>JAEQBA010003989.1:0-85000 GCA_019434445.1 Phalangium opilio
ATTTTAATAATATTCATGTGTATTTTAGTAGTAGTCAGCTATAACTTTTGCATGTAATGTATATAAATCCCTTGTAATTTAGTATCATTTGTATGAAATTCAGCATTAGTTTATAATAAGCCACTAGTGTATGGTAAAATTGGTGGTTTTTTAGGTAGTATAAGGAAATGCCAGTATTTTAATAAATATTCATGTGTATTTTAGCCAGAATTCAGCTATAACTTTTGCATGTATTTTATATAAATCCCTTGTAGTTTAGTAATATTCGTATGGAATTCAGTATTAATTTCTAATAAGACACTTGTGCAGGGTAAAAATCGTGTCTTTTAGGTAGTTTTATATAAATGCCAGTATTTTAATCAATATTCATGTGTATTTAGTAGTAATCGTATGAAAAACCGTTAGTAATCAAACTCTGATTCTTCAACCTATACAACTAGAATAACCTAGCATAAGCCTGTGTTTCAGGATCTAGCATAGAATAACCTAGCATAGACCAATCATTCCTGATCTAACATAGAATAACTTAGCAGAAGCCTATCTTTCTTTAGGATCTACCATAGAATAACCTAGCATAAGACTATATTTTGTCAGCATTTACCAAAGAATATACCTAGCAAAAGCCTATCTTTCAAGAACTAATACAGCATATAGGCCTACCAGGATCTACCATAGAATAAGCCTAAAATAGCATAAGCCTATCTTTCACGATCTACCATAGAACGTCTGAACATGGTTACGTATAAATAAAAAAGCCGATGGAATGTCTTAACACGTTTGTGTGAGTCATAAATCACTCCAAATACAGATTCCATTGATAACAATACAAATGGTTTAGCCACGCCCCCTTTTAAGGTCCTAAACCACCTGGTATGTAGCCAATTGAAGAAAGTACAATAAAATAAGCATCAGTCAATATACCCTCAGGCTAAATATCAACCCCAGGCTTCCAAGAAAATCTCTCGATAAAGATGATTAGGTCATCACCTTTCAAGCCGTAAAGACCTGTCGCAAAGAATGTCCACCAATGTCGGAGATCGTGTTTTAGATTACCGCGTGAGATATTATTTTTAAATCTTACGCAAGGCATTAAGTTGTTCTTTGATATACAACGCGTTAAGTCGTTTTCTCGCGTAGAGTTCTAAAACTAATTTTTCGAGATCTTTAGTTTTGACTTTGAAGGTATGATAAAGTTATTCGGTGTTTTCACTTACAGTTGATTGTTGAGATTTGGTTGTGGAGTAGGTGGTTGAATATGAGATTGAGCAAATGAGTCCCTAATTCTGTTCAAAACGGTCTGGGCAAGATGGGATTCGTGACGAAAAACCTGGAAAACCCACAAAGATGGCGGCCACTGTTAAGGCGGGGGAGCCTAGTTTTTGCGTTTTCTCTCTTTTTTTGGAGGAACACCTGTCAATATTTGATTTTGTATGCTTAAATGTAAGAATAAATTTATAAAGACCATAATATAAGGTGAGAAATATTTATCTCACAAGAACAATGAAGACTAATTTGTGTTAATAGAAAAGTCAGCAAACAAACCACCAGTCAATTAAAATATATACAATTTTACAAATTTAAAATTATTTAATGTAACCATAAGGTGCTGTAGTATAATCGGGGAAAACGCGAACTTTATCTACGACCACCTGATATGTTTTGGTCTGTTCTATCGTAATTAAAGTATGATTGGGTAGCCGTCGTATTTGGGGTCCAATGGGTACCTGTACAGCGTTTATTTCAGGTTTCCCCTGGTTGTTCACCCCTAATAATTTTTTCAGGATATCAAAATTAACATAATTTTCAGTAGATGTGTTTAAGTAGAATCCTTTAACTTTAATAATGTTAGTAATTTAGAGAGACTAAACAAGGCGGTATTCTATCCAAGTACCCATTGGCCCCCAAATACGTCGCCTGCCTAATCATACCCTCATAACAATAGATCAAACAAAAATATATCAAGTAGTCGTCGACAAAGTCAGAGTTTTCCCGATTATACTACCACACCATACGGTTATCTTAATTGAATTTAAATTTGAAAAAATTTATTTGTTTGTATATATATATATATATATGTCACCTTTTTAATACTGTTTTCTTTTATTTCATATATTAAGGAATGTGGGGTGGGGTGGGGGGTGAATGTGAGAGGGGAGGTAAAAAAAGGGGGGGGGGTGTTGGCAGATGTATAAATCGGATATTCTCATAATTATTTTCATTCCTCATCATGAACTCGGAGCTGCAGAGATATCGTACTTTTTACTCCTGGCCTCAAGACGGAAACTATATAAAAACTTTAAGCAGAGCGGGATTTTATTCCTTACATACCGACGATCTAGTACAGTGCTTCGAATGCGATGGAATATTATTGGCATGGAAACCCGACGATAATCCCTACGAAGAACATTTAAAACATTTCCCCAAATGTAATTTTATTAATGGTGGACCCACAAAAAATATACCCTTCAGTTTTGATGAGACAGAGATGTATACCAAAAATATAAAAGTCAAGACCGAGGAAGAAACACCAGAAAAACCCATGGAAAACACTGAAGAACTTTATCATACATTTAAAGTTAAAACTAAAGATCTCGAAAGACTAGTCCTAGAACTCTACTCTAGAAAACAACTTAACGCTTTGTATATCAAAGAACGAATTAATGCCTTACGTAAGATTTAAAAATAATATTAAAATTTATATTCTTCCTCACGAGTGAAAACAATATTATGGTCTTCATTTATAAGCCTACACATTGAAAACTTATCTTTACTATTAGAACTTTGAAAGAAAATAATTTTTTACTTTACATTATGGTCTTTATAAATTTATTCCTACCTTTAAGCCTACAAAATCAAATATTGACATTCCTCCAAAAAAAAAGAGAGAGAAAACTAGGCTCCCCCGCCTTAACAGTGGCCGCCATCTTTGTAGCTCATACTGGCATTATGGTCTTCATTTTTTTCACTTTACATTATGGTCTTCATTTATAAGCCTACAAATTGAGAACTTATCTTTAATATTAGAACTTTTAAAGAAAATAACTTTTTACATTATATTATGGTCTTTATAAATTTACTCCCACCAAAAATCCTTTAAGCATACAAAATCAATCAAAGATTGACAGGTATTCCTCCCCAAAAAAGAGAGAAAACATAGAAACTAGACTCCCCCGCCTTAACAGTGGCCGCCATCTTGTATGCCATACTGGCTGCATACTCTCTGCCAACCAATTCCCTCAATATGTCACCCATTGAAAACCGCTTGGTGGAGGAAATAAAGGTTCACTGAAAAGGAGAATACCCACACTCAAAGTATAGCATGGGTCACAAAGTGGTGCCTACATTTGAGAAAGTGGTTGTGTTCATTGTCTTCAACTAATTGGGATTCGCCATAATCAAGATGACGAACCTTTCTCAAGAAACACTTTAATTACAACGCGAAGTTAGTATTATACTAAAGTTTCACTAGTCTTAGCAGTGTATCCGATGGCAAATTATGGTCTTTTTGACAATCAATGGAATCTGCTGAGCTGCACGAAGTATTTAATCCTTGAAGGTTAAGTAAGGACGCAATTAATGCAGAGTGTGTATATATTTTATTGAGAACAACCCAACCAACAACAAGTTAAATAAAGAATAAAAACACTTTGCTAATTACTATCCAACATTTATTCTTAATTATGAACATGGTTAGGATAAATACATTAATACGTTTTCATTTTTAATTTCATTATGCGATTAATATTTGATCATTTTACCGTTGGCGTTTACAACCTGTTGCATTCTCTGCGGCATTGATGAAAACAGATTGTTTATATAATCGGGCCGCTCACCAACCTCTTCCCATGCGGCCTGGATGATGGTGAATAGTTCGTCCTTATCATTGGGAATTATTTTGTTCTGGAATACAATCCTTTTCATAATCGCCCAGACGTTTTCGATTGGAGATAAGTCGGGTGAATTTCTTGGTCAGTTCATTAGATCTATTTCCGGATTATTCTCATTCAAATACGCCATGGTTGCACGTGACTTGTGTATACTCGAATTATCTTGATGAAATATAAATTTACCGTCCGGAAAATGATTGTCTACGACATGAGGGAAAAACGTATGTTCCAATGCATCAATATATTTATCGGAATTAAGGTGCCCTTCTATTCGCGCTAAGGTGCCAATTCCATGTTTTGAAATATAACCCCACAATGGCACAGAAAACCGTCCGCTATTCTGGATTGAATGAATGTTAGCCGCATCATATCGGCTCCCTTTCTCTCTCCACACTCTTACGTGATGGTCCGTAGATGAACAAAATGTTGATTCGTCGCTGATGACAACTTCATTCCATTCGTTCCTCCAGTGAAGGTGAGCGCGCGCAAATGCTAGGCGTTCTTGTTCGTGCTCTGGTTTGAGATATGGCTTCTCCGCGGCGATACGACTGTGTAGCCCAACGTCACGTAATCGGTTTATAATCGTTGTTTCCGACGCTTCCAATTCCATGATGGATTTTACAGATCGAACAGTGGTGGTAGGATTATTCACAACAAGAGCAGCAATAACGTCGTCTTCTTCTGCAGTGGTAACGCGTGGAGTTTTAGGTCTTGGTTTTTCTGTCAATCGCCCATTTTCACCATAAGCGGCTAGCCATGACATCACGGTTGGCTTTGAACAGCCCAGTTGCTGCGCAATAAAAGGAATACCCCAACCAGCCTCATGTAACGCAACGAGCCTATTGCGTTCTTCCTGTGATAATCTTGGCATACTGACTGATAGAACAAATATATGTTAGAATATATTTCTTACCTTAAATTGTTATATAAAGACTATCAGTTTGTCTCACTCTCTCACCAGTCAGTATGCCAAGATTATCACAGGAAGAACGCAACAGGCTCGTTGCGTTACATGAGGCTGGTCGGGGTGTTCCTTTTATTGCGCAGCAACTGGCCTGTTCAAAGCCAACCATGAGGTAATGGCTAGCCGCTTATGGTGAAAACGGACGATTGACAGACAAACCAAGACCTGGAACTCCACGCGTTACCACAACAGAAGAGGATGACCTTATTGCTGCTCTTGTTGTGAATAATCCTACCACCACTGTTCGATCTGTAAAATCCATCATGGAATTAGAAGCGTCGGAAACAACGATTAGAAAACGATTACGTGACGTTGGGCTACACAATCGTATCGCCGCGGAGAAGCCATATCTGAAACCAGAGCACGATCAAGAACGCCTAGCATTTGCGCGCGCTTACCTTCACTGGAGGAACGAATGGAATGAAGTTGTCATCAGCGACGAATCAACATTTTGTTCATCTACGGACCATCACGTAAGAGTGTGGAGAGAGAAAGGGACCCGATATGATGCGGCTAACATTCATTCAATCCAGAAGAGCGGACGGTTTTCTGTGCCAGTGTGGGGTTATATTTCAAAACATGGAATTGGCACCTTAGCACGAATAGAAGGGAACCTTAATTCCGATAAATATATTGATGTATTGGAACATACGTTTTTCCCTCATGTCGAAGACAATCATTTTCCGGACGGTAAATTTATATTTCAACAAGATAATTCGAGTATACACAAGTCACGTGCAACCATGGCGTATTTGAATGAGAATCATCCGGAAATAGATCTAATGAACTGGCCAAGAAATTCACCCGACTTATCTCCAATCGAAAACGTCTGGGCGATTATGAAAAGGATTGTATCCCAGAACAATATAATTCCCAATGATAAGGACGAACTATTCACCATCATCCAGGCCGCATGGGAAGAGGTTGGTGAGCGGCCCGATTATATAAGTAATCTGTTTTCATCAATGCCGCAGAGAATGCAACAGGTTGTAAACGCCAACGGTAAAATGATCAAATATTAATCGCATAATGAAATTAATATTGAAAACGTATAAATGTATTTATCCTAACCATGTTCATAATTAAGAATAAATGTTGGATAGTAATTAGCAAAGTGTTTTTATTCTTTATTTAACTTGTTATGTTGTTTGGGTTGTTCTCAATAAAATATATACACACTCTGCATTAATTGCGTCCTTACTTAACCTTCAAGGATTTAATACTTCGTGCAGCTCAGCAGATTTCATTGATTGTCAAAAAAACCATAATTTGCCATCGGATACACTGCTAAGACAAGTGGAACTTTAGTATAATACTAATTTGGAATTGTAAATAAAGGGTTTCTTGAGAAAGGTTCGTCATCTTGATTATGGCGAATCCCAATTAGTTGAAGACAATGAATACAACCACTTTCTCAAATGTAGGCACCACTTTGTGACCCATGCTATACTTTGAATGTGGGTATTCTCCTTTTCAGTGAACCTTTATTTCCTCCACCAAGCGGTTTTCAATGGGTGACATATTGAGGGAATTGGTTGGCCATTGAATTTCTAGATGGTTCTCTCCGAAATGCTCCGTTTTCAACCAAACGTTCGTGCAGACTTATGTTGAATCTGACGTCAAGAATCGCCCACTAATCTAGATATAAATCTTTCTCCACCCCTGGCATTTGCGAACCATAGTGGAACAGAATGTCGCATCCGTGGCCATATCTTCAGTTTTCTTCACCCTAGGAAGATTTGAAGTTTCATTCCACAATTGTTGATTATATCTTTGTGCAACATTAAAGGGTATCTCTATCCATAAGAATATGGCTCAGGGCATTGATTCCGTGGAGGACGTGTATTCAGAAAATTGCAATTAACATCACTTTCCCTTTACTGGAATGTCATTCGGTAATTCGGACGAGCTATGCTCAACTGTTCACCTTCTCTTTAAAATCATCCCAATCATTCAAAACCCCCTATTTAGCAGTTGGAAATGGAAAGTGGAGAGTGTAAAAAAAACACTTAGTAAAAAATTTATTGAAACAACAATATAAGATACGTTTTTTTATACCCATTGTATCAGATCAATAATTTGCGGCTTATGATTGAAACAAGACGTCGCGAGAGAGAAAGTTTTTAATTGCGGCGACTGTACTACTAACAGCGAGATGATTAACCGTGGTTATTACGCTTGTACGTTCATAGAAAGCAAAGCTATATTATACTACTTTTATATAAAAAGAGTCTGTACAATTAGTAGGCTAGTTATAAAACTAAAATTCCTCATAGGATTGACTGGAAAATATATTTTTTCATGCACATTAAAATACTGATATACGATTACAGTGAAAATGAGCGACATTACTAAGAAAATACGAATTTCACTGGTTTTGATACCCAGCTAATTGACTAAAATGCAAAATTAACACAAATTCAAAAAAAGCTTACTTTTATAGGTATATTACAAGATGATTGAGCACATTTCTTATCATAGAAAATATAGAAATACTAAATTCCTACAAGCGGGACTATTAAGCGCATATATTTACATACCCATGTACTTTCATAGAAAATACAGTATATAAATATTATATTACTAATTACAGGATGATTAAGCACATATACTGACATAAACGTGTACCTATATTACTCATAAAAAACGACAATGGTTTCGATACGTTTTGTTATAAATATAATGTTAGTTATTAAACTAAAATCTTCAAACTAATTTGCTTCAGAATTACAGTTAAAATATGCAAATAATTCTAAAAATTATACTTCAAATATTGAAATAAACATGCACCTACAGTACTCATAAAAAACAAGACTTACACAGGTTTTAACACGATTTGATGAATAAGTATAAATATAATGCTCGTTATTAAACTGAAATCTAGCTAAGGAATGACGAAAAAATATTTTTTCATACGCGCTATACGCTATAAATTACAGATATACGTTTACTGTTAAAATTTGCCAATGCTACTAAGAATGATACTACAAATACTTCTAAAATTATACTTCAAATATTGCTCACAATTATACTTCAAATATTGGCATAAACATGTACCTATAGTACTCACAAACAAGTTGGGAAAACCAAAATAATACCTCTTCGAGTCGGGGAAAAGACTAGTATACGACTCAATAAAGAAATACTAGAGCAACATTTTTTCGCTTTGTTTTGTCTAACGAGGCTTCAGTCAATGAATAGTTTTCTCTACATTGTCAAAATATATAATCATCCGCTAATCCTAGGTTTCAAATCATTACTTTCAAAGAATATATAAGTTCTATGTTAAATTTTATTCTCTGATGCATACCACTAACCTGATAACGATTAGCTCTTTCACTGATCTAATTGCTACCATGATGCTTTCTTCTATTATAATATCTAAATATGATTATTTAAACGTGTATTTAACTTTCGGCTCACTGTGAACCGTTAATGTCCCTTCATTACAGACACGATAATCAAAACCCAAAGTTTACTCCACCTCAGGTCTCAATTATTTACTCTTTGGTTCACTAAGCCTATTGCGGATCAAACTTGATTTACCCGACAGAATCCAGGCCTTAGATTTCTTCGTGAAATAACTAAACCAAGGATTATTCTATATACAGATGTAGTATAGCTTAAGTAATATATAAACAGAAATTTCACATAATAATATTAAAAACATCGTTGGAATATCAAAATGAAACAGAGCTTTAAAGCTACAAAAGTACTAAATGCTTCGTAATTACGAAAAAGATTTCCACATATTCACTTTATATTATGGAAAAAGTGAATATTAAGGTTCTGTAGGATTTCTTAACACATCAAAACAAAGCGAACTGCTAACTCGGCGCACTAGTGTGACAACGGACAGACACACACAGACAAAAAATGGACTGTTTTTTAACTCTTTCCGTATTAATTTTGAATTGAGAAAAGAGATTATCTTAAATATTAAAATAAATATAATTAATATTTAATATCTTCTTCGTTAGTTGTTCGCCTTATTGAGCGTTACATCGTTTTAAAAAAGAATAATTAAACAACCTTGAGAGACTTGACTAATATTGACCTTTGAATTGAAGGATATGACTGTTGTTTCGCCTTACCCAAATAGGTAGTATATAAAGGATTCGAATCGCAGCTGTAGATAAGAACATCGCAATTGCGTGAACCTTGGAGGAAGACCACTCCATTGGAAGGCTAGACGTTTCTCGTAACCCTAGCCGATCGCCGCGTATGTCTTAACCTTAAAGATGATGGTGGTGTTAGAAGCCAGGTATACAGACTGGTGTCCATGTGGGATGGACAAAAACAAAGACCAGAAGATGGTGGTGTTAGAAGCCAGGTATACAGACTGGTGTCCATGTGGAATGGACATAGACGAGAAGGTGGTGGTGTTTAGAATCCAGTAAGTACAGACTGGTGTCCATGTGGAATGGGCGAAAGACTAGAAGATGATAGTGTTTAGAAGCCAGTAAGTTCAGACTGGTGTCCATGTGGGTTGGACAAATGAACAGAGTTGTTAGACAGGCTAATGGAGTAATAGCCTGTAAGTGGAATACAATTTCCGGGACTGTAAATGCGGTCTGGAAATTGAATACACGTTTGCTCCGATTTGGAAACTGCGAACGCGGTCAAGTGGGTGTAAAAACGGACAGACAGACAGACGGACAGACAGACACGTCGAAATTAGAACCTCTCCGTGACATACGTCACTCGGAGATGTAAAAACAAGAATTACACAGGTTTTTACTCCATCTGGTGAATAAATAAATATAATACAAGTTATAAAACTAAAATCTTCAAACTAATTTTTTAAGAATTACACAAACTGAATTACTGATATACGCTTACAGTTAAAATGTAAAAAAGCTACTGAAAATGATACTTCAAATATTACTAAAAAATTATACTTCAAATACTACTTAAAAAAATTATACTTTAAATAATACTAAAAAATTATATTTTAAATAATACTAAAAAATTATATTTTAAATAATACTAAAAAATTATACTTTAAATAATACTAAAAAAATTATACTTCAAATAATAATAGGGGTCAGAATCGGATACGCATTATCATATTTTAACCGTTTTTTAATCGACAATTTAAGTTCGGATGGTTTACTTACAGGCAAAGCATATCAAATGTTAATCGATTTCAATTGAAACGGATAACATGAAAAAAATGTTATACGCTTATATGCACCGTGTCTAATAATTGTATGCTCGACAAGTGGAGACGGAAAACATTATAGCATCCAAATATATTAATTAATTGTTTAGATAAGGTGATAATATGAAACATAGACAATTTTTCTTCGAAATAACTACCACACATTATTTTTGACTGATGACTTAAATAGTTATGTAGTGTATAGATAGAATCTTTTATTATACTATACAGGGTGTTTCTGATAAGTCTGCCATAAATCAAGGGGCGTGTTCTTTGGGTCAAACTGAGTGGAAAGTGTCAAAGAACATGGGGTGTACAAGAATTTGCAACGAAGATATGGCCCCCCAAACATTGGCCCCTAAAACAAGAAAATATTCGAATATGTAGACTAAAACAAATTCAGCCTTATCAACTTGTTTAGAAATAATGAGACAATTTCAATAGTTTCCCTCTAACATCGTTATTGAACTTTCACCTGGCAGAAGTGTATTAAATGAGTAGAAGTATGCCTACTCTAGTAAAGTAAATTCAAAGTATCATGGTACCTTTCGGTTGGTATTACTTTTATTCTTAACAAGTTAACATGGACGTTACAGGTATTGTTCAAAATGTCCACCAACGGCGTTAAGACAAACATGAACCCGTCTTTCGAAAGATTCTTGGACATGTTGGAAGATTCCTGGCATGTTCCTGATTGTTTGACAACCTTCAATAATTCGTCTTCGCAAGTCTTCCTCATCACGGACTTCATTCTTGTACACGATGTCTTTGAGATGACCCCAAAGATAGAAATCGCACGGATTTAAATCCGGAGATCTGGCTGCCCACGCAACTGGTCCTCCACGCCCAATCCACCTCAAATTAAACGTAGCATTAAGATGTTCTCTAACTGCACGGCTGAAATGTGGGGGTGCCCCGTCGTGCATTAACCACATGTCACGAAGTAATGCTAACGGTATGTCCTCGAGTAGTTCAGGTAAAGTGTCTCTTAAGAACGTGAGATATGCTTCACCATTTAGTCTGGGTGGAAGAAAATGCGGACCTAGTAAATGATTACCGACAATGCCGCACCATACGTTTAAAGAAAATTGCTGTTGGTGACTTCTAACACTAGTTGCGTGTGGGTTTAATTGGCGCCATTCGTGGTGGTTGTGATAGTTCAGAATTCCATCCCGGGAAAAATGTGCCTCGTCGGTTACTAAAAGGACCCGTGGAAATTGATTGTCCTCTACTCTGGCCAAAAACCACTCGCAAAAGTCTTGGATAATCTGCCGGGTTAAGAGCTTGCACCTTTTGAATATGATACGGGTGAAACTGATGTCCGCGGAGAATTCGCCAGACCAAAACGTGATTAACATGTAATTGTCGTCCAACTTGTCTGGTACTTGTCGAGGGGTCCTCATCGAACATGGCAAGGACGTCTTCCTCGATTTCCTCCATGTCTTCTGGAATGTCTCGCTCTCGAACGTTGTTGGGTTGTACTTGTCCGATGTCCCTCAAGCGCCTGTCAACAGCCTCGAACGTACGACGATTTGGTATGCGTCGTTGCGGAAATTGTTCCTGGTATCGCCGCTGTGCTTCCACTGAATTGCCCTGTGCCAGTCCATACATGAGATGCATGTCTGCATATTCTGCATTGGTATACGGACTTCATTCTTGTACACGATGTCAAAAAAATCTTTGAGATGACCTCAAAGACTTTTTAGCAAACCACCGTTTATTGTTTACGTTTGTGAATAAAAAACAATGCTGACAGTCATGACGCAAACGTAAAAACTAAACGGTGGTTTGCTATAAAGTAACGCGATGTTGTTGATAACGTCACAGTATCACTTCGAACGAACGTGTGGTAGTACAGTATGGCGTATACCAATGCAGAATATGCAGACATGCATCTCATGTATGGACTGGCACAGGGCAATTCAGTGGAAGCACAGCGGCGATACCAGGAACAATTTCCGCAACGACGCATACCAAATCGTCGTACGTTCGAGGCTGTTGACAGGCGCTTGAGGGACATCGGACAAGTACAACCCAACAACGTTCGAGAGCGAGACATTCCAGAAGACATGGAGGAAATCGAGGAAGACGTCCTTGCCATGTTCGATGAGGACCCCTCGACAAGTACCAGACAAGTTGGACGACAATTACATGTTAATCACGTTTTGGTCTGGCGAATTCTCCGCGGACATCAGTTTCACCCGTATCATATTCAAAAGGTGCAAGCTCTTAACCCGGCAGATTATCCAAGACGCATCGACTTTTGCGAGTGGTTTTTGGCCAGAGTAGAGGACAATCAATTTCCACGGGTCCTTTTAGTAACCGACGAGGCACATTTTTCCCGGGATGGAATTCTGAACTATCACAACCACCACGAATGGCGCCAATTAAACCCACACGCAACTAGTGTTAGAAGTCACCAACAGCAATTTTCTTTAAACGTATGGTGCGGCATTGTCGGTAATCATTTACTAGGTCCGCATTTTCTTCCACCCAGACTAAATGGTGAAGCATATCTCACGTTCTTAAGAGACACTTTACCTGAACTACTCGAGGACATACCGTTAGCATTACTTCGTGACATGTGGTTTATGCACGACGGGGCACCCCCACATTTCAGCCGTGCAGTTAGAGAACATCTTAATGCTACGTTTAATTTGAGGTGGATTGGGCGTGGAGGACCAGTTGCGTGGCCAGCCAGATCTCCGGATTTAAATCCGTGCGATTTCTATCTTTGGGGTCATCTCAAAGACATCGTGTACAAGAATGAAGTCCGTGATGAGGAAGACTTGCGAAGACGAATTATTGAAGGTTGTCAAACAATCAGGAACATGCCAGGAATCTTCCAACATGTCCAAGAATCTTTCGAAAGACGGGTTCATGTTTGTCTTAACGCCGTTGGTGGACATTTTGAACAATACCTGTAACGTCCATGTTAACTTGTTAAGAATAAAAGTAATACCAACCGAAAGGTAGCATGATACTTTGAATTTACTTTACTAGAGTAGGCATACTTCTACTCATTTAATACACTTCTGCCAGGTGAAAGTTCAATAACGATGTTAGAGGGAAACTATTGAAATTGTCTCTTATTTCTAAACAAGTTGATAAGGCTGAATTTGTTTTAGTCTACATTTTCGAATATTTTCTTGTTTTAGGGGCCAATGTTTGGGGGACCATATCTTCGTTGCAAATTCTTGTACACCCCATGTTCTTTGACACTTTCCACTCAGTTTGACCCAAAGAACACGCCCCTTGATTTATGGCAGACTTATCAGAAACACCCTGTATATATATTATAAAAAGGCGAGGCAAGAGATGTGAAAAAAGAGACCGCACAACTCCCGCGGAATGGTCGGGTATTGAGGTCTGTCCGTTGCTGACAATCTTGTCTTTCAACCTTCCTTGAACAATGTAACCACAATATGTAGGGGTATGTGTAGTATGTAGCGAGTAAAAATAAAATGCAACATATTTTATTTATAAGTTTTACAAAGATAAATAATTTTTCATCGTAATTACTTCAGGCACATGCAGCTCGATATTGTTTCCGGTTTCCTAGAACCACGTTTCTGCGAGATTAGGTTCGTACCGCCAGAAAACGTTGTTTCAGACGCAACTGAAGAGCCTTGAATGCATAGGTAGTCCTTCGCCATTTTTCTAACCAACCGATGGGTAATTGACTAAATTTGCCTGTGTACATAATAGGAATAAATGATTTTGAAAGACGCACCTTCCACCATTTGATAACGTTTGTCTGGGGAGGAAGCAAATCATCTTTTAAATACTTTAGAAGTTCAGTTCCTTTTACCAGTCTTCAAGGACGCTTAGGGTATTTATTTATTTATTTATACAACATCCGCAAAGACAGCTTAGCGTCTTGTAAACAGACAGCGGTTATAGTGAGGGAGCCGTGACAAGAAAAGTATACAATGACTAGGATAATGTTAACACAGAGGTCTAAAATACCAATGAAAATACTGAAGTGAAAATAATTGAAAATATAACAAAATACGGGGATGCATCGGGGTTTAAATCATGTTGTTAAAATGTTCAGAGGGTTTAATACGAAACAGAGATTTGTTGTTAATGGCAATAATGCTAGGGGGCAAGGAGTTCCAGTCATTAATTACAATATGGGAAACACGGGTCTGCCGAAAGGTGGTTAGGGCTCGTGGTTTGACCAATTTTTGAGAGTGACCACGGGTATTCGCGCTCGTATTTCTGGTGAAAAAGAGGGAGAAGTCAATGTCGAGGTGACCGTTGATAAGGTTATGGACAAGGCATAAGTTGTTAATTTTATGTCGTATGTGGACCGGGTCAATATTAAGTAAAGAGAGGCGTTGGGGTGCAGGAGAGGAACTGTGTTTGTTGGGAAGCTTAGTGTAAGCGTTTTGTGCCCTTTGTAAGGCATTAAGATCCAATTTAAGATGGGGAGACCAAATTGGGGAGCAAAAATCGAATATGGGGAGGACCAGAGAGTTGTATAATGTTTTCATAAGGGGTAAGGACCGGAAATTTAGGTTGCGGCGAATCATACCCGTGATGCTACGCACGCGCTTGGCGACTTTTGAACACTGGGTTGACATTTTGAGAAGGGAGTCTATTAGGATGCCTAGATCACGTTCGCAAAGAGACTTAGTTAAGGGAGCCGAATTAATTTAGTAATCGAAAGAGGGGTTCCTGCGGCCAAGGTGGAGTATCTTACACTTGCCAATATTAAAACTGAGCCCATGAGATTAGCCCCACCTAACGATAGCATCAAGGTCAGCCTGGAGGGCATCGCGATCAGCCGGAACACTAACCCGACGATAAAGTTTCGCGTCATCGGCAAAGAGGATCAGGGAAGAATTTTGGACTACTGATGGCATTGAGTTTATTAAGATGTTAAAGAGGAGTGGACCGAGTATAGAACCCTGAGGCACGCCCTGTTCTATATGTTTCCAAGCGGTAGTGACTCCTTGGAGGACTACACGCTGTTTAAGGCCAGAAAGATAGTGGGAAAGCCACTTAAACGCATTACCTACAATACCCGCTGAGTGGAGGGCAGCGAGAATGGCCGAGTGGGGGAGGGAATCAAAAGCTTTACTGAAATCTAGGTAAAGGACATCAACTGATTGACCAGAATCTAGCCAAGTTGTCCAATCGTTGGTGGCTAAGAGTAGGTTAGTTAAACAAGACCGACGAGGGAGAAAGCCATGTTGGGCTGGGGAAAAGAATTTATTAATCTCAAGGAAGGATCTTAATTGCCGGTGGACTTAAGGCCCATTCAGATTACCCAACTTTAGTCAGCTAACAAAGCCGACTGACCAGTCAGGCGAGATTGTCAGGCAATATGAACGTTTCACCCAACTGTACTATTGTCGGGCCGAAGCTCGGATTTTAATCGGGTAGGTAGGCGATTGGAGTCGGGCCGACTAAAGTCAGAAAAGGCGAGAGAACCAATCAAAATAGGCGAAACCATTACGTCACGGGGCACGTGTCTTTTTTCTTTAAACGCGAGAGAGAACCGACAGTAGCGGCCATTAAAAAAAAGGATTTCGGGCCTTGGTGATTTATTAACATGGCGTCTAATAAAAAAAATGGGGTAATTATTAAGTTTGATGGTTTTTCCTCATTGCGTATTATTGATCTTTATTATGTCCTGAACTGCAGAAATTTAATTGGAATAGTACGGATACTCGCAGATTAATCGAATTTATTCGAGAATATGAGTTTCTTTATAACCCAAAACATATGAATTACAAAAAAACCGGAATTCGAGACAAGGCGTTTGAGGATGCGTCGAATATAATTGGCTGTTCAGGTAAGCACTTATTTCAAACCGTAATTATAGTTATGGCTATTCTTATCTTAGAAATAAAATTTAAGTGAACGATGTTAAAAGCCGTTGGGAGGGTCTAAGAACATATTTTTCTCGTGAAATGACCAAAGTTACGGCATCGAAGAAAAGTGGTTCTGGGACAGACGATATCTACGAACCTAAGTGGGAATTTTTCCCTGATTTGCTTTTTCTCCAAACCTTTCTTCAGCCTAGAAAGGCCCGCTCCAGTTTGGAAATTGTACATCAAGAGCCGAAGACAATTGAAAAGGTATAAGAAAAAAATGTAACGTTATTTCCATTATTTTCTCTGCTAAATGTGCTTTCACCTACATAGGGGCAAAATGAAGAAGACATTTCCTTAAATAATGAGGAAAGCGTAGGATTTTTCCAAGATGAGATTATTGAACCTCATTTTGATGAAAACCCAAGCTCTAATGACAATCCTGAAATTGCAACAGATATGCCAACGTCTCGTCTATCAACATCTGGTAGTTCAAGTTCTGACGTTAGGCACTCTGAATATAATAGCAGCTCGATTAGAAAGAAAAGAAGAACACAGGGTACACCAACAACAGAGAAATTTCTAGCTGAAGCTTTGACAGTCCTAAAAACTCCCAGCAAGAAAGAGGATGTTCGTGATGAACACGACCTCTTTGGTTCTTTTATCGCTTCCCAACTGAGGTTGCTATCAATTAGAGAGTCTGATGAACTTAAATGCAAATTCATGGAGATGATATTTGAAAGAAAACATGGGAGAACTATTGATTAAATATTGGGTTCGGAAAAATATACTTGTCCTATTTAATTTATATGCGATTGAACACCACAAAATGGCTTTAATATAAGTATTTATTCAGTGACATTATAGGGAAAGGTTTATGTTTGTTTTGTTTGGTTTTAATAAGTAGAAAATTTGTTTACAATAAGTACTAAAATATATATCAGTACTCCCGGACCCTATTCCACTGCCAATCTAAAGCCCCTTCATTGCAGAAATAAGCCATAAATTCCTCCTGAACCTCTTTCGCTGGTATTGATGCACGGCAGCCTTGATGGGCCAGAGGCCTTAGCATCGGTTTTTCTTTTACGTGTTTATCCCCACAATCTTCGTCGCTTGATTCTGAATCATATTCATTTTTCTCTTGGTTGTCTATACTTTGCTGGCGTAAAATATTATGAAGCGTACAAATAGCTAGGACTATCGTTTCAACATTGTCAGGCTTTGCTTGAATGGTTCCAAGCAGAATTCTGAAGCGACTATTAGCGATTTCCACTGACTGCACTAGTGCACTCTAAGTGCACTCTCGGCGCGTTTTCGTCCGCCACTGGGAACACGAGTGCAACACTCGCCCAGAATCGCGTTTTCCACTGACCCCCAAAACTGCCCGAGAATTGCTCTATCGTGCTCTGAAAAATTCGACGGAGCGACGGTGCTCGAGTATGACTTAATAAAATTAAAATGGCGGACCACGCGGTATCTCATAGAAGACAGGCTCTCGCTTATGCTTATTTATTTCTGGAATCATCTTCTAAAAGTTCTGAAGATGAAGAATACGAGGTTTTATCATTACTTTAAAGATATTACTCCTGGTCATAATTTCATAAAACCAATAATTATATCAGAGACGTTGTCAATCATTACTCATAATTGATTTTTTGTCAATTAAATGAAATGTTAATTCTATTAATTGGTGTCTGCCCATTTGCGTCAAGATATACACACTTTATTACAATTTCGTCTCCGTACGGCGCCAATTTTGATTATTCTGAGCGCGCTCGGACCTCTCGATCGTGTTCCACTGACGAAACTATTCTCTCCAAAACTCGCTGAGGGCAGTTACGTCATCCTAACCCTGAGAGCACTCTTTGGAGCAGTCAGTGGAAATCGCTATAACAATAATCCCAAAGAAGTTTTCTGACACCCTACGAGCTCTTGAAAGTCTACGAATATGCAAAACTTAATTAACAAACAGATAATTGTAATGAAAAAAATAATGAGCCTATCTTACCTAAGATTAAAAACTCTTTTGTGGAAAGTAAGCTCGCTTTTAGAGAAAAGCCTCATAAAATTGGGTTTGTATGTGAATGCCTCATCCCCTACTATCACAAATGGGACATTTTTTATCCGTCCTGGTAGTGGTTGGGGTTTCGGTAGCTTTTCTTCATCTCGTGTTAAAGCTTCGTAGAGCTTGGAATTGATGAATGTAGAACTGTCATGGCACCTTCCATTGGTTCCAACATCCACAAATATTGCCTACATTTAAAAAATTGAAACTTTCAATGCCAAATAAAGATGCCAATTTTTATATTTGTTAAGTATTGCCATATTCAACGGCATTGCTCAAAATGGATTTAATACGCAATGAGAATGGGTCTGAAAAGCGTGACATTTGCCAAAACCTATTAAACCAGAAAGTATTCAATACTTACTTTGCAATGAGCGTCAACAAGGGCCAAGAGAACAATACTAAAGCTGCCTTTGTAATTGTAGTAGTATGAACCAGAATTTGGCGGAGCAGTTACATTTACATGCTTTCCATCAATCGCACCGATGCAATTATCATATTGCCATTTCCTTTTGAAATCCTTCGCAATGTTTAACCAGTCTTCAGTGCTTTGCGGAAACGCAAGGTGCCTGTTTATGGGAAATTAAGAAAAATCATAAAGAGTAAAGTATATAATCATTAAACATTACTTAGGCGCCAGCTGATTGAAAATTGAATTGCATGTTTCATAAACAATGCTATGAACTGTGCTTAAACCAATTCGGAATTGGTATTTCAATGAATGCATGCTTTCTCCTAAATTAAAATATTCAATTAGTCATGTCTATCACACTTATATTTAGATAATACCAACCTGTTGCCAAAAAACAAAGAGTTGCAGCTAAGCGCTCTTCACAAGGGATTGCCTCCCGGAACATGGTATCCTGCTTTTCGATAGCATGTTTAATGGCGTTTAATATTAAATGAAATGTGTCTTCGGACATTCGAAGATAACCCCTATAGCTAGAAGCATCTTCCAATCGTAACTCATTCACCAAAGAAAACGCGCCTTTTTCTTTTCTTCGACTCCACTAGACCTTAACCCACACCGAACGTTTTTTCTTCATTTCCTTTTCTTTTCTCTATCGTTTAAAAGCGCAATCCTCATCAAAGCCACTATCTTTTTCTAACGACAATCTTCCTCAAGATTCATATCTTTGAGATAATTAATAATTACTAAGGACAATAAACAAAAACCAGTCGCAAACTAATAAATTCTAAGCAGACGTTTATCAAAGAATCACTCCTATTGGTTAAAAGTTTTCGTTTCGCTATGTACGCCCTCTTGTGGTCCAAAGGTAGTCGGCCCGACTACCTGGGTGGTGTGAACGCGTCGCCCGATCTGACACAATTGGGTGACAAGTCGGCCTGACAACTCTATGATTTGTCAGCTGACTAAAGTTGGGTAATCTGAATGGGCCATAACTGTTCGCACACTTTGGCTATCTGATTTAGAGTGCTTATGGGCCGATAATTGGATGGGTCAGCACTTGAGCCTTTTTTATGAATCGGCGTTAAATTCGCTTCCTTCCATATAGCCGGTACGGTGCACGAGGCAAAAGACTGGGATATGAGAAGGTGGATGGGTACAGCTAGAAGGGGAGCTAGCATCTTCAAAAGATTGGGGTGGAGACCATCAGAACCAGGGGACTTATTGACATTTAAGTGAGAGAGGAGATGATGAATCTCAGGTAGGTCGCAAATGAAATGGCTAAAGGTATTGGGCGGATCAACGACAGAGGGAGGTACCAAGAGCAGTGAAGGGGTAAGTGGTGAGAGTTGCACAGTGGCCGCGAGACAAGTGTTTAATAAGGACGCACTGTCTTGGAGTGTGGTAGTGAGTGAACCGCCAAGGAGCTTAAGTTGAAGGATATTGAAGCGACACTTACGAAAACTATTGATGTGGGAATAAAAAGCTCTAGGGTTGGTACTAAACAGTGTCGTGAGTGAGGTTTCATAGCGTCGTCTAGTATTACGATAATGAGTCGTGTGGGCGTTGCGAGCATTATTATAATCTTGCCGAAGTCGAGCGAGGGTGGAGGACGGGGCTAACTTAGACTTAGCCTTGCACAAGCGGTGCCAGGCCTTCTTTTTGAAATTAAGACTAGTTTGAGTACGTTGGGCAATGGAGAGAGTGGCACGAGGTTTGGTGAGTGGGGAAAAGGAGCGTATCCCAGTTTGCAGTTGGGCAAGGAGGGCGGAATAATTAGTATCAGGGTCACCTTGACTGAGCACTAGGGACCAGTCGATGGTAGATAAAAAGTTACTAAACAGAACATAATCAGTTTTGAAGAAGTTAGGTTTAGGGACGTGGGTAGGCTTGGAGGCTGATAGGGCAACGTTAAATAGAATGGTGGCGTGGTCACTCGTACCTATGAGTGGTAACAATGATGGAGAATGAGCCACATTTTGTCAGTTAGAAAGATTAGGTCCAGGGTATAATATATGTACAACGAGCACCCCCGTCGCGCGTAGAAAAATTAACAATTTGTGTCAATGAGAAGTCTAATATCGTATCACAAAATAACTTGGTTGCCCGACATGCACCAGGTTTAGCGAAGGTTAACACTAAATATTTCGTCAGTGGGCTCAACGGCCACATCCACTGTTGTTTCGTCTTTCGAATCGTAGAACTAGTTGAAAACGTGAAGAACAGTAGCCTTGATTTCTTTTAATTCATTTTTGCTAAGAATTTTAAAAAAATCTAGCATTAAAGTTAGGTCCAAAACTGTAAATAACAATACTATTTTAATTACTAAGTCATCGTTGAATATTATGAACGTCTGCTTTGCAATGCAAACTAATCGAGATATTACTTCTAGTATTTGATTATAAAGCCTACTGAAACAGCAAAGTGCAAGGTTTCTGGGAGCGCAAATCAGCCAAATTCCACTGAGGGGGCTTAAGAGTAATTTCACACTACTCAGTACAGGTTTTCATTTTCTCATTTCATTAAAGGCGCATATGAGTGACACCAATGTAAGAGGTTTTTTGACTGGTTGAGTTAAGTCGAAGCGGTATGTGTACATTGTAATGTACGAGTATATTTATACATGCCATCAGGAATGTATGGAGCTTAGGAAAACTATTTTAGAATTTCTCCCTAAAATTGTGCCTTTACGCGATTAAATATGGTTGTATCTTACGGGTCACCATATTTCAACCCTTTTTGAGGGCAAAACAAGAGGAGCGCGCATACCTTAAGTAGATAGGCAAAGATCGAAAAAATTTCCCCAGGTTGCCGTTTTACTTCTCTTTGATATTTCACTGCTCGGAAGATTGTCGAATTTCGGAGTTGAACTCAGTCCACCCCAGTGGAATCCGCTAATAGAGACCCTCATCCATACCTACGGCAATCCATTTTGCTTCGTTATTAGACAATTCTTTTTATACTTCCATTTTGGCTTTAGCTAATTTGCAAGCTTCCTTTAATGGACCATCATTGCGTTCAATTGAGTCATTAAGCTTTTCCAAAAGCCAATGATATATTGGCATCACTTTTGATATTGTTGGAGATGTAACGAAAGGCACTTTCCTTGTCGCAATATCAAATTGCTTTGGAAAATAAAAAAGATAAAGTAAAGTTACCAGACAATTTTTTACAGAAATTTTACAGAAAACCTTTACAAAAAGTTACAGAAATTCCGAGCAATAACGGTTAAAGCCGAAGTGAGGTAAAAACGCTACAAACGGCGAATAACGTCAGGTCTCACGCGGTCTTAATTGGACGTTCCCATTTGACGAAATCCATGGCGTACTCCGCTGGGAAATTTAAATAACTTAACGCTCTCGTCTCTAAAAACATTAGCATTCTAAATTATAATCAAAACCAAATTAGTTTGCAGTGAACATTTTGCGAATGGAGCGGATATAAAATAGCCTTTTTCGTAATTTTCACGAAAGATCGGGTTGCTGAAAAAGGATGAATTGGCAGGCAAGCCTAACGAAGCAGATAATATTAATTCGTTCAATTTCAATGCTTTACGGCCATCTATAATTTTCTCGTACAGTTCTGGCGAGATCAGATCATAAGGATCACAAAAAATCTTCTCGTTCCAGTTATCGAGCTTCTCCTCCTTTTGAGTCAATAATAGTGATGTAACAATGACGAAAAGACAAATGCCGACAACAGACTGGAAATGAAATCGATTAGAAGTTTATGGAGTTACATGAGCGCGAATCTTGACACGAAGTACCATCAAATCCATTGACAATAATGAGAGCGAAGTTGACAGTGACAATTTTGGTGCCACTAACAATATGATAGGGCTGTGCGAGCCCTGAATTTTTGGTTTCGAGTCGAGTCTCGAGTATAGAAATTTTGCCTTATCGAGCATCGAGCCGTCTCGAGAACTCGAATCGAGTTTCGAGTAGTTGGAGAATTTGTTTCGAGTATTTATCGAGTAATTGGGAATTGATTTTCTAGTATTTCCACACTCTGTTAGTTTATCGTTCTCACAATAGACATTAAGTGTAATTTTGATCATCGACAACACCGTCAAGTAATTCCCAGACGGTATTAGTCTTCTTCCCTTTAAATTTAACTAACTTAAAGGTGCGTTCAGATTATCCAACTTTTGTCAGCTGAAAAAAACCCCGACTAGTTGGCTTGACTTGTCCGGCCGACCAGTCAGGTCTGTCCAATCATTCACATTACCTGACTAGTCAGTGCGCTTTTAAGAAGGTTTTTAGTTCTCTTCTTCGCCACCAGATGCCTACAATATTAAAAATTGCCAATCGAAATTATTATCGTCTCCTATTGTCGTCTGCTTAAGGAAATACGAAACTAGCTTGTTAAGCTTCTCTTTTGTTCGAACTTTGACAATTTTAAAACCACATTATGGATTTGGACGAGGATTATTGTAGAAAGAGAAACATTGCCCTTATAGGAATAGTGACTTTAATAGATCGAACGAAAAAAAAAGAAACAAGCGAAGAAAAGGTCGATGTGGGTTAAGAACTGGATAGCGAAGAGAAATGAAAAAGGAGCGTAAAACTCTTTTATTTTGGAGCTGAAGGAAGAGGCGAATGATTATCGAAATTATCTTCGAATGTCTGAAGATGCCTTTCTCGATATTCTTACAGCTGTTAAATTTCATATTGAAAAACAAGAAACACTGTTTGGAGAATCTATTCCTGCTGAAGAACGATTGGCGCTCACGCTACGGTTCTTGGCAACAGGTTGGTACTTTGTTACTAATTCATTATGACGTTTTACTAGACTCTTATAATTAAAATTGTTATAATTATTGTAGCTTGCATTCTTTACGAAATCAATTCCGTATGGGTGTGAGCACCATTCACGAAATCGTTTACGAGACATGCAACGCAATATTTCAGCAACTTGCACCAAAGTAAATTTATTTATAAATCTAAATATGTTGTGATTCTAAACGTTTTCTAAACAGGCACCTAGCGTACCTCAGTCCAAAGACGATTGGTTAAAAATAGCCAAAAAATTCAAAAACAAGTGGCAGTTTGATAATTGTATCGGTGCTATGGATGGAAAGCACAAAAACATTACTGCACCTCCAAAACCCGGCTCGTTTTTACGTTTTGCCACTCTTTAGAGTGGAAAACGTATTGTTCTGACCTCTGTTGGCTGGACGGCTGGCTGGATATGTTGTGACTGGAAATGTTGTGACCTGATGAATTTTGACATAAATGAATATTTCAAATTTTAAATTTCCCGCGGATTTTCAACTCGAAATTCACCCGTAGTTCACGTTACACCTCATAGAAGGCGTATCGTATTTTATTTCAATTGAAATTATTTTCCTGTCGGTGCCGGGAGGCGAACCTGCGCCGTCCCGATCCATACTATGACGCCAGTGAGGACGCCAAACACTCTACCAATCGACCCACGCTCGCTTAGGATATATTGCGAGTTAAGTTAGAGTCTAGAGAAGAGAGAGGTAGAAAATGTGGATCCCCACCCACCGTCCCCTTCCGACGCGCGAAAACCAGCTGCAACTGGATTTTGCAAGCGGGAGAGAGAATTTTCCGTAGGATGCGTAGCGTGCGCGAAATATTTTTAGCAATGTAATTTAAATCAATGAAACATACTCATTTAAAGTTAAATAATTATAATTAGCTAATATGATTATATTTAAAAAAATTATATTATTTAAGTAATAAATTTAACGATAGTTGTTGAGAGATCCAATAGAGGGCAACATGAGATGTCATAAATACAGAGTCACTATCAACCCAAACTGAGTCATTTCAGTTCGGTTTAACAAACTGCGTTAACACTGAACCAGGTCCGATTCCCCTTCGTCTTGTGCCATTTTGGTAGATATAGGCTGGTCCGTTTAACGTGTTGTGTACCCAGTTTTTAAGAAAAAAAACGGTTAGAATTTGTTCTTTGAAGAGTTGTAGAAGCTGCTCAAGTAAAACAGATAACGCGCTTCTTTCGAATACCGGGCATTTTAAAAAACCATGGAGAAGCATCGTACAAATTACCCGCTAAGCGACGTAACCTTTGGTTAAAAAAGTTGGGCCTTGGACCTGAGCCCTTAAGAGAACATACTAGAATATGTTCAATGCATTTCGTCTCGGGTAAGTAGAATGGTTTTATGATAATACCAATTTAGAATAATATTTTTGGTCATGATGTTACATATTAAAATAAAAATTCATTTGATAGGTTGTCCTTCAACACTTTTTGACCATACTCACCCAGACTGGTTCATAATAAATATTATTGGTAAGATCTGTTACTCCATACTGATTTTTGTTATATATTATTAGCTTATTTTGAAACTCTTTGGTATTTCGTAATTTAGACTCTACATCTGAAGCTGATGATGTATTGTTAGATGAAGAGATTTGCTCTGAAGCTGAAAATGAACCAGTTATAGGAAATGTTGGCCAGCGTTCACAGGATGTGCGATATTAGCATGTCAAATTTTTCTGTTGACAAATGTACCCAGACACGGCCAGAATTGAATGTAATGGACCGTAGCACCCAGTTTTATGTTAATTAATTACATTTAAGTTGCGGAAACTATTTTAATCAATATTTTCATAGCTTTTGTCGTACATATCGGCAGAGTTTATTAGAAGGATTTCTGAAAATATAACCCTTAAATTATGGCCAAACCTGAACCTAACCAAACCAAACCTTAACCTAACCTAACCTAAACCAAATCAAAATTTTGGAAAAGGGGCAATATTATTTCGGAACTTAAATGAAGATAACAAAATACAATATTTTGGAAAATGCATAATATTATTTGGTAAGTAAATGAAAATAAACAATATCTTGAAAAAGGCGTAATATTATTTGGGAAGTAAATGAAGATAAACAACAATATTATGAAAAAGGTGTGATATTATTTGGAAAACTCAAATAATCTAACCAAAAGATAAAGGGTAAAATATTAGAAAACATGGAAAATATATATTTTAATTAGTTTCCGCACCTTAATTTTAACAAATTAGCCTATAATTAACCTTGAATAAATGATATTTATTGAAAAAACTGTATTTAAAATGCGCGAGCTAAAGTAAAGTTTAGATATTTTAATTAGTTTCCGCACCTAAATTTTAACAAATTACTAAATTAGCCTAAAAATAACCTTGAATAAATGATATTTATTGAAAAAACTGTATTTAAAATGCGCGAGCTAAAGTAAAGTTTAGCCCCATACTCAACCAGACTGGTTGCCAACCCCAGAACGTATCAAACAAAAAGTATTTAATTATAATTTGGAATTTCAATTTTAATGAAACCTAGTTTTTAAAATACCCATTGAGAGTCTGTAACTAAACGTTAACGACCTCTAGTCTTTCCAAGTGATTTAAATTTCAGACCTTCTCTGTGGGAAAGGGGGAATTCAATTAGCTAGATCTACTAAGCTTTGTCTATGAAGGGTTTTCCACACTAAGCCTGTGGCTTGTTTATAGGTGGGTCCCTTTACAATGCATAGAGGGGTGGTGGCTGGCTAGCCCCTATGCCACAGCAGTAGGTAAAAAGTGGGCCATCCAGCTCACCCGGGAGTCGGGAGTCCAGGTTATTTCTATGGGGAGTCGGGAGTTAATGTTATTTCTATGGGGAGTCACGACTCCCAGGTGAGCTGGATGCCCCACTTTGGTATACTATCTCTAAGGAGTTAATGTTATTTCTATGGGGAGTCTTCTTCTATGGGGAGTCAAGAGTTATAATGTTATTTCTATGGGGAGTCTTCTTCTATGGGGAGTCAAAAGTTATAATGTTATTTCTATGGGGAGTCACGACTCCTACGAGTTGGATGCCCCACTTAGGTATACTATCCCTAAGGATAGGGAGGGGGACAGCCAGGGGGACAGACAGGTGGTAATATACTTCCGCGGTCTACTAGAGAATGAGTGTCCATAGGTGTATACTTTGCGTACGATCGAACAACATCTGTTATAATAGGGGGGGGGGATGATCCCAAATCATTGAGGAGGAATGTCGTTTGTTTCACCTAATAATAAGGGGGGAGGGTGTACGAAATGTTTTCATTTAATTCGAGGTAAATAATCCCATCACCGTTAGTATATAAAAGAGTGAAAACGTGACTAGTTTTGCATTTAACAGTCGGATAAGTTGTTGAAAAGATGTCAGAATCCGGGGAAAACACTGCTGAAATGGAGAGGTAAGTTTGTTAGCCTGCTGAAATTATTCGCGATTTTTTAAGTTATTATTACATTGAAAGAAACACCTTTTTAGTAATGACGTATCAGCTAACACATCTCCAATGGCAAACGGGTTTGATTTAATATATAAGGAACCTCTTGTTGACCCCTACAAAAAGGTGGATTACTACGACGAAATTTATAACTATCAACAGTCGACGTTGCACGAATGAATTATTTCTGAACATAAGAGTTTTTAGATATTCACTCCCCTTAAAAAAATATTTACCAACTATGGAGGGGGTTGTGTTAACTAAATTTCATGTCAATGGTCTAGTTAAATTGACGAGTAGTTTGTCCATTGAAACTTTCGGGTTTCGTCAAAGTATAACCCCAAAGGAGAGAATGTTTTCTTTGTCGGAAAATTTTCTATCAAACGATGCGTGGGCGACTGTACTCGATGAATTGGAGGAAGATCAGGTGCTATTACTACGTCGTAAGAAGGACTCATCAAGTGTTTCCGGGATAACTTTAACTCTGAAAGAGTGGGAAGCCCTTTCTCAGTCCATCGACACCATAGAATTTCTCTACAACCATGGCAGTCTCATGAAGAATTTTGAGATTAGGGAAACTCTAACATATTATTTAAAGGCCGCTATCAATAAAATCGCGTCGAACGAGTGTAATGGTTGTCAACTGCAGATGGGGAATCAACTTGGACACCCCTGTATCACCAATGATTGGGCTACTAAGGTCCGACTTTACTTCGAACCAGCCAAAGAGTCCTTAGAGTTAGAGGGAATATACGACGTTATATATTTTTATCAGCATGCCCTGAATAGAACAGCCGAAGCTGCTCGTTCATTCGTAGATGTTTCGTCTATTGTAAAAACTTTTCTTTCATCTGGTAAACTTAAAGCTGATATCCTAAATCAGGAATCAACTGAGTGGGGTATTTCCCCTAGAATTATCGACTCCTATGTAAATCATATAAAGTCCTGATTGTAAATTTGTAAACCTTAATGCGAGTGAAAGTAAATAAAATGATTTAAATATCTTTAAATAATAAACACCCTGTTAATCGTAGGAAAATAAGGACTTTCGAGTTACCTTATTCCGAGTGGGGTGATAGCGTACCACCATCAAGGTTTAGATATTTATTATTTAATCGCAAATAGTTTGGTTTTCCATTTGGGGGATGACGGAACCGTTAACATAATTGACCATGGTGATGAAAAAAAGAGGAAACTGAAGATTGAGTTAAAGCCGAATATAGAACTTCAATTAGACAAACAACTAGCCGACTTCATAGGTTTCAGAGAGGAGTTGCTAACGGGAAATTCCAAATCAAAGCACTTACAGTTCATGTTTTTAAAACCATTCGGTGAGAAATATGACTTTATGAAAGCGTCAAACGTTATTCACGTTAATAGTATAAAGAAAGAGGAGGCAACAGTAATCAACCTTAATATTGATAAGGGATACTATAGAACTATTGAAGATCTGTTCAATAATATTAAGAGTAAATTACCGGACAATATCAAAAATCAGATACACTTCAAGAAAAAATTGGACGGACGAACACTGATGAGAGTTAATTCAAATTATTCTATTGAATTTCCCGCGGATTCTCCCGAGCTAGGAAATATTTTAGGATTTACAGGGAACCAAATCGGTATAAGATTAACCGGCTCTGTTAAATCTAGAGGTATCCCCGACATCGCGAAAGGTGTTCAAAATTTATTCGTCTATTCATCATTAGTTGAGGAAACACCTGTCGGCGATACATATGCCCCAATATTAAAAATCATCCCATTTAATAATGTGGGGAAACATCGTGAAATCATGTCTTTGGAATATAATGAACCTGATTATTTTAAACTCAAGTCGAATATAATTGAAACGGTTGAAGTCAATATAAGAACTAGCGATGGGAGTTTCCTGGCATTTCACCGCGGACAGACCATAGCAAAAGTGCACATACGGAGACGGAACAAGGATGGAAAATAACCCATATGTTATACATTTCTCCCAAGTCGGGGTTGATCTACCTAATTTCTCCTCCCCACCTACACATTCCGGTGCCGGGTTTGGTTCCATTTTCAAAAATATATTTTCTTATCTGAAACCAATATTTGCACCCGCCGGACGTTTACTTAAAAACGAGGCTCTGAAAGCTTCAGCAAACGTATTATCGGATTTGGCTGAAGGTGCTAATTTTAAGGAGAGCGCTAAAACTCGACTCAAGAATGCAGGAACCAAAATAATTAGTGGATTCCAATCAGGGAAAGGAAGACATTTAAAGAGACGACGAAAGACTAAGGAGTACATTTCTAACGTGAAACAAGAGCGGGTCAGACGGAAAAAAGATTACTTAGATTAAGCAATGGCACTTTTGATGTCTAATTTAGATTTTTTCAACGAACCGATTACCAATCACTGCATTGAACAATCGGAGACTGTTTTATTCAAACCGTTAGGTAATTTATCGACAACAGGTGCACCCATCGAGTATTTAGTTCATGGCACCTCGGATTATTAGTTAGCTTTAGCTCAATCTTTAATAGAAATTGTTGTTAAAGTTACCGAGGAAAATGGTGATAATCTTTAACTCTGATAAATTTCTATTGAACGGGGTATCATTGAGATTGAAATTCAGTAGAAGTAATCCCGCATTAGCACTCTTAACTCCAACTAATAATACAAAGAGTTATAAAATAAATATCATAGACAGCACACTGTATATCAGAAGGGTTAAAATTAATCCGGATATAGTACTCGGCCACTTAATGGCCTTAGAGAAAACAACAGCTAAATACCTGTTGAATCGAATAGAATGTAAACTGTTTACAATTCCCACCGGTTCCATGGAGACCCTACGTGACAATTTATATATGGGGAAACTCCCTCAAAGACTGACCATAGGAATTGTGCGCTCATCAGCTTTCAATGGTCACTACCATCAAAACCCTCTCGCATTTGAACATTTAGGTTTAAATTACTTAGAGGTGACTATCGGTAATCAGAGATTCCCTAACGAGGGTTTCAGACCATCATTCGCGCAAAATATGTGTAAGAGGGAGTACTTGAGCTTGACTGAGGGATTGAATAATTATAAGAAGGACAGTGGCAATAATATAACATTCGATGACTATATAAACGGGAACACCCTTTACGTTATCGACTTAACTCCAGATCAATTATCGGGCGAAAGTCATAGAGAACCAGTTCGAACTGGGAAATTACGTTTGCATATGAAATTTAACTCTCCAGTAGCTCATAACCTATCCGTCATTCTCTTCGCTGAATTTGAATCACTCCTACAAATATCTCGGGATCGTGGTGTTATTTACGAACAGGGATGAATTCAAATGAAATAAGAAACATTTTAAAATGTACTGTCGGTAAACGCGCGATCGGTGTTTTTCCCTCTAATCATATACCCAAGTGTAACCTTAAAGAATACGGGTTGTGTCTTAACAACGAGGATTGCGCGAAACCCTGAAGTCACTGGTTAGGACTATACGTAAAAAATGGGAAAACAACTTTCTTCGACAGTTTCGGATTATCACCTGAAGTGTATGAACTAAGCTTTATAAGAAAACTAACCAAACATTTCGAATACCAGAAATATCACCTGCAAAATGTATCTACTAAAGTCTGCGGTTTACACGTAATATATTTCCTGTTACTAATGTCTAAAGGGTGGCCTTTAAAAAATTATTAATACCTATTGTAATAATACTATGTTAAATGATATTATGATAACTTTGCATATTTACCGGGAATTAAATAGGAAAAGAAAATGTATGCTTCGCCTCTAGTAAATAAATATTCTTAAACAAGTACTGATTTTTTATCCCATCGGGAAAATATTTATTTTCTTAATTTGTTTTTATTTTATTTAATTTTTCTTTAAAAAAAACTTGAAAAACCGTCACCGTCCACCAATCCATCCTCTAGGGACGGTCTAGAGTCCTCCGTTGGTTGTTGGAATCTTGGCCTTTTTTGAGCCCTAGACCGTCTTAGGGGTGGCGGTTGAGTTGGTGGTGGTGGTGCCATTGGTGGTACGGCGACTGCGAATTCCTGAGGTTGGGGAGGTGCAACAGGAACTACGGACAGGGATGATGTGGCTACATCCATCGATCCTCCGAAAAGGTTTAGGAACATCTCCCCGCGCGCTCGGTTCTCAGTGGAGATTCTCGGGTCCCTTAACTGCACCTAACGCACGCACACACACACACACGTACACATATTTATCAAATTTTCATTCTCTTTATTTATAAATAAAAGTTTCTTATATTACTCACCTCCATCACCCCGCCGCAATTGCAGAATTTTTCCCTCAGTTTCCTTACATTCGGGAAGTATGTGAGTTGCACCTCCACAACACCTCTTTCCTCCATGCATACCATTTCATTGAAGAACATGTTGTGCATGGCCTGTATGGTGTTAACTATTTCCTGGTAGGTGAAATTTAACTCGGGACGCTTAGCCCCGAACCAAGAGTAGATTAAACTGGCTTTCGTCTCCGTACTAGTCATTTTGCGCTTATGATTTTATTACCCAAAGTTCCGTATTTATATACAAAATATCCACGGCTTGTATAATATGATATATTATTTATCCCCACATGTGTTTCACGAACATTGAGGCTCTAAGTAACTATTAAGGATTGAATTAAATAAAAATTATACTAAGGATGTTATGTTTTGATGGGTGTATTCGAAGTTCCCCAACTTTCGATGTCTTTATTGTATATTTATAACAAAATTGACAGGTGCTAATTGAAAGAATGAACGTTGAATTTCTGTTTTGTTCTTTTTCTTAATTCCCATCTTCTATAGTAACACGTTATCACCAGCTATAGGATGGAACCAAACATGTTTTGCTAGTAACCCCCCCTCTCGAATTGTATTTCACTGCTTCATTTAATTCTGTTCCCTCTACAGTAACCTAATATAATTTGCCAGGTGCTATATGAAAGAATCAAATATGTTTCCGCGTCTAAACATCAATCCTCCAAATTTTGTCGCGTTGATTCCCTTAACATAGTTATATGAAATAAACAAATATGTTTTGCGTGTAAACATGGCCCCCTTCAAATCCCGTTTTACTTAATTTTTATCTTCTATAGTATCCTTATTCTTCTATACTCACACAACCTAATTTTGTCAGGTGTTACACGAACGAGCCATTTTTGTGGATCTGTTTTATTATTATTATTATTATTTTTTTTGTTTTTCCCGATCGTTTATTTTCAGGGTAATAATTACGTCAGACGTTTAATGAAAGGGGGAGTTTGGGTGTATATACTAATACGGGGTGGAGATATAATCCAATACTTTGTCTATTGCACATGTGAATCAAGTATTTTGATGTAGTTGACGTTGATTGATTAATCAGTTTTTTCCTATATAATCGAATTCAGCTCCCCTTAATTATTTATATCCTGCAAACCATCCGGGAATCCCACAGCATCCAACCTAAGGTATGTCTCACATTTTCATTAGACCCTCTGTTTCCACAATCGCCCTAACCGGGAAAATAGAAATGAACCACGTGATATTATAATGGATGGATATAGGTAAGCCTATATTCAAAACACTGGAGGAAAAAATAAAATGGAGAAATTCGCCTGCACCATTTGCGGGAAACCTTTCACCAAAAACTGTAACCGTCTACGGCATGAGCGAGAAACTCATCAAAAGACGTCTTTAGTTTGCCAAATTTGCGGGGGAACTTTTAAACGGCACTATCTTTTTACAAGGCACATGAAAAAACACCCTGAAGTCTCACACACACACACCCCGACACACACGATCGTTACAGAACCTCTCCGTGACATACGTCACTCGGAGAGGTAAAAATTCTCGTCCGTTATACTCTAATAATCATCTTTAAATGTTAATACTGAGTTTATCAGGACTCGAACCTGGAATCCTCTGCTCCGTAGGCACACGCGTTATCCATTGCACCACAAGCCCGTTAGCTGTTTATCTAGATGCTATGGAAAGCATTGCAATATTATAAGTTTTCTTTCCGTTATAGTTTAATAATCATCTTTTAATGTTAATCCCGAGCTTGCCAGGACTCGAACTTGGAATTTTCTGCTTCGAAGGCAGACGCGTTATCCATTACGCTACAAGCCCTTGCTTCGTATTATAAAAAACCCTTCCAAACATTGTATTTATGCATTTTTTATAAAGCATAAACGATCTTTTACTAAAATAAACACCGAGCTTGCCAGGACTCGAACCAGGAATCTTCTGCTCCGTAGACGCGTTATCCATTGCGCCACAAGCCCGTTAGAGGCTGATCAAAATGCTACTGATGCATTGAAATATTATAAATTTCTCTTCCGTTATACTCTAATAATCATCTTTAAATGTTAATACTGAGCTTACCACGACTCGAACCTGGAATCTTCCCTTTCGAAGCCAAACGCGTTGTTCGTTACGCCACAAGCCCTTGCTCTGCATTACAAAAAAACTTTTCCAAACATTGTATTTATACAATTTATTTATGACACATAAAAGATCTTTTAAGAAAATAAACACCAAGCTTGCCAGGACTCGAACCTGGAATCTTCTGCTCCGTAGGCAGACGCGTTATCCATTGCGCCACAAGCCTGTTAGCTGTTTATCTAGATGCTATGGAAAGCATTGCAATATTATAAATTTTCCTTCCGTTATAGTTTAATAATCATCTTTTAATGTTAATTCCGAGCTTGTCAGGACTCGAACCTGGAATCTTCTGCTTCGAAGGCAGACGCGTTATCCATTACGCTACAAGCCCTTGCTTCGTATTATAAAAACTCTTCCAAACATTGTATTTATGCATTTTTTATAAAGCATAAACGATCTTTTACTAAAATAAACACCGAGCTTGCCAGGACTCGAACCAGGAATCTTCTGCTCCTCTAGAAGCGTTATCCATTGCGCCACAAGCCCGTTAGCTGTTTATCTAGATGCTATGGAAAGCATTGCAATATTACAAATTTTCCTTCCGTTATAGTCTTGTAGTCATCTTTAAATGTTAATTCCGAGCCTGACAGGACTCGAACCTGAAATCTTCTGCTTCGAGGGCAGACGCGTTATCCATTACGCTACAAGCCCTTGCTTCGTATTATAAAAAACTCTTCCAAACATTGTATTTATGCATTTTTTATAAAGCATAAACGATCTTTTACTAAAATAAACACCGAGCTTGCCAGGATTCGAACTAGGAATCTTCTGCTCCTCTAGAAGCGTTATCCATTGCGCCACAAGCCCGTTAGCTGTTTATCTAGATGCTATGGAAAGCATTGCAATATTATAAATTCTTCTTCCGTTATAGTCTTGTAATCATCTTTAAATGTTAATTCCGAGCTTGCCAGGACTCGAACCTGGAATCTTCTGCTTCGAGGGCAGACGCGTTATCCATTACGCTACAAGCCCTTGCTTCGTATTATAAAAAACCCTTCCAAACATTGTATTTATGAATTTTTTATAAGGCATAAAGATCTTTTACTAAAATAAACACCGAGCTTGCCAGGACTCGAACCAGGAACCTTCTGCTCCATAGACGCGTTATCCATTGCGCCACAAGCCCGTTAGAGGTTGATCAAAATGCTATTGATGCATTGCAATATTATAAATTTCCCTTCCGTTATAATCTAATAATCATCTTTAAATGTTAATACTGAGCTTACCACGACTCGAACCTGTAATCTTCCCTTTCGAAGCCAAACGCGTTGTTCATTACGCCACAAGCCCCTGCTCTGCATTACAAAAAACTTTTCCAAACATTGTATTTATACAATTTTTTTTTGACGCATAAAAGATCTTTTAAGAAATTAAACTCCGAGCTTGCGAGGACTCGAACCTGGAATCTTCTGCTTCGAAGGCAGACGCGTTATCCATTACGCTACAAGCTCTTGCTTCATATTATAAAAAACTCTTCCAAACATTGTATTTATGCATTTTTTATAAAGCATAAACGATCTTTTACTAAAATAAACATCGAGCTTGCCAGGACTCGAACCAGGAATCTTCTGCTCCTCTAGAAGCGTTATCCATTGCGCCACAAGCCCGTTAGCTGTTTATCTAGATGCTATGGAAAGCATTGCAATATTACAAATTTTCCCTCCGTTATAGTCTTGTAATCATCTTTAAATGTTAATTCCGAGCTTGCCAGGACTCGAACCTGGAATCTTCTGCTTCGAGGGCAGACGCGTTATCCATTACGCTACAAGCCCTTGCTTCGTATTATAAAAAACCCTTCCAAACATTGTATTTATGAATTTTTTATAAGGCATAAAGATCTTTTACTAAAATAAACACCGAGCTTGCCAGGACTCGAACCAGGAACCTTCTGCTCCATAGACGCGTTATCCATTGCGCCACAAGCCCGTTAGAGGTTGATCAAAATGCTATTGATGCATTGCAATATTATAAATTTCCCTTCCGTTATACTCTAATAATCATCTTTAAATATTAATACTGAGCTTACCACGACTCGAACCTGTAATCTTCCCTTTCGATGCCAAACGCGTAGTTCATTACGCCACAAGCCCCTGCTCTGCATTACAAAAAGCTTTTCCAAACATTGTATTTATACAATTTTTTTATGACACATAAAAGATATTTTAAGAAATTAAACACCGAGCTTACCACGACTCGAACCTGGAATCTTCCCTTTCGAAGCCAAACGCGTTGTTCATTACGCCACAAGCCCCTGCTCTGCATTACAAAAAAAACTTTTCCAAACATTGTATTTATACAATTTTTTTATGACGCATAAAAGATCTTTTAAGAAATTAAACACCGAGCTTGCCAGGACTCGAACCAGGAATCTTCTGCTCCTCTAGAAGCGTTATCCATTGCGCCACAAGCCCGTTAGCTGTTTATCTAGATGCTATGGAAAGCATTGCAATATTATAAATTTTCCTTCCGTTATAGTTTAATAATCATCTTTTAATGTTAATTCCGAGCTTGCCAGGACTCGAACCAGGAATCTTCTGCTCCATAGACGGGTTATCCATTGCGCCACAAGCCCGTTAGAGGTTGATCAAAATGCTATTGATGCATTGCAATATTATAAATTTCCCTTCCGTTATACTCTAATAATCATCTTTAAATGTTAATACTGAGCTTACCACGACTCGAACCTGTAATCTTCTGCTTCGAAGGCAGACGCGTTATCCATTACGCTACAAGCCCTTGCTTCGTATTATAAAAAACTCTTCCTAACATTGTATTTATGCATTTTTTATAAAGCATAAACGATCTTTTACTAAAATAAACACCGAGCTTGCCAGGATTCGAACTAGGAATCTTCTGCTCCTCTAAAAGCGTTATCCATTGCGCCACAAGCCCGTTAGCTGTTTATCTAGATGCTATGGAAAGCATTGCAATATTATAAATTTTTCTTCCGTTATAGTCTTGTAATCATCTTTATATGTTAATTCCGAGCTTGCCAGGACTCGAACCAGGAATCTTCTGCTCCATAGACGGGTTATCCATTGCGCCACAAGCCCGTTAGAGGTTGATCAAAATGCTATTGATGCATTGCAATATTATAAATTTCCCTTCCGTTATACTCTAATAATCATCTTTAAATGTTAATACTGAGCTTACCACGACTCGAACCTGTAATCTTCCCTTTCGAAGCCAAACACGTTGTTCATTACGCCACAAGCCCCTGCTCTGCATTACAAAAAAAACTTTTCCAAACATTGTATTTATACAATTTATTTATGACACATAAAAGATCTTTTAAGAAAATAAACACCGAGCTTGCCAGGACTCGAACCTGGAATCATCTGCTTCGAATGCAGACGCGTTATCCATTACGCTACAAGCCCTTGCTTCGTATTATAAAAAACTCTTCCAAACGTTGTATTTATGCATTTTTTATAAAGCATAAACGATCTTTTACTAAAATAAACACCGAGCTTGCAAGGACTCGAACCAGGAATCTTCTGCTCCGTAGGCAGACGCGTTATCCATTGCGCCACAGGCCCGTTAGAGGTTGATCAAAATGCTATTGATGCATTGCAATATTATAAATTTCCCTTCCGTTATACTCTAATAATCATCTTTAAATGTTAATACTGAGCTTACCACGACTCGAACCTGTAATCTTCCCTTTCGAAGCCAAACACGTTGTTCATTACGCCACAAGCCCCTGCTCTGCATTACAAAAAAAACTTTTCCAAACATTGTATTTATACAATTTATTTATGACACATAAAAGATCTTTTAAGAAAATAAACACCGAGCACGCCAGGACTCGAACCTGGAATTTTCTGCTTCGAAGGCAGACGCGTTATCCATTACGGTACAAGCCCTTGCTTCGTATTATAAAAACTCTTCCAAACATTGTATTTATGCATTTTTTATAAAGCATTAACGATCTTTTACTAAAATAAACACCGAGCTTGCAAGGACTCGAACCAGGAATCTTCTGCTCCGTAGACGCGTTATCCATTGCGCCACAAGCCCGTTAGAGGTTGATCAAAATGCTACTGATGCATTGCAATATTATAAATTTCTCTCCCTTTATACTCTAATAATCATCTTTAAATGTTAATACTGAGCTTACCACGACTCGAACCTGGAATCTTCCCTTTCGAAGCCAAACACGTTGTTCATTACGCCACAAGCCCCTGCTCTGCATTACAAAAAAACTTTTCCAAACATTGTATTTATACAATTTTTTTATGACGCATAAAAGATCTTTTAAGAAAATAAACACCGAGCTTGCCAGGACTCGAACCTGGAATCTCCTGCTCCGTAGGCAGACGCGTTATCCATTACGGTACAGGCCCTTGCTTCGTATTATAAAAAACTCTTCCAAACATTGTATTTATGCATTTTTTATAAAGCATAAACGATCTTCTACTAAAATAAACACCGAGCTTGCCAGGATTCGAACCAGGAATCTTCTGCTCCGTAGACGCGTTATTCATTGCGCCACAAGCCCGTTAGAGGTTGATCAAAATGCTAGTGATGCATTGCAATATTATAGATTTCCCTTCCGTTATACTCTAATAATCATCTTTAAATATTAATTCCGAGCTTGCCAGGACTCGAACCTGGAATCTTCTGCTTCGAAGGCAGACGCGTTATCCATTACGCTACAAGCCCTTGCTTCGTATTATAAAAACTCTTCCAAACATTGTATTTATGCATTTTTTATAAGGCATAAACGATCTTTTACTAAAATAAACACCGAGCTTGCCAGGACTCGAACCAGGAATCTTCTGCTCCGTAGAAGAGTTATCCATTGCGCCACAAGCCCGTTAGAGGTTGATCAAAATGCTATTGATGCATTGCAATATTATAAATTTCCCTTCTCTTATACTCTAATAATCATCTTTAAATGTTAATACTGAGCTTACCACGACTCGAACCTGTAATCTTCAACAATACTGTAACACTTCAACAATACTTCAATATATACAAAGCAATAAATAACATAATACATTAAACTGTACAGTAAAAGTTAAATATAACCTAATTAAAACCATAAAACCCACAATACAATGGGAACAAAAGGTTCTTGAAAAACCATTAACAGAACAGTATTTATAATACTTCAACGTTTCTATCTACATACAACATTGAATAGTTATTTAATATTATATATTGGAACCTTCAGTATAATTTAACATTAAGCAAATTCGAACCATAAAAACCCACAGCGCATATGGGAAAAAAGGTTCTGGGAAAACCCATTTGGGAAAAAACCATAATCACAGTTGAATTATTAAAAGTAAAACACTTATTTTTAAATTATTGATTTTCCACTCTGACGTCTGAGCTATCTACGAATAAATTTATTAATAGCATTATCGAACGATGCAATGGATGCCAAATATTCATGTCATAATACAAGCTAATTCGAACCAAAAAAAACCCACAGCGCATGTGGGAAAAAAGGCTCTGGGAAAACCCATTAAGGCAAAACCCACAATCAAATTAGGACTATTAATATTAAAAATTTCTTCAGACTGTTTAAGGATGAATGTTTGGTGGATAGCGTCCGAAAGAAAGCAATAACCTAGTAGATGAGGCGTAGTTCAAAAAGTTTCGTTTTTTTGAAACTATTACATAAGTGTATTGGCGCTGTACGTTTCAGATAACAAAGACCAAGACCACTCCAGTTCCACAAAATAGGAAAACTGTGCTTCTTGGCGTTAAGTTTTTCTCCTTTTTGTATTTCCACTGCTAGACCGCTATGCCCCTTACAAAAATCTTCTTAAGAACTCTTAAGAAAATTCCTTGGGAAATTTCTTTGGAAATCCTTAAGGCGTTCTTTAGGAAATTGGGGAATATTGGCCTCTTTTTCTTTGGAAATTACTTTGGAAATATCTTTGGAATTTTCTTGGGAAATATCTTTGGAATTTCCTTGCGAAATATCTTTGGAATTTTCTTGGGAAATATCTTTGGAATTTTCTTGGGAAATATCTTTGGAATTTTCTTGGGAAATATCTTTGGAATTTTCTTGGGAAATATCTTTGGAATTTCCTTGGGAAATATCTTTGGAATTTTCTTGGGAAATATCTTTGGAATTTCCTTGGGAAATATCTTTGGAATTTTCTTGGGAAATATCTTTGGAATTATCTTGGGAAATATCTTTGGAATTATCTTGGGAAATATCTTTGGAATTATCTTGGGAAATATCTTTGGAATTCTCTTGGGAAATATCTTTGGAATGTTCTTGGGTAATATATAGAGAAGTGGGTAAATTAATTTAGCCACTTGAAACGAGGATAGTTCTTACATGCAGAACCATATCCCAATACAGGAAGTGTAGTTCTTATACGCTGAACTACACCCCTTATAGAGAGGGAAGTTCTCGCATGCAGAGTGAAGTTGCTTTAAAAGTCAGACATTGAATCGACTTATTAAAAACATCCGTAAACGGCAGAAAGTTTTAAACCTTGTGCAATTGTATGGGGTGCTAAGTGGGTTTTGGAGGCTTTAACGGCCAAGCAGTAGATACAGACGTCGTTGTTAAATTTAATAATGTATATTCACTGAGAGTTTTTCGAGTATCAGAAACGCGTTTAACCTAATTTCCTCTACAATGTTTTTAAAAAAATATTTATTTTGGACTCTAATTACGCTCGAAATAAAGATAAAACATGCCATAAGAGAATTAAGCAAAAATTCCGACTGACAGCTTAGATTCCCTGTAAATCTAAACATAACGATTTTAATTACTCTTATTTTACTTTTAATCTATTTTATCCTTTACATAAACACCTCACGGATTATTGAAGGCAAAAAATATAATAAAAAAATAGGTAAATGTAACATTCCATTTCAGCGCTTGCCTAGCCTTAGCTACGGGACAAGCCTTCGTGAAACGTTTTTAATTTTTTTAACCATCAAGTTAATGTCTATCTAGGAAAACTTTAGCTAAACAATTTGGGTAAAAATATTTTGAGATAATTATATGTAAAGCATAATTGCAATATATCTGGCCCTTTGAAATTAATCTCTTGAATTCCAAACGAATTTCGTTGGAAGATAAACCCTAGATCTTCTCTGGAAAACCAACCCTAGAGCTTCATTGGACATTTATCTCAATAATGCTAACGAATTTCTTTTGGAAATAAACCATGGACCTTCTTTGGAAATTGATCTGAAGAATTCTAAAGAATTTCGTTGGAAAATATTCCCTAGACATTCTTTGGAAATTTATCTCAAGCATTTCTAAAGAACTTCCTTGGAAAACAACCCCTAGACTTACTTTGGAAATTTATCCCTAGAATTCCTAAATAATTTCGTTACAAAATAATACCAAGAAATTCTTTGGAAATTTATCTCTAGACTTCCAAAAGAATTTCTTTAGAAAGTAATCCCAAGACATTCTTTGGAAATTTATCTCTAGAATTCCTAAAGAATTTCTTTAGAAAATAGTCCCTAGACCTTCTTAGGAAATTCATCTTTAGAATTCCTAAAGAATTTCTTTAGAAAATAGTCCCAAGACATTCTTTGGAAATTTATCTCCAGAATTCCTAAAGAATTTCTTTAGAAAATAATCCCTAGACCTTCTTAGGAAATTTATCTTTAGAATTCCTAACGAATTTCTTTAGAAAATAATCCCAAGACATTCTTTGGAAATTTATCTCCAGAATTCCTAAAGAATTTCTTTAGAAAATAATCCCTAGACCTTCTTAGGAAATTTATCTTTAGAATTCCTAACGAATTTCTTTAGAAAATAATCCCAAGACATTCTTTGGAAATTTATCTCCAGAATTCCTAAAGAATTTCTTTAGAAAATAATCCCTAGACCTTCTTAGGAAATTTATCTTTAGAATTCCTAACGAATTTCTTTAGAAAATAATCCCAAGACATTCTTTGGAAATTTATCTCTAGAATACCTAAAGAATTTCTTTAGAAGATAATCCCTAGACCTTCTTAGGAAATTTATCTTTAGAATTCCTAAAGAATTTCTTTAGAAAATAATCCCTAGACCTTCTTAGGAAATTTATCTTTAGAATTCCTAAAGAATTTCTTTAGAAAATAATCCCTAGACCTTCTTAGGAAATTTATCTTTAGAATTCCTAAAGATTTTCTTTAGAAAATAATCCCAAGCCATTCTTTGGAAATTTATCTCAAGAATTCTTTAGGAAATTCCATGGAAGTCTTTGGAAATAGTTTCTTTGGAAAATGATCCCAAGGGCTCCGTAGGGTTCCAAAGAAATTCCTTTAGAACTCTTAAGAAGATTTTTGTAAGGGGCAGCCCGCCCTTGTATTGCTCTACTTGCCGCTCCCATAACATTGAAGGTGCTAGAACTATAGTTCTAGTCGATAAATTGCGGCGAAGTCCAACCTCCGCTTTGAGCGTTGGCCAACTTTTGAGGACGCTGCAGTGTCAGCCGCCAGGAACATTTTCAAAATCACCTCGGCGGCGATTTGCCGAAAAACGGGGATTTTGGACAGAACTTTTGAATTGTCGCCGATTATTCAGCCATTTCCGCTTCGCCATACCTAAAACCTTTTTAAAGTACGCTATACAAAATTGCTCCATTCTTCACCGAACCTATGAAACTTGGTGCAACACTTACACTTTCTTCAGTGGTTCGCCTTTACATGAACCCACAGTTGCCACTCCAGATCTCAGTCATCTGACGCAACCATTTTAACGTTTTCAGAGTTGTATTTCACCTTTATTAAGCCTAAGGATAAGCCTTGAGATATATTTGCCGCCGTATTTTCTGAAAAACCACAATAAATCACCTCAACGATTCTCCCCATTAACTAATTATCACTATTACCTTACTTGTTTACAATTTCGTTGACCTTGTCCTCCATGATTAGCCATGAACTAAACCAATGCTGTAGGGTTACTCATGAATCACTCCAATCCTCTAGGGTATTCATGAACTACGCATATCCTCTAGGGTATTCATGAACTACGCATAACCTCTAGGGTATTCATGAACTACGCATATCCTCTAGGGTATTCATGAACTACGCATAGCCTCTAGGGTATTCCCTTACAAAAATCTTCTTAAGAGTTCTAAAGGAATTTCTTTGGAACCCTACGGAGCCCTTGGGATCATTTTCTAAAGAAACTATTTCCAAAGACTTCCTTGGAATTTCCTAAAGAATTCTTGAGATAAATTTCCAAAGAATGTCTTGGGATTATTTTCTAAAGAAATTCCTTAGGAATTCAAGAGATAAATTTCCAAAGAATGCCTTGGGCCCATTTTCTAAAGAAATTCTTTAGGAATTCTAGAGATAAATTTCCAAAGAATTTCTTGGGATTATTTTCTAAAGAAATTCTTTAGGAATTCTAGATATAAATTTCCAAAGAATTTCTTGGGATTACTTTCTAAAGAAATTCTTTAGGAATTCTAGAGATAAATTCCCAAAGAATTTCTTGGGATTATTTTCGAAAGAAATGCTTTAGGATTTCTAGAGATAAATTTCCAAAGTAGGCCTAGGGGTTGTTTTCCAAAGAAATTCTTGAGATAATTTTCCAAAGAACGCCTAGGGAATATTTTCCAACGAAATTCTTTAGGAATTCTTGAGATCAATTTCCAAAGAAGGTTTAGGGTTTATTTTCCAAAGTTTTTCGCATTTTAAGTTTGTGGATGACGAAAATTATGGCACTAACTCTTTTTTTTGTATTGTGGAGGTTTCAATGTAAGTAGGGCACATACGTCCGCGACAAGGATGCGATTAGTCAGGGTACAGTATGTGTTTAAGCAGGGAAGGAAATGAGGTTTACTTGGGAGGTGACGGAAGGGGTGTGGGGATCAAGTCACCTCCGGCGGACACGGGGTAGTCGGCACCTATAGGGTAGGATCGCCGACATGTGTCTTACTCCCTCAAACTTTGCCGCCCAGAAGCTTGGCTTACAGGAATGCGCCACACTCCCGGCTGGCACTAACTCTTTAAAAGTAAAATAAGAGTATATAATTAAAATCGTTATGTTTAGATTTTCAGGGAATCTAAGCTGTCAGTCGGAATTTTTGCTTAATTCTCTTATTGCATGTTTTATCTTTATTTCGAGCGTAATTAGAGTCCAAAATAAATATTTTTTAAAAAACATTGTAGAGAAAATTAGGTTAAACGTGTTTCTGATACTTGAAAAACTCTCAGTGAATATACATTATTAAATTTTACAACAACGTCTGTATCTACTGCTTGGCCGTTAAAGCCTCCAAAACCCACATAGTACCCCATACAATTGCACAAGGTTAAAACTTTCTGCCGTTTACGGATGTTTATAAGTCGATTAAATGTGTGAGTTTATAAGCAATTTCACACTGCATGCGAGAGCTTCCTTCGTTATATGGGGTGTAGTTCACTACACTCCCTGTATTGGGATATGGTTCTGCGTGTAAAAACTATCCTAGTGGCTAAATTAATTTACCCTCTTCTCAAGATATTTCCCAAGAAAATTCCAAAGACATTTCCCAAGTAAATTCCAAAGACATTTCCCAAGAAAATTCCAAAGATATTTCCCAAGAAAATTCCAAAGATATTTCCCAAGAAAATTCCAAAGATATTTCCCAAGAAAATTCCAAAGATGTTTCCCAAGAAAATTCCAAATATATTTCCCAAGAAAATTCCATAGATATTTCCAAAGTAATTTCCAAAGAAAAAGAGGCCAATATTCCCCAATTTCCTAAAGAACGCCTTAAGGATTTCCAAAGAAATTTCCCAAGGAATTTTCTTAAGAGTTCTTACGAAGATTTTTGTAAGGGTTCATTAACTACACAAATCCTCTAGGGTACTCTTGAACTACGCCAATCCTCCAGGTTACTCATAAAATATACCATATTTTTAAAAGGATTAATACCAAACTTATATGACCGTCAATTCCAATAATGATACTGACCATTTTTTTTGGAAATCTTGAAGTCAGATTAGGGTTCTTTAGTCAAGGATCCCAAGCCTTAAGTGGGTCTCTTAGTCAAGGATCCCAAGCCTTAAGTGGGTTTCTTAGTACAGGATCCCAACCCTTAAGTATGTTTCTTAGTACAGGATCCCAAGCCTTAAGTAGGTTTCTTAGTACTGGATCCGAAGCCATATGTGGGTTTCTTAGCCAAGGGTACCAGGCCTATTTCTCGTAGTTTAGACCCTTAAAGCAACAGGTGGCTCCATTGGCGCCCCTACCATGATGCCTAACCTTGTATATACATAAGCATTTTACCTTGCCGTAGGTAGGTAACAATGAGACTTAATGCATTAGGGAGGATCTGAAACTTACCCTAACAAGCTAAACCCAATGTACACTAGAGTTATTTCAATTCGGGGGGGGGGAAGGAGAGATTTTGAGGCGGGGTTACGCTAATCCCCGCCTAGGCGCCATATTGTACGGGAAATTTAGCATAGAGTTCTTCAGCGGCTTGCACGGAGGGAGGGTGAAAACCGGCTCCGTTTATTGGCAGGCCCAACTGTGACGTTTCCCCCTTCAACTGATATAGGTCTATAGAAAGGTCGTCAATAAGGGGCGCACTGGAGCTCCACCTTGCATTAAATAATTTTTTCAATTTCAAACTATGTTCTTTTAAAAATGCAAATACCCTTGTGGTAAGAATAATAAGACTCTCTATAACATGCTTCGTATCGGTCTCGAAAAAGTTGGTTACCAAACGCCAAATCCAATTGACAATGATAGTCAGTCGAATACTTTTGTTCTAGACCCGGCAAAAGAGATATTCCAGATGAATCAAAGAACATTCTCAGTGCTGTTTGGCTCTTTAAAAAGTTAATATTGAAATCTCCAACCACAACTGTTGGAATAGACGAATCATATTTCATGTCAAACAAAGGGTTAAAGTCCTCAAACACAGTTCTCAAACTTGCTAAGGGAGATTTGTACAACAATACCACAGATATAAGTTCTCCTTCTATGTAAACATCTAACCAGCAACGTTCCACGTGAGAATTTCTGGAAGGCCAATCGCATCGTAAAACTCTAGTATCTATGTCTAACTTCGTTTCCAGGCGTCTCTCTTAAATATATGGACGAACCAAAAGCAACTCTGCGTGCCGTACTTGGCAAGTAAATACCACCTATTTCCTTAAAAGATGGCACTCTAAAATCGTCCGTCTCTTTTTTCGACGTTTCAACAAAACATAACATTTGACTTTTCATTATTACATTGTCTGCTAAAACATCTTCTAAATGAGCATTTAAAGACTGCACGTTATGTACATAAATGTAAACGGGATCATGCAAGAAAGGTAGTTCGATGCTTTTTGTGTCTCGCAACCTCTTAAGTTCCAATTCTACTAGGTTGTTTTTTTGGTAAATTAGGAACTTTAAATTTTCCATCAATATATAAACCGGAAGCGGTTTTTGCTCTACTACAAGCCACATATAAATGCGCTCTTTCAATTTTTTTTGTAGCCTTACAATGAACCACTACCGACGAGTAAGTATCACCCTGACTTTTATGTATCGTAATGGCCTCAGAAACAACCAAAGGCAATTGTTTCCTAGAAACTAAGGCATTATTTTGTCTCCATTTTCTATTAAACGACTTGATGACCTTTTCAACAGGCGTCCACGAAGCGTTAATATTACTATTCAAATATAAACCAAGACATTTTTGCCTCAACATTTTCCCAACTTTGGGATCGTCAAAATCCATCCATACCCTGAACGGGATTTTATCCCCGACCCTATTTGTGCCGTACTCTATCTTTCTTAACCAACCGGTCGCGCCATTAGTTAGTCCGTCAGAGGTGTCAACATTGTTGGTCATCATATATCTCGCGCCACACGCAAGAGTCAATTGTTTGGGCAGACCATACGTATCAGACGTTGCTAACTTTTCAACTTGAGAAAGTATGTTATTTTTAACTTCACTACTAAGATCACCATTGACAACATCTACTGAAACCGAAACAGCCTTTTCCGTATTCATGTTTAAAAGCTTATTTTGATTGAATTGGTTTACTTCCGCGTTAGTGGCGAAAAGATGTATCGCTTCTTTTGGGGGTACACGCTCAGGCGTTACCTCCAGACTACTAAAGAAATCAATATCATTTTGAGTCATACTTCCCACACACTGAAAAACTAATGTCAAAGAAACAATAGTTTTCACCATGTTTTTGATTGTTTAATGCTGTTATCTAGAAAAACCTCTAACAAGCCTTAATACATACAAGTAGTCGCTGTTTTTTGAAATTACATTACCTTAATTTTAAATATACAGCAAAACATTGGTTTTTTTATGTTAACGACTGTGGAAAAAACAGCTAGTTTTTATTTCTCAAACGGAAGTGCAGGATATGTTATTATTAATAGAACGTTGCTGTTTTCCGGGAAAAAAGTATGCTGCCGTGAAGAATAGTGTAGTGTAAAATTAAAAACACAGATAGTTACACTATTAAGTATAAATTTAACGTATATTTTACTGTATAATCCACCGTAAATTAAAGTTTTGCATACTATAATTTGAACATTAAGTACTTTACTTTAAACCTTGAAGCGCTTTATTTTAAACCTTGAAGCGCTTTAATTTAAACCTTGAAGCAATATAACCTAATCTTACCTCACCGTGCTAAGCCTTTTGGAAAAGGTCCGCGTTTATTATGAAACTAGCTGTTACCCGCGGCGTCGCTCGCGTGTAATAAGAACTTCTATCAAAAGGATATAAAGAATGGGTATATTATACTGAAGACTAATATTTTTGTAACACCCTAGAAGCGAAGGCACTCGGCGTTGCCCGTCAGCCCGTGGGAACATTTTTTATTACTTTTCATGCGGACATTGTTCTATAAAGAAGGGTTTTAAGTTTTTGGCCGCCATTTAAAAAGATTGCAACAAGTTGAACCCAAAAGACCATTCAGCCCTTCTATAGGTTAAAAGAAACCAGTGTACTAAATATTTTTGAAATTGGTTGAAACGCACGGACTTTATTGTATAGAGAAGATTTTTTACATTTCTGGGCGCCATATTTTAAGATGGCGGCAGATTGGAAAAATCGTTCTTAGTACGCGACTACTACTTATGAGTAACGTTCCTGCAAATTTTCAGCCTTCTAGGGCAATCAGTTTGGGCTGGGCGTTGATTATCAGTCAGTCAGGACTTTGATTTATATAGATATAGATGACCCATATGAAAATAAAAATATTTTGTAAAGTCAGTGAATTGCTAATTTTAAAACCAATTTTTTATCTTTGCAATTTCTCTTCTTCATTATAATTTCAACCTACTTATTTCTAAAATTGACCGAAAATGTACAAAACGTGTTAGGCGACATTCTTAAAAGCGTTATGCGACACTCTTGGAGTGGCGTCGCTAGGCCTTTTATGGGGGCTATAGCGCCCCAAATTTCAAAGTTAGCCCCCTCAAAATAATCCGTACACTAACTTCTAAATCGTCGACTTTAGTTACAGTTAGAGAAATTTCCGCTTCAAAAACGTCGTTAGTGTCAAACTGTTCCAAGTTCTCGCACTTCAATGGATTTTCTTTTTTTAAATATGGTAGAATAGATTAGGTCAAACGCGTTTTTAGTGCTCGAAAAACTCTTCGTGAAAAGAGATTATTAAATTTAACGAATACTTCTGTATCTACTGCTGGGATATTAGGGCCTCCAAAACCAATTTAATACCCGATGCTTTTATACTAATTTATAACTTTCTGCCTTTTTCAGAAGTTATTAAGTCGGTGAAAATGACCAACTTACCATGCAGTTTGACGCTGGATTTTAAGACGATCAAGTGGCCAACTTTTTATGTAGTTTCACATTGATGCGAGAACTACCCTTGCTTGTTAGAACTGTCCTCTTAAGTTCTCTCAAGGTTGAACCTTGCTAAGGTATGGTCCCATTTCTCCCAATTCTGTGTTTCCCAAAATACATTTTTATCCCAAACTTTCCGATTCCCAGTTCTCCCAATCTTATATTTCCCAATCGGAATTTTTATCCCAAACTATTCAATTCTCATTTCTCCCAATCGAATGGTTTCGTCTAATATTTTATGCTGCAAAGGGTTGCTTTCAAAACGACTTTGATTATTTTTAATGCGAATAGGTTAGGTTAGGTTAGATAAGGTTAGGTTAGGTTAGGTTAAGTTTGGTTAGGTTAGGTTAGGTTAGGTTTGGTTAGGTTAGATTAGGTTAGGTGAGGATAGGTTAGGTTAGGTTTGGTTTGGTTTGGTTTGGTTAAATAATTTTCCTACCAATTAATGTGAAGTGTTATTCTAAAAGTATTATATTTTTCTGCTAGATCCACGAGAAAGTTCGTGTTTTATAAATCATTTAACTATGGTACGCCTTTTCCAAATTATTAATGTTTAACTTCATTGACTTCTCAAATAATATGCCTTTTCCAAAACATTACTGTTAGGTTAGGTTAGGTTAAGTTTGGTTTGGTTTGGTTAGGTTTTGTTAGGTTAGGTCAGGTCAGGTTAGGTTAGGTTAGGTTAGGTTTGGTTTGGTTAGGTTTGGTTAGGATAGGTTAGGTTAGGTTAGGTTAGGTTAAGTTAAATAATTTTCCTACCAATTAATGTGAAGTGTTATTCTAAATGTATTATATTTTTCTGCTAGATCCACGAGAAAGTTCGTGTTTTATAAATCATTTAACTACGCCTTTTCCAAAATATTAATGTTTAACTTCATTGACTTCTCAAATAATATGCCTTTTCCAAAACATTACTGTTATGTTAGGTTAGGTTTGGGTTGGTTAGGTTAGTCATATTTTATAAATCATTTAACTATGTTACGCCTTTTCAAAAATATTGATGTTTAGCTTCATTGACTTCTCAAATAATATGCCTTTTCCAAAACATTACTTATGATAGGTTAGGTTTGGTTTGGTTAAGTTAGGTTAGTAATATTTTATAAATCATTTAACAATGTTACGCCTTTTCCAGAATATTGAAGTTTAGCTTCATTGACTTCTCAAATAATATGCCTTTTCCAAAACATTACTGTTATGTTATGTTAGGTTAGGTTGGGTTTGGTTAGGAGGACGTCTCTTCCTCTTTGGAGCGGTTATACACTTCAAGTAAGTGTATCCCTTATGAAATGAAAAAATAAATGAATAAAACCATCAAATTCTACTCTATTTGAGTCTTTTTGGGTATGCAATATTGGGTTAATTGGAATAGGAGAACTGGGAATTGGGTTGAATGATGTTTGGGTACATGGGAATTGGGTGTTTTAAATTGGGTGAAATGGGGGGTAACCTGTTCGACCACCAAACAGAAAATCCAAGATTCAGGAGGAAAGAATAAAACAACTAAAAAGGGAACTGGATGCGGGGAGAAAAACTCCATTTGAATATCTAGAAATCATAAAATGGAAATTCAAACTAAACTGAATATGTAAAACATATCATTGTTAATAAAACAAAAAAATTCTCTTTGAATTTATTAACATATGTTTTATGCTGAATTGGGAGAAATGAAACTGGGGGAAAAGACATAGTGTTGGGTCAAATGGGATTGGGAGATATGGGAATTGGGAGAAACGGTTTGGGTTAAATGGGAGTAAATCCTTGCTAAGCATATAGCGCTATTTGCTGATAAATCAACCACTCAGGAAGGTGTCACGCGACACTCAAAAAGCGTTATTTAAACTCGGAAAGGTGTTATGCTGCACCCTTCAAGGAATTGCACAACGCTCATATGGGAGTAAAAATTAACTTTTTGTTCGATATAAGAGTTAAAAAGGTGTTAAACTGAAATCTAGAGGAAAAAGGGTTTTAAAGTCAAGTAAATAAAATTAATTACTTCAACGTTAAGTTGATGAAGGAAAATATGTTAACGAATGATGAAGCACTATGCTGGCTTCAATTTGAGTAAATAAATCAATGGTCGGCCCTATTTAATCTGATAAACAAATGCCAACATGGAAACGTTGCAAAATGGCTGCGGTAACTTAAACACAATCTAGAAAATATCTTAACGAATGATGATGTCCCCTAGTTTGGCTTTAATTTCAAGAATTAAAGAATTAAATTAAATACCGACAGTATTCACAACAATTCAGGTGCATTAGCACACACCAACGTGAATATAGCAAAAATATAACCCTGTGTATTCCAATTGCCAAAGTTGTTTAACGTTGTCAATTCTGCGACAATGTAAACATGGTCGTCAAACTGTTTTAATGAACACTTCGTTTACTCATCGACAATGCTTTAGTATTATCGCCACTATCCTTGATTTTCAAAGACTCAAATCGGGCAGTAATGGAAATTATGGAATTATTATAACTTTTTTTTTGCTTCAAACTATAAGCATAACACGGAGCAGCCGATCGACCGAAAAAGTAGTGACGTCTTCTTGCCATAGAGTATAGAGACGAGCTTGGAGGAGTACGCTAGAATTTAGTCTAAAACACCAGTGACCATATAGCTGATTGACCAGTGACCTTTTCGATCGAATAATTATACAGGGGGGAAAATTCCTTAAATGGAATGCATCCAGTTCCCAAAATGCCTCTATGCTAACAGATTGCTTGCATCCCGTGGGAACCTACATTATATTAGCCACGGAAAAGTGATGCCTCAAAAAAACTGAACTGAACTACATACGAAGCTCGAATCTTAACGAGACTAACACGTGGAAGATTTAGCTGCGCCCAATTATTTCTTGAAATGACGATTTCTGTTTCAGGATCCGTCAATTTTTCAAGACTGTTTGGGTACCTTTTCTTGATTTTCGCATTGTTTTTAAGCGGCATTTTCGGTTAGTTTGGGCTTGACGCTTTTTTAAAAGCGGACTAGATTATACCTTGCTGTTTATTAGCAAATTTCATTAGGTAAACACGATTTTATATGTTTCATTGTGTGTGACGTGTTCGATATTTGTTTCATTGTGTGTGACGTGTTCGATATTTGGCTCAAAGAGAGACCTGTTGTGGCTGAAAGAGAGACCTGTTTTAGGCTCAAAGAGAGACCTAATTGCCTCTTAGAGAGAGTTTAGATAATTTAGAATGGTTTCTCGACAACGTAGAAAGAAGGAGCAAGAACGCTTAAGATTTAGAAACCAAAGGGCTCTAAAAGCCCAAGTTGTGAAAACATCACAAGCAACCAAATTATCTTGTAAACGGTATTATTCCAAAAAAAAGCATCGCTCACAAAGTAAAAACTCGACGTACAGAGTCAAGCGTAATGCAAGAAATCCCCTTAAAAAGTTTACTTTAATAGAGGTATTTTTAAAACCAAAAACAAAAAAATGATTGCGGAAAGTTTTAAGCGCTTTTTACCTCTCCGTGTGACGTAGTCCAGGAGAGGTTCTGTAACGGCCGTGTCTGTCTGTGTGTGTGTCTGTCTGTCTGTTTGTCTGTCCGTTGTTACACCCACGTGACCGCGTTCGCAGTTTGCGTATCGGAGCAAACGTGTTCGCCATTTCCGAACTGCTTTCACAGTCACGGAAATGACTCCTCTATTTGAGTTCTCACACCACCATCTTCTGGTCTTTGTCCATCCCACACGGACACCAGTCTGTTCTTACTGGCTTCTAATCACCACCATGTTCTGGTCTTCGTCCATTCGACTTGGACACCAGTCTGTATATACTGGCTTCCAATCACCACCATCTTCTGTTCTTTGTCAATCCCACATTGACACCAGTCTGCACTTACACTGCCTTCTAACACCACCATCCACTGGTCTTCCGTCTATTCCACATAGACACCAATCTGTATCATTAGCTTCTACTCCATTATCATCGTTTGGTTTTAGGATATACGCGGCGATCAGCTAGGGTTACGAGAAACGTCTAGTCTCCCTAAGGTGGGATCGCCACCAAAGGTTTTCGCAATTGCGCTTTTCCTTACTATTATAATGGAAACGAATCGTATATATACCCCAAAATTTGAAGAAAGCGGGCAAGAGGGGTACCCTTCACTTTAAACGTCAATATTAGCAAAGTTTGAGATGATAATAGGTATAACTTTATTTTAAACGATTTAACTATTATTAATGTTAATTATTGAAGATTAAAATAATTAAAAATAATTATATTTATTTAAATATTAAAGATAAACCTCTCGTGCAAAGAGAGAGATTATCATTGCCTCCTATATCTACCAAGGCCCGTGCATGTGATATAATTCATTCATTGCCTCCCTTATCTATCAAGGCCCGTGCATTGCGATATATTTTTCAAAACAACAACAAAAATGGGAAGCTCCTCTCAGAAACATAATAATTTATTTTCTCTGTATATGAAATGAAAATATGGATAATATTGCGCTACTTCTTTAATGCTATGAATCCTTGCCTGTCTATTAATATTTTACGTAGGAGTAATACGTTTTTAGCGAAGTCTAGAGAGGATAAACATAAGCGAGATTGTTTCGGAAAAAAATACTGCTTCCACTAATGGGTTTATACTCCTTGTTACTGTTGTATAGAGTAATCATGATAAAAGCTTAAACAATTACGAGAGGACAGACCTTTTTTATCCTCTCGTTTTATTCTTAATAAGAATATAAAACATTTATTTTGTATCAAAAAATATTTTTTGGTGCTAAGATTGCTTTAAAAAAATCCAAACGGCTAGGCATTGGTAAAAAAGACAATTGATATTTTTCAAATCTAATGAGATAACGCCCACCTAGTTGAAAATTTCCCTTTTTTATCCGCGGGAGCCATTCTTTATGAGAATTTCGATGCTAGTAGGTTGTCAATTAAACTACCGGTATATTATTGTTGTTGGAAATTGGATATTAAGTCAAATTAAGTGGTTGTAAAGAGCCAGCAGGTTTTTGCCGCTTTTTTTGTGAGTATTTGATTTTTGTATGTAAAATGGAGGAAGATAATGTTGGGAGAGGATGAAATGCGGAAGCGCAAAGCGCGGGAAAGGATGAGGGCAAAAAGGTCGACGTTTTCATTGGATACTTAAGTTTATATAATCTTCTCGACACGGAGAGGTAATATTTTGGTTTTCCCAACTTGTTCCTTAATCAATTCTTCTAATAACTACAAGACCAATCCGCAAAGTAAAACAGGTTTAATTAAACTAGATTAATTTCGTTAATTTTGCTCTATAGGTTTCCTAGTCTCCCTGTTTATAGCTACCACCATAGTTCCGTCAAGGTGAAGGAAAAAAATCTCCTCAAAGCGCAAAAGAAAACGGGGTGTGCTTTTAACGAATTACGAACTTCTGGTCACATCCGCCCTAATTAAATTTTAAATTTTTAAATTAAATTTTTATTTAAATATTGTTTCTTTTAATTATATTTTCTTTTTATCTAAATATTGTTTCTTTTAATTACATTTTCTTTTTATTTAAATATTATTGTTTCAATTAATTATAACTTTTCATCATTCCATTAATTGTTTTTCGTTAATTTAATCTTTATTACTATTTTTTAATGTTCGAAATTTGTTGATAATGCCACCTAATGGTTACATAAAATATTTTAAATTTAATAAACTGTTTAAATTTTTAAGCCGTTGCAATTGTTTAAATTTGTGAATAAAATGTTAAAAAACGCGTCTTTTAGTTTCAGTGCATTTTTACAAACTTTCCTCGTGAACAATAAATAAGCGTTTTAAAAACTTAATTCGTAATTCTCCAAAGTTAGCTTAATTAATTACTTTAAGGCAATTAATTACTTAGCCCTTTGAAACGGGAATGAGAGGAATTAAGAAGTATTTGGGTTGCAAAGTAGATACTAAATAGAAAAGTAATTATATTATCCTCAAGAAATTTGGAAGGGTTTTATCAAAAGTGTATAGGTAGAAAAACCAAAAGTGCACATCGTTGAAACTCGCTCGCCCCTAACTCCTTTACCAACAGAGTAATCTGATCTTAATTACCTATCGAATGGGCTATAGCACTTCTAGTAGATCCAGACTTACGAGCCTCGCTTAATTACTCGGCCCCTGTTTGTCGTAGCCCTAAGTTTTTGGTATGGTTAGATGGGGGACAAATTGGGTTATAACATACTCAAAGGACATCCCCGTATCTCTAGTAGACACAGAGTTACGAGCCTGCAAAGTATAGTCTAAGGCATTTCTTATAGAGGGGTTTGTTTGTTCACGTTTTGCTTAATTACTTGGCCCTGTATTTTCGATCAAATATAAGACAATAACTGTAGTGTAGTGGTTATCACTTCCGCCTCACTCCCGGAAGGCCACAGGTTCGAGACCGCGAAGTTTTTTTTTGGCCTGGAATAAATAAACTGGTTCATGACCACTGACCAGGCCGCGTCGTCTGCTAAATTGAAGATGTGGATAATTACAATATATTACCTAATGTCTGGACTCTGGAAACCCTTGAATTTTCTTAGTGGTCCTGTGGACCACTGACCCCCCTCCGATTTAATTTTTAAACTGGTCCAGGCAATTTTTAAACTGGTCATTTAGCCTGTGCCACCACCTTATTTCCCACGCTGGTTTGTTGTGTCCCCGTCAATTTCAAAACCTTTCGAGAAGCGTGGTTACTTGGGCGTGATTTTGAAAACCGATTTCATTGTGTAAGTAATGGATCAGTGGTTCGCTATTAAAATAATTACTAGGCCTAATTAATTAATTATTTTCCGCTAAATAGTGAAATTCAAGTTAGACTCGTTGGTAATCGAAGATGACGAATCGACACTGATTGTATGGGTGCAGGTTTATCAAAAGCAAATAGAGTTAAACATGCCATAGAAATAGCGTCACACCCAACTTAAGATGCTCGTAACTCTGGTTCAACTAGAGATAGGGGGATGTCCTTTGAGTATGTTATAGTCCAATTTGTCCCCATCTAACCATACCAAAAACTTTGGGCTACGACAAACAGGGGCCGAGTACTTAAGCAAAACGTAAAGAAACAAACCCCTCCATAGGAAATGCATTAGACTATACTTTGCAAGCTCGTAACTCTGTGTCTACTAAAGATACGGGGATGTCCTTTGAGTATGTTATAGTCCAATTTGTCCCCAATCCAACCATACTACAAACGTAGGGCTACGACAAACAGGGGGATAGGGATAGTAGCCATTGAGCTCAGAACATATATCCTTCTAGAGTTCTATTTGGATATCGGGTTTTCGCGCTCGTGCGACCATCGTTTTTACCTCTCCGAGTGACGTATGTCACGTGAGAGGTATTACACCGGCCGTGTCTGTCTGTGTGTGTGTGTGTGTCTGTCTGTCAGACCCCACGTGACCGCGTTCGCAGTTTGCGTATCGGAGCAAACGTGTTCCCAATTTCCGGACTGCATTGACAGTTCACGGAAATTTGGGTTTGTCTCTTCTGGCTATTCTACTTGAGTTCCAACACCACCAGCTTTGGTTTTCGTCCACTCCACATGGACACTAGTCTGTGCGTGCTTGCTTCCAAGCACCACCAACTTCTGTTCTTCGTCAATTTCACATTGACACCAGCTTCTATGCACCACTATCTTCTGTTCTTCGTCAATTCCACATTGACACCAGCTTCTATGCACCACCATCTTCAGGTCTTTGTCCATTCCACATGGACGCCAGTCAGTCCATTCTGGCTTCTCTTCCTTCGTCATCGTTTGGTTTCAAGATATACGCGGCGAGCGGCTAGGGTTACGAGAAACGTCTAGCCTCCCAATGGCAGGGCTTCCACCATCGGTTCACGCGAATGCGTTTTTATCTATTATTTGGTTTTAAGATATACGCGGCGATCAGCTAGGGTTACGAGAAACGTCTAGCCTCCCAATGGCAGGGCTTCCACCAAAGGTTCACGCGAATGCGTTTTTATCTATTATTATAATGGAAACGGATCGTATATATACCCCAAAATTTGAAGAAAGCGGGCAAGAAGGGTACCCTTCATTTTAAACGTCAATATTAGCAAAGTTTCGAAAGATATTATGAACAACTTTATTTTAAACGATTTAACTATTTTTAAAGTTATTTACTGGCGATTAAAATAATTAAAAATAATTATATTTATTTAAATATTAAAGATAAACCCAAGTACCGAAGTCGTTAAATCATTGCCTCCTATATCTATCAAGGCCCGTGCATTGCGTTTTATTTCGTACATTGTCTCTTATATCTTTTTAGGCCCGTGCATTGCGTTATATTTCCTACATTGCCTCCTGTATCTATCTAGGCCCGTGCATTGCGATATATTTTTGAGAACAACAACCAAAATGGGAAGCTCCTCTCAGAACCATGATAATTTGTTTTCTCTGTTATATGAAATGAAAATATGGATAATATTTTCGGCAATTCGATTTGAATGGCTCTTTCTGATGTATCTTTCTCTCAGCACTGTTCATAATGGACAGGAACGTAGAGATTCGAGACACTTGGAATTACGATAGTGTTTCAAATCCTCTGTAATGAGGGCTTAACGACTTGGAGTGACTGGAAAGATAGATACACATCCTATTTTTTAGTTGTACCATGCGTACCACAATGTTGCCAGGCGTTTATTGAAGGATGCTTGGGTACTTGGTACAGACTGTTACGTATACCAAGTTTCCTAGCATCCAAGAATAAATAGGATTCATAGAAGCCAGTGTTATGGGCATGTCATGGGTCAAGTCGTTAAATATATCGACGCAGTTAAATAGCTGATGGCATTATTTTATCCACTTTCTCATTGCGTTTCGAGTGGAAGTTCAACTTTGGCACGGACGACAGATGGCGCTCTTAACCTTCTACCCCCAAAAATCGCTGTTGTCTGCTCGTTTTCCCCTTCCGCGTTTTTTCGTTATATACTTATGATTTAACGAACTGTTAAGATAAAATTTCATATTTCCTTAGACAGATAAGCTTCTACTCCTTTCATCTTACTCCCAGTTAGATTTAACCTTGTTAAAACATAATCAGATGAATTTGAGTTATAATGTCTAGGAGTGATAGAGACATTTTTACCGATGTCTAGAGATGTTAAGCTTAAGCGAAATTGTTTTACGTTTGAATAAAAATACCGCTTCCAGTAGTGGGTTTATAGTACTCCTTGTTTGTGTAAGATTAGTGTAGCTGTAGAGCGTTGTTGCTGTTTAGTTTATACGCCCCCTAGGCCTATTTGTGAAAGACCTTTTTTACCCACTTTTATCATTCTTTATTTGAAAAAAGTGTTGGCAATGTATATTTTTTAAATATGACGGAATTGCTGTTGGTATGATAGCGCCCTATTCGAGAAAAAAACCTTTTTTTAAACAGTTGATTCATTCTTTGATAGAATTTCGAAGGAAGAAGTTAAGTGTTAAATTTGCTCGATTAATTTTGTTCGGCAAATAATATAATTAAGCCTTACGTATTACTGAAGGAGATTGATTTTGCCAACCAGTGTGAGTATTTAAGGAGATTGATTTTGCCAACCAGTGTGAGTATTTAAGGAGATTGATTTTGCCAACCTTTGTGAGTATTTAACTGATTAATAAGTAAATGGAGGAAGATAATAATTTAAGTAAAGAGGAAATCAGAAAACGAAAGGCAAGGGAAAGAATGAGGGCAAAAAGGTCAGATCCTGAATTTAGGAAACGAGAAAATGAAAGGAGAAGAGCGTTAGCCGCGGAAAAAAAGGCTGTTTCTGGAACAGGTTCTAGCACGCAAAATGTTGGTCCTACCACGAGGCCAGTTGGCCATGATCGTACGAAAGATAATGCATTAAATAAATGTTCTATTGAAAGTACTGTAGGCGTAGGCATATCTATTAATAAGGAACCCAATAATGTACAAAATGTTAATGCTAATATTAGTGAAATCATCGAAAGCGATGAACAAGTACGAGCCTAGCTTATGTGTGATTGGGTTGTGGCTTCCATGTTTTGGGGACATTTGCTTTTTGTGTGGCGATGTATGATTCAGCTTTGATATGGACAAATGTTACAAGTCATACTGGTAGACTAAGAATACGGTTGAGGTATAGCAAGAGAGTAGAGTTTCCCCAGCAATTGAGAGATATTGAAAAGGCTTGAACAATTGACTATTTTAAAATTGAATTCCTGCACTTGCAAAGAATTAAAAAAAGCGATAGATGCATATATTTAGGTTGTTTAAGGGGTAGTGATAGTCATCTCCACTCGGAGAGGTAATATTTTGGCTTTTCCAACTTGTTGAAATTATGGGACGGATGGATAACTTTATCTATTTCACTTAAAAAATACATATTTGTTACTATGGCGTCTGCTATAACTTCGTAATATAGATAGGAAATGTTTAGAAACCGCTTATGATAATGAAAGTAAATTGCTAGATTCGAGTAAAAACAGAGAAGGAACTACATTAACCGATAGTATATGTATTTTTGAGCTTTCGTGATAGTCAACTTGACAAAAATGATCACCGCAAATGTCTTTTTTTGGAGTCCATTCAATTCCATTAATGGCCTGACACCATTGTTTTGGTAATTCCCAATTTTTTGTAGGGAATCTTAATCGTACAGTTCAAAAAGGGTTGAACTATCTAAATATTTATTAAATTTGTATACGTAAAAAATTTAGGATATGGTAAGGGGTAAATGGTCCAAAAAACCACTTTATTGTAGACGGCGCTGGGGTGACTTTTTTCCAGGACTGTAGCCGAATCCAAGCAATTAAAAAACTGGTTTTGGACTTGTAAACCTGTCTTATTTCCAGCCCTGGTAACCGAGTCGCTCGCGAGTCGCGTCCGTGAGCGCGTAATCGAATGGGCTCTGCTTCTGACCGGTTATTTAACACATGGGAGAGTTCAGTACTCTTTCATTCTTTTAGCGGTGTGTTACGAGAACGGATTTCATTTGTCTCTTAGGGCTGCAAGTGAAATGTTGCAACAATTTTTATTATTTTAATAATTAGTCATTTTAGCTTTTTAGTTCATTTAGTATTTTAATAATTAGTCATTTTAGCTTTTTAGTTCATTTAGTATTTTAATAATTAGTCATTTTAGCTTTTTAGTTCATTTAGTATTTTAATAATTAGTCATTTTAGCTTTTTAGTTCAGTTCGAGTTTGTCGCGCTCTATTTGTTTTAGTTAAAGTTTGTTAATCGGTAAGTTTGCTAACCTTTTGGGAAATATGGGATAAATTCAGGCTTGTACAAGTTAACAAAGATGATTCAAGCGCAGTGTTGATAATTTTATTGTGAACAGTGATTTAAATCATTTAAAATTTTGTTTCGTAGAGCACGCACATTATCATGTCGGGTCTGGAGCAGCTAGATGACGTTGACCGTGACCTCGAACGTTACATTCAACTTAAAAGGGAAGCCAAAATGTTGCTGAAAGAGTTCAATTATAAAGGGGCACTGGTGAAGCTTCATCACACAGACAAAATTGACGCAAAGATTTCCAAAATACAGGTATTTGTTTTTGAAATTCATAACGAGGGGACAAGGTTGAATAGCCGCGTTTTTTATGGGTCGAACCATAAATCTATTATGTAAGGTCCGCATAAATATGAGTCCCCAATTAGGTCCTATACTGCCGGCGGCGCTGTACTCTTATTATTATAATTTTGAAAATTTTCGGGTACGATAAAAGCGCCATCTATAGTTCCTAGGCTGTTTGCTTATACCACCGGAAGTTAGGATAGGACTTTCAACTTTTTCACCAATTGGGGAATGGCGGCGGGTACCGTTTACATGGCTGTTTAATTGGTAAATTCATGTCACATACTTTAAATATAACGGCGGAGACAAATAAAAGCGGTCATTGTCATTTTTACAAGATGAAAACTGTGAGATTATGAACTTTGCCCTAATGTTTAAATTCACCACTAGTGGCGCCCTAGTAACTTTAGCCTATTCATGAGTAAGCTTTCTCAATGCACATTGTCAGTCAGTCAGTCTAGTTTTGGGTATCATGACGGACGGTTCATATACCCTTCTCATCCTCGCCTTTAATTTAATTTATTATGTAAATATGTTAGTTAACCTAGTTTTTTAAAAGCCTTAGTTATATAATTTCCCCAGTGTTATTTATTCGGGAACATGGTAGCAGAGCGTGGTTGACGGAATCCACAGCTAAGGCTTAACATCTGAAGTTTACCCGTAACACCGGCACACCGCATCATTGGGCCTTGGCCCACGACGAAGGATGGCGTCATATAACGGGAGGTTTATGGCAGTGAGTCAAACAACTCAATTAACTTCAACTAACTATCGATCATGGAAATTGGAAATGGAATTAATACTGAGGCAGAAAGGCTTATGGGAAATAGTATCAGGAATTGAAAAGGGCCCAGCGGAAACGGTCACCGCAGAAACTAAACTCAAGTTTCAATTACGGGAATCAGACGCATTCTCTACAATAGCCTTGGGGATTAGTTCTACTATTCGAACGAAGTTTATGAGGACACGGGTTCCACACAAGTTATGGACGGATATTTGTGACACTTATGAGCCTAAATCACGAGCAAGAATAGGACACTTGTTAGCCAAATTCCATGCTATCGTTTATCAAGAGGGTGAAGACATACCTGAATTTCTGGATAGAATACTTCAAAGATGATAATTTTGAACGTGATATGCAAGCGGAACTTTTAGGGCTTCCTGAACGCAAAGTGTTAAAGTTTAATGCAGTGCCAACTGAAAACTTATTACAATGTAACACTGGAAAAACTGCTTCTCTGTGTGACAGAGAGGCAAGGTTATGTAGAAGAAACAGAAGAAAAACTGCCCAAGATATCATAGCATCAACGTCTGTTGCATCAGAAGGTAATGAAATGCCAGAAATGGTTAACAACCAAAATGCTGTGGATGTTGAAATTTCCCCAATCCAAGAAGATACACCAAGAAATCTTGTAGAAATACCCAGTGAAAATATTAATCTAATCAAGAACTTAAAGGCTAGAATAAGCTTTTTAGAAAAGAGTCGTAGTCGAGTAATTAAACAACGTAAGCAAAAAGACACAGTAATTCGAGACTTGAAAGTACAACTTTCAATGCAAACCCTTGTTTCTAAAAGAGCTCTTAAAGACCTCAAAGCCTTAAAAACCAAGAAAAACAAAAAAGCAAAGTATAATTCAAAATTAGCTGATATTTTGCGGGTGGTGTTTTCAGATAGTCAGATAAAGAGACTTTTGGGGAAAAAAAGGGTTAATTGGGGTTCTGAGGATTTAAAAAATGCATTCACCCTGCGCTATTTTAGCAAACGAGCCTACGTATTTTTGAAAAAGGACCTTCATATTCCCCTACCAGGTCTATCTACCTTGAGAGCTTACGCCTCTAAACTAAATTTAAGACAAGGTATATTGACAGATGTTTTAAATTTGATGAAAGTTACTGGTAGTGTAAAACCCACGCGTGAGAAACTTGCAGTTTTGACATTTGATGAAATGAAAGTTCAAAGTCAATATGAGTATGATGTTAAAGCAGACCAGGTAATGGGCAAACATGAACAAATGCAAGTGGCTATGGTCCGAGGGCTGTATGGAAATTGGAAACAACCTATATACATTGGCTTTGACCAAAAAATGACAAAAACCTTACTGTTAGAAATTATCACCAAGCTTCACGAAGCTGGATATCTTGTTGTATCAACAGTTTGTGACATGGGTGGAGGGAACATGGGGTTGTGGCGTGAACTTGGAGTAAATATTAACAGAAATTGGTTTTATCATCCTAGTGTTAGTGAACAATTAATTTACTGCTTCGCAGATGCACCCCATGCACTAAAATTAATTCGAAACTGGCTTTTGGACAAGGGATTTATTCTGGAAGATGGGGATGTTGATGTAAATAGAAAACCTTTAGACGAATTACTAAAATTAGACTTTAACGAACTTAAAATGTGTCACAAACTAAGAGCAATTCATTTGGAATGCCGAGGGCCAACAAGGCAAAATGTAAAACTAGCTGCTCAGCTGTTATCTAACAATGTTTCAAAAGCATTATATTCAATTTACATTTCCCAAAAACAAAGTCATTCTTCAGATGAAAATCTTGAAGACTACCAAAATCTATCCAAATTCATAGAAAAGCTCAATGCGTGGTTTCAAATTTTCAATTTCTACACTGAAAATGATCCTGTTAAAATTAAATGTGCGTTTGGTGTTCATTTAACAGAGCAGTTAGAGGCATTAAGTGAAATGTCTAATCTAATAGATGACATGAGGTGTAAAGGAACGAAATGCCTACAAAAAGGGTTGCTGATCTCTATTAAGTCTCTTAAAGACTTATATTTTGACCTTAAAAATAAATTTGGCTATAAATATATCTTAACTCATCGTTTAAATCAAGACTGCCTCGAGAATTTTTTCTCTCAGGTTCGTACTAGAGGAGGCTTAAATGATCACCCAATGCCTCTTAATTCAATATACCGAATTAGAATGATTATACTGGGAAAAAATCCTGGTGTATGTCACCAAAATAGCAATACATCTGATTTAAGCCAATCTGAGTATCTTTCTAGTGATACTGTAAATTCTCCATCTTTTCAGGAAGGAGAATATGTTTTAGCTAGTGCCTTTAAAAAAGCCTCAATAGAACCTATTAATCCAGATTGCAGCACAGCTGCAGATCTTAATAGTTTGATTGATGACAATAAAACATATTTAGCAAATAGTGACTCATCAAAAACTATTAAGAATACTAATGAATTGGACGAGAGTGAATTTTCAAAGTTGGAGGAAAATGGTATTGAGCTTTGCGCGGGTTGGCTAGCGAAAAAGCATAACAAAAAGTTTCCTGATTTGAACTTAACTGAAACTAAAACACTCTCGGACCATAGTTATGAGTTGCCATCTTGGGCAAATTTTTTATCTTACGGAGGCTTAGCAATCCCATCCTCTTCATTTTTAGCAACTGTTAATACATTCGAATCAGTTTTTAGATCTTATCTACCACAGTTTTCCCTTTCAAACGAGCCAAATCTAGTCAAAAATATCAGTGATTTAATTTTGCAAAGTTCTTCATTACCCAAGGAATTAGTACAATCTTTTGTGAAGTTAAGAGTATTCATTAGAATAAATTTCCTTAATAATGTCAAAAAAACAGATGCTGAAAATGGTGACAGTGGTCGGAAAAAGGCCAAAAAAATGAACAAGATAATTCATTAGTTTCACCCGCTTAAGAGTTTAGCCTATCTTATTTGAAATGCTTCTTAAAATACCATTAACTTTTGCCTTTTAAAACTGTGATATGAAATAAGAATCTTTTAAATTTACTTGTTTCCGTTTTCGAGAAACTAGGCTCCAAGCCATATTGCCCTTTAAATTCTGTGATAAGCATTATCATATCAAATAATAAAACAATAAATCTAATAAAAGATTAACTTATGTTCCTAGAAATAATTCTCCAAGTCAAACTACCTTTCATCTGTTATGCTAAAGATTCATATTTATTATTTAATAAACATATGTTCCTAGAAATGATTCTACAAGTCAGACTACCTTTCATCTGTTACGTTAAAGATTCATATTTATTATTTAATAAAAAAATGTTCCTAGAAATGATTCTACAAGTCAGACTAACTTTCATCTGTTATGTTAAAGATTCATATTTAATAAAAAAAAGTGTTTATTAGCAACGAATGTTTGTGTTTATTCCAGAATTACATCGCAGTTTTCTTGAATATATCCAACGTAATCTCGCTATGTAGACAAAATATATTGCAATAATTAACCACAATAATTTACATTGCTTTAAATTGGTTTGTTTCAAATTCTGAAACATGTAAACTATTGTAGTTTGTGCATTCAATTTCAATATCCAATTATCCATTCTTTACCTTAAATTTGCAAAGTTTAGCCATTGGGGTTGTAAAGTTCAGTACTACAATGGATGGGGAATATAATTGAAAATTATTTAACGATAAACAGAAAAAAAAAACAGTTCTCTCTCATATTTTAAAGCCCTAAAAGAAAAAATAACTAAATATCCTTAAATTTGAATAATCAAATACCCTTGGGCCTTGGCAATAGCAAAAAAGTCAAAAACACCATGGTCAATTATTCGGCGTTCAGCCTCCTAAATTCAACAATATTATTGAAAATAATGTAATAAAAACTCTTCCCTCGAACATTTTGCACGTAAAAATAACAAAAAATGGGATGAAAATAGTTTGAAAACTTTGAAATTGCTTCCCTATTCGTATAATCAATGGCCTTGACAAGCAAAAACAAACATTCTTCCCCCTCGGGGGTCTCTCGGTGACGTCAGACCAACCGCCCGCGAAAATTTGAAAATTCCGAAACTCGATCGAGCACCCCTTGGGTTAAGCCTGGTATCGGCCATCTCTATCAACAACCGTACTGCACTTTTTGTCTAAAATGCAGAACTGTCATAAAGACGTCAAACTATTCAATCAACAAGTTTGTTAGTGAAACTAAAACCATGACTATTTATATTATTGGCGGTTAAGATATGTAATTTGTATTGCATTGCTAATTAATTTTACATTCGATTGCAATTGTGTTTATCATTAAGTACATAATTACCACCTTAGGTTAAAGTGTACAATTTGAAGTGACGTTCAAGGGAGAATTTTGATGTTGGTGTGCTTGATTGAAGTGGAAAATATTTTTGAGATTTTCGAAACATTCAATTTCGTCTCGTGACGTGTTTAATGTTTAAGCAAATCCGTTGAAGAATATTTCCGTTGTGACCACGGCTACTGTTCCAGACAACAGCATGAGAAGTAAGTAGAAGGGAACGTTGACGCTACTCAGATCCAAATCAGCCGCGGTTTTCATGGGTCTCCTCCAAGTGACCTGTTTAATTAAGTGACGCATTTCAAAATCCAGATAGTCCAAAGCTTGCGTTTCCAATAATGGTTCCACGCTGCAACAGAATATACATCAAGGACCTGAATAATTTTATGATAAAATTCAAACCGACACCAGTTGGTTGGCAGATGGTCTCGTGCACTATGGGGCTGCTTTTCATCCAAGAAGTGTTTATCATGAGGTGAAAGTAGTCGAAAACAAGTTCTTGTTCTGAAAAGTAAAGTCCTCCATTGTTCAGAACGAATTCTTTATTCTCGGGATCAGATGTCAAGAATTGTCCCAAGAACCAAATCAGAAAAGTGTCTCTCGTGATCAGAGCTTTTTCTCCAGAAAGTAAAGGAATGTATCCATCAAGATCGAGATACTCCAAAGGATTGGTGAAAATTATGTCCTTGTCGAGTGCCGATAGCCATTCCTTAACAACCGGGTCCCACGATGCCTAAAGATACGCAAAAGTGACGTCGGAAAAATAGAATTATTTAACATTTTAACGGATATTTACCAATATTTTCAGATAGTCGAGAGTTCCGGTTTCTTGGATCATTTTTGGTGGAATTCCTGATCTGATCAAGTCCGCGAGAGTGTCGATGCGATTGTAGCTTTCCGCCGTGAACTCCGTCCGCAAATAACAACCCAAGAATAACAGAATGAAAGTCACTCCGATCAGCCACGACGCAGCCAGCAGACGACAAGTAATGTGGGGCAAAATGGAGGGAATCGCTGTAGGGAACATATTTATGTTTGATTAAAGCACTATTCATCGTTAGTTTTGGGTGGGCAATCTCTGCTAATTGGATTCAGAGAACATTTGATTAGGCACTGCACCTAGCTGGGGGCCCTTATCAGCGCCCCCCCCCAATAGTCTCTCATCATTGTTCCCAATAGTACCTGCGGAACCACCGTCAAGGCACACGGGCCCGGCCAGCGGCCACGACTAACGCCTCTTAAGCAGGTGACGCGAGCGCTAGACCTTCGGCAGCGAGCCGAGCCAGGAGGAGGTCGGTGACAGGGAAGAAAGGCAGCAGAAGGCTCAAGGGGAAGTGGAGGTCCCTCGAAGCACAGCAGTGCCATACGGTCCAGGAATGTATCCGCGGCTCCCCGAGGGCTGCCAAGAGCTGGAGATGAGCCATAGCAACACCTGGACGGGGGAGAGTCGGCTGAGCAAAACGTTCGCGGAACGGGGCTGGGAAAGATCCGAACCAAGGGCGAACCCAAGGAACCATCCCAACAGGCACACAGAACTTGGGCCCCCTCCGCCACGACAAGGCCATTTGCTCTGCATCACCAGGTTGACCACCCGAAGGAGTGGGGCCGCTAATTGGATTGTGGAAACTGGCTCGCGCTACGATCTGACGTAATGGGAAATATTATTTTCAAAAGTGTGGGAGCGCTTAATTGCTTACGTTCGGCACAAAAGAGCGACGCATTGTCCCAGACCTTTCCCAGGGTTTCTTGGGCCATTTTCTTGACAACTTTCTTGGTGGGCACCGATTTGTATTTTTGGGTTACGATGGAGTGAACGACGAGCAGAAGTGATAGAATGACCAAAGTGGACACAATTAAAATCACCACCTAATTGGGCGAATTATGAATCATGAATTTGGGTAGTCATGGAAATGTAAGTGAAGAATGTTTACTGGAGTGTCCATATTTAAGAAGGACAAGGAATTGGACAAGACTCTCTTCGGTGCGGCGGACACGATAATCATCCTGGCGGTTTCAAACACCGGAGACGGAGTGAAATGTTCCTGTCGACCATCGAAGTATGAGAGTGGCGCAGAAAACAGGATAAAATTTGATTTCTAAAACCAGAGTTTAGAAGGATCATTTAAACTTTGTTCAGTTTTAAATTCTGATTTCTTTTTCAGTTTGACTTACGTTGAAAAAACCAGGTTCGGTGTATATTTTGGTAAGATCGAAAAAGCTGACTTTATGCTCTTCGTAACATACTCTAAAATCATCGACAAAATTAATGAACGATGAGGTATTAAAGTTCAGTACGTAAGTTAGCTGTTGTTTTGATAGTTAACATTTGAATGTGTAAAATGAGGCACACTGTAGGGAAGCTGAAATGTGAACTGGAATCATTATTTATATTTTAATATCAGTGTTGTCGGTGCTTTTCGGTTTATGGTTAAAATTTTCGGTTTAATCGAGTCGACAAAGCAAATGAAATTAAAATTCTAGAATATTAGCACACCAATCTGAGCGATGATTACAACAGTTCATGTAGTTCATTCAAATTTAAACGCGGCTCCAGTGGATCCCCTACAAAGGGACTTTCCTCCTGAACTTGGGGTTTGGCTTGGCAAAGGCTAGTGGGCGGAATTTATGCATGCACTTAAAAATCCCGTGCACAAATGCCGCTGGCCTTCGCCAAACTAAACCAGTAGTTCAGGAGGAATGTCAACTTGTAGAGAATCCATTGGAGCCGAGCTAATATTTAAAGTAGTACGAAAAATACTTTAAATTGAAGAATCGTTTAAAGTAACAGGCGGCTCCATGATCACCCCTAGCATGGTGGCTAATCTTCTGGACACGAATTTTACCTTGCCAAAGGCAGGAACCAATCAGACCTAATGCACTAGGTCCCATTGGTTCCTGCCTTTGGTTAAACTAGCCTTTGCCAAGCTTAGCCAACGTGTAGCGGAAAAGGCATCTTTCAGGGGCATCAACGGAGCCGCCCTTTGCTTTAAGATATTCCTTTACGGCTTTGTAAGATGTCCCTGCTCGTTTCAAGTCCCACGTTTCCTGACAAGAAATATTAAAAGTATAATTTCCATAAACAAATTCCATTCTGCGAGACACGCCACCAAATCAATTATTTACTAAAACTCACCGCAATTGTCGTCACGTTCACTGGAGTTACTTGAGCGTACCTATTAAAAAAATTACTTTTCGAATCGACGACAGAACGGGTGTACCTCATATGAGCAGTTCCCTGTAGAGCAGTTCTCGAAATAACAACCGCGATTCCAAAAAAACAGCGGAGTTTTTCAAAACTGCTGTTTTAGAAATAGCGGCCGCTATTTTGAGGGTCGCCGTGACTCAAAATAGCGGTGTTTGTCTTGAGTTTCGAGCATTTCTTAACAATACACTTATATTCGTTGGTTTCAAATACTACCTTTTCCGTGATCATTTAATCAGTAATGTGACCTAATAAAACATTATGTTTATTGGTAGATAATTGTAAACAGTATTTTTTTTGGAAAAGGCTTATTTTAATTCGAGAAAGGTTATTTTATTTCGGAAGTAGCTAATTGTAAACAGTAATTTTTGGAAAAGGCATAATATAATTCGAGAAAGGTTATTTTATTTCGGAAGTAGATAATTGTAAAAAGTAATTTTTTGAAAAAGGCGTAACATTGTTTCACCATTTCCAAAATATTACTGACCTAAGTCTAACCAAACGAAACAAAACCAAACCTAACCTGACCTAATACTATTTAGTAGAAATAATCAACTTTAATCTAACCAAATTATCCATATCTGACCTAGTTCTTTCTGAGTTCATATAACCCAGCAGGGCCAGCTTACACCATTATAAACAACTATAGTTTTTCGCATATCTGTTTTAAGCTCTTTAGAGAACTGCTGTAACGGTACGCCGCGCTTACGAGAACCGCTGTATCGGTAATTGCTGTAACGGGTAAACTGCCATTTTGGGAACTGCTATTTAAAGAACTGTTGTTATGAGGACCGCTATTATGAAATCCGCTCATAAGGGAACTGCTCATGTGAAGGCTTCCCAAGGAAACTGCGTACCCAATCTTTTTAATGATGTTCCGCCTTATTTCCATTTTCTTGGTTAATTTACTTGAGATTTAGAATTTCGTGTGCATTATTACATTTCTGGTGTCAGATTAGATGATTTAGAGAGGGAGTGTATACAAAGAATATGAATCTAGAAAATACCCAGACCCAATACGATAGCCAATTATTTCTAATATTGACACTGAAAATTAATTTGGACCAAAAACAACGCCAACTAATTTGGAGTCTTAAAGCATTGATTAAGAACTCAAATAAATTATTCGCGTAAAAAACATACTTTATTTCTCGCATGTAAAAACTCGCTCGTTGCTCGCTTGAATAAATAAACTTAATTCTTTCAAAATTGCTTTTTAGGTCATTATAATTGAAATATTAACTTTTGGGAAAAGTTCCCAGCAATGACTTAAATCAAGCAGTTACGTTGAATACAGCTGGACTCATAGTTTGAACTTCTTTCATAATTGATTAACTCATTAAACGGAGGGTGAGAAGGAAAATCAAGTGGTTTTTATCGATTCTTCTACTAATTACAAGACCAGTCTGCATAGTGAAACATTCAGGAAATACCTTCCGACCAATGGCATAACGCCCTGCATTTTTGTTAACCAAATTCTCGTGGCAAGTCTCCATGTCTCGCGCCACGATTGTCACATCGTAATTTTTATGGAATCTCGAGATAAATTTCATTCGACACGGAGTGTTTGTTAATAAAAAGGCAGGGTGTCACGCGATTTGTCGGATGTTCTTTTTGTAATTTTAAAATCATCCGGTGTTATTTATTGGATGTTTCACAATGCAGATTGGACTTATAATTAGTAGAAGAATCGATGAAAAAATCAATTGATTTTCCACTTCACCCTCTATTTAAATCAGGTCCAACCAGAAAAGCTTGTTTCTATATTTTTGTTCTTAATTGCAAGGCTTAAAAGCGGACAAAGAAACCTTTTTGCATCACGCGAAATTATTGAATAAATCTTTACCTTTTAAAGTATTTTTCTGGCCCACGGCGTTCGCAATAGCACGCTGAAACATATGAAGAATAGACGAAGCTCTTTCGCGGCCTCTCATTTATCCCTATACATTGTATTTTATTCCCAAAAGCAGTGTCGTTTAGCATACAAAACGTAAGAGAAAATTCATTCATTTTAAGTGTTTATTCCATGCGACTTTTATCAGTTCTGGAGCGTTTACTCGAGCGTTCCTCGAGTGGAAAAATTAACAAATAGTGTTATTTTCAGTGATTTAGCACTGCGAAATTAACCTCGCACTAAAGCTTCACTTTTTATCAAGGGTACAAAATATATAAATGTAATTCAAGAACTGATTAGGCATGCTCACTGATGAAAGATGGGCTCGATAAAGGACATTGTACTGTGCTCTATAGCTAAATGAGTGATTTTAAGATAAAACTTAGCCTATCGGTAGTATTCTATGAGCGAGAATGATCAAAATCAAGAAGCGTTTTAAAAGAAAAAGAAGTATATACTGACGTTATTTATACAATTATGTCGGTGTTTATAACGATCTCAGTTTGCGACAACAAACCCCACTTCCATTAATAAAGTCATCTTTCACTTGTGTGGGAAATCTTTTCAATCGGTCGCTTATAGCTAGATATTCACGGATTTTATTGAGTCTTAAAATTATTCACGTATCCCACTGTAAGGCATAATGGGGAGTATTTTAACACAAAATAAAAGCAAATTAGTAAGGAGAGCTATTGGTGTAATGTAACACGGTACACCCTTAAAACGAGAATATATTGGGAATTATTACATGGAAATTCGATTCAATGGGAGGAGAGCAAATTTATGGCGCATTAAGTGTCAATTTTGAAATATTTTTAATGTTTTGTATTTTTTAAAGGCAGAGAAATGAATAACAGTGAGATTTTTGAACATCTTAAAACGCATTCGATGTGAGTATAGATTTGGTATTTTTAGTGATTCAATGAGAAGACTAAAAATTTAAAACTACCCAGAAACTGATTTCTACTTTTGTGCTCATTAGAGCTGCAAGTGTAATAGTCTAACCATGGCTTTTATGCACGTAACATTAAAGAATCAACTCATTAAAATTTTGTTTGTGCATAATCAAAATATATTTAGTAACAGGAGTCCATGACATGAGGGGGATTATGGACTTCTGTTAGTAACAAAGGCAATTTTTTTAATAAATCTCTAAAAAAGATACATTTCCCAGCTCTTACTTGTATTTTTGAGTAAAACTAAATGCAAGAGAATGTAAAAATTTGCCAATTTTACTACCGAGCCTAGCTTTCCCTGAATTTTCCTATCCGTTTCTGCCGAGTAAAGCACCTAAATAAGAATAAAGTGCTCTTATTTCAACGTAGTTTAATAAACTATATCTCTGCGCGTGGAAAAATAAATCTTTGACAAACGTAAATTTTATTTTCCCCAAAATTGGAATCGGTGACGTACCAGTAGCTTATGTATGGTAATTTCACATCTCTATGTAAGGCAGTGCTTATTTCCTTACTCGTATTTTACTCAACGCATGCCGCCGAATAATGTATCAGTAAAAACCGATCTTTGAGCTTCAAGGTCAGCATCTAGCGCGAGTCAATCTACAGTTTCAAGTTCATATATAGACCGAGTAGGCTAAATAGGCCCAATATGACTTCATCGCTACTACGTTTGGGGAAAAAGAATGAAAAATCGAAAATGTTTTAGAACTTCAGTTTTTAGAAAATATTGTTCTTTATTACGCAATTTGGCAAAATTAAATGTTCTATGAATTAACTTCGCGCTAATATATTTTCGGCATCCAGTATATCCGCATAGTTCACCATTTGGTGCATAGAACATAGAGACATATCGCCGATAAGCTGAAACTTGTACATTTTCCAACAAATAGGTGGGTTGACGTCATATTGGGCCTACGCTGCTCGGTCTACTACAGATAATCTAGCTCTTTTCCGGTACTGTTAAAGAGTTGAACCTTTGGCCTCCCTAGCGGTTGGGAGTATGAAAGTATACAAAATTTTATTCGAAATTCATTGCTACCGCTAGGCTCTATTGGTATTGTAAGACTCTGGTAAGACCGCCGCGGGTATTATTGGATTAAACTTAGCGAGATAGATCGGATTTCGTTTAACACATTGAAAATGAGCTCTAGACGTTTAAAGGTTGTGGTACAGTGGCAAAACGACCATAAAATAAGCTCAGTCAGTTTAGACAAAATTGTAAACCTATCCTACACAGAAAAAACGATGTTTAGATTCTAAACGTTTTCCTAAACGGGAAAATGCAACGCCTTTTTAAACACGAGCCCAGCCTATACGCGTTTAGTTCTGAAATTTTTATTTTTCAAAGGCGTATAGTTTGAAAATGTTTACGTTTCAAACGCGCATAGATTGAAAAAGTATCTGTTTCAAACGCGTTTAGATTGAAAACGTTTATGTTTGAAACGCGTTTAGATTGAAACCGATTATGTTTCAAACGCGTTTAGATTGAAAAGTATATGTTTCAAACGCGTTTGTTTTGAAAACGTTTAGGTCTCAAACGCGTGTAGATTGAAAACGATTATGTTTCAAACGCGTTTAGATTGAAAACGATTATGTTTCAAACGCGTTTAGATCGAAAACGATTATGTTTGAAACGCGTTTAGATCGAAAACGTTTATGTTTGAAACGCGTTTAGATCGAAAACGTTTATGTTTGAAACGCGTTTAGATCGAAAACGTTTATGTTTGAAACGCGTTTAGATCGAAAACGTTTATGTTTGAAACGCGTTTAGATCGAAAACGTTTATGTTTGAAACGCGTTTAGATCGAAAACGTTTATGTTTCAAACGCGTTAAGATTGAAAACGTTTATGTTTGAAACGCGTTTAGATCGAAAACGTTTATGTTTGAAACGCGTTTAGGTCGAAAACGTTTATGTTTCAAACGCGTTAAGATTGAAAACGTTTATGTTTCAAACGCGTTTAGATCGAAAACGTTTATGTTTGAAACGCGTTTAGGTCGAAAACGTTTATGTTTGAAACGCGTTTAGATCGAAAACGTTTATGTTTCAAACGCGTTAAGATTGAAAACGTTTATGTTTGAAACGCGTTTAGATCGAAAACGTTTATGTTTGAAACGCGTTTAGATCGAAAACGTTTATGTTTGAAACGCGTTTAGGTCGAAAACGTTTATGTTTGAAACGCGTTTAGATCGAAAACGTTTATGTTTCAAACGCGTTAAGATTGAAAACGTTTATGTTTCAAACGCGTTTAGATCGAAAACGTTTATGTTTCAAACGCGTTTAGATCGAAAACGTTTATGTTTCAAACGCGTTTAGATCGAAAACGTTTATGTTTGAAACGCGTTTAGGTCGAAAACGTTTATGTTTGAAACGCGTTTAGATCGAAAACGTTTATGTTTCAAACGCGTTATGATCGAAAACGTTTATGTTTCAAACGCGTTAAGATTGAAAACGTTTATGTTTCAAACGCGTTTAGATTGAAAAAGTATCTGTTTCAAACGCGTTTAGATTGAAAACGTTTATGTTTGAAACGCGTTTAGATTGAAAACGTTTATGTTTGAAACGCGTTTAGATTGAAAACGTTTATATTTGAAACGCATTTAGATTGAAAACGTTCATATATCAAAAGCGTTTAGATCGAAAACGTTTATGTTTGAAACGCGTTTAGATCGAAAACGTTTATGTTTGAAACGCGTTAAGATCGAAAACGTTTATGTTTCAAACGCGTTAAGATTGAAAACGTTTATGTTTCAAACGCGTTTAGATTGAAAACGTTTATGTTTGAAACGCGTTTAGATTGAAACCGATTATGTTTCAAACGCGTTTAGATTGAAAAGTATATGTTTCAAACGCGTTTGTTTTGAAAACGTTTAGGTCTCAAACGCGTGTAGATTGAAAACGATTATGTTTCAAACGCGTTTAGATCGAAAACGATTATGTTTGAAACGCGTTTAGATCGAAAACGTTTATGTTTGAAACGCGTTTAGATCGAAAACGTTTATGTTTGAAACGCGTTTAGATCGAAAACGTTTATGTTTGAAACGCGTTTAGGTCGAAAACGTTTATGTTTGAAACGCGTTTAGATCGAAAACGTTTATGTTTGAAACGCGTTTAGATCGAAAACGTTTATGTTTCAAACGCGTTTAGATCGAAAACGTTTATGTTTCAAACGCGTTAAGATCGAAAACGTTTATGTTTCAAACGCGTTAAGATTGAAAACGTTTATGTTTCAAACGCGTTTAGATTGAAAACGTTTATATTTGAAACGCATTTAGATTGAAAACGTTCATATTTCAAAAGCGTTTAGATTGAAAACGTTTATGATTCAAACGCGTTTAGATTGAAAACCTTTATGTTTGAAACACGTTCAGATTGGAAACATTTACGTCTAACCCGAGGAAGTTTTCCAACGTTAATATACAGATGTTGTATAGCTTAAGTAATATATAAACAACTATTTCAAATAATAATATAAAACATATTCTTGGAATATCAAAAGAAAACGAATCTTTATAGCTACAAAACTACCAAAGGCATCGTAATTACGAAAAATATATCTATATATTACTTTTAAACTATGAAAAAACAAAATATTAAGGTTTTGTAGGATTTCTTTACAGGAGGCGAACTGCTAACGCGTTGCACTAGTTTAACAAGTTGGAAAAACCAAAATATTACGTCTCCGAGTCAAGAGGAGGACTACTACTACAAACTTACTAACCTAGATATAGAATTATTTCTCTTTTTTGAAGTAAAAATTTATGAATTATTAAAGCACTATTCCAAGCATAGCGAATATACAGTAAAGCAGACGGCATTTACATCCAATAAAGATATGTCTTGGACACATTTAAATCAGTAAATGGGAAAAAACAGAAAATGAAGTGTATAGATTTTGGTGAGATATAACCTTTATGTGTTTGAATAGGCCCGACTGTCTACAATAGATAATAAACACCAGGATCAGAAGGTCGGGGCAGAGCTTGCCGCGCTTTGTACAAACTGGGTAGGTTCTACTTCCGGAAACCAGCGCATGCGTACAGCGTAGAATCATGGATAAATAATGCACGTGTGGAAAAACAAATTTCCCCACGTGCATTCTTTAAAGTTTTTTATATAAACATTAGGCCTATCGGTTATCATCTAATAGTATCATATGAGCATATCTTGGCACCTTCCGATCCTTGTGTTTATTATCTATGTGTCTACGCCTCAACTGTTAACCCTATATTCTTATAGCTACATTCACAACTGGTTAGCAGTATAAACACTACTGTCTCGTTTCACCTCAACGATTTTCTTAGTTTGCCAACATGAGTGTTAACGTTAAATATCACCAAATATGACTTGTGGTTAGACGCACTGAATGTCAATACGCACCATAATAAGAACGAAACCAAAGAGGGTATAAAGAGGGGGAGTAGAAGGCTTGGTTGGAGTGTTCTCGCTTTGAAAGTTTACCTCTAAGCTTCCGGTGCACGCGCGCATCTTTCTCTGCCCTCTTATTGGTTGAAATACGGTGAACCGGATATTAGGAGGAAAATATAACAAATAAGTGAAAAAGAAAAGCGAGAACACTCAAAATGCCTTGCCAAAGCCGCTAGCTTCTACTCCCCCTCTTTCTACCCTCTTTGCTGTAATGAAGGGACATTAACGGTTCAGAGTGAGCCGAAAGTTAATTACACGTTTAAATAATCAGGTTTAGATTTAATAATAGAAGAATGCATCATGGTGGCAATTAGATCAGTGAAAGGGCTAATCGTTATCGGGTTATAGCTTAGAAGGTTTCATCAAAGAGGGTAGAAAGAGGGGGAGTAGAAGCTAGCGGCTTTGGCAAGGCATTTTGAGTGTTCTCGCTTTTCTTTTTCATTTATTTGTTATATTTTGCTCCTAATATCCGGTTCACCGTATTTCAACCAATAAGAGGGCAGAGAAAGATGCGCGCGTGCACCGGAAGCTTAGAGGTAAACTTTCAAAGCGAGAACACTCCAACCAAGCCTTCTACTCCCCCTCTTTTTACCCTCTTTGATTACAGACAAGAAATTAAAAACCAACAATTTAGTTCATCTCAGGTCTCAATTATTTACTCTTTGGTTCACTACGCCTATTGCGGATAATACTTGATTTACCCGATTGAATCCAGGCCTTAGCTTCCTTCTTGAAATCTTTATAGCAAGGATTATTCTATATACAGATGTAGTATAGCTTACGTAATATATAAACAGCAATTTCAAATAATAATATTAAAAAATTTCCTTGGAATATCAAAATGAAACAGAGCTTTAAAGCTAGAAAAGTACTAAATGCATCGTAGTTACGAAAAATATTTCCACATATTCACTTAATATTCACTTTTTCCATAATATAAAGGTTCTGTAGGATTTCTTTACACATCAAAGCAAAGCGAACTGCTAACGCAGCGCGCTAGTGTAACAACGGACGGACACACACAGCCCTAACTCTTTTTAACTCTTTCCGTATTAATTTTGAATTGAGAAACAACATTATCTTAAATATTAAAATAAATATATTTAATATTTTCTTCGTTAGTTGTTCGCCTTATTGAGCGTTACATCGTTTTAAAAAAGAACAATTAAACATTCTTGAAAGACTTGACTAACATTGACGTTTGAAATGAAGCATACGCCTGTTGCTTCGCCTTACTCAAATAGGTAGTGTATAAAGGATTCGAATCGCAGCTGTAGATAAGAACATCGCAATTCCGTGAAACTTTGAAGGAAGACCCCGCCACTGGAAGGCTAGACGTTTCTCGTAACCCTAGCCGATCGCCGCGTACAAATATAACTACCCTGGTAATCGCCGCGTACAAATATAACTACCCTGGTAATGGTAAAACAGTCAACGTGGTCGTCCCTTAGCAAAAACGTTGAACTGACCGGTCCCAGGTGCCTAGAACGGCTTAAAAAAGTGTAAACATATTCTATACACTCATTTGCAAGTTTAGAATCGTCTTTATTTTTAATAAAAAAACCCATTTTGATGTTTCTACGTTGGTACGCCAAGATAACAAATAATATATTTGATCGGTTATAATTACTAAACCTCTGATCTAAACTTACAGTTCACAACAAAAATGGCACTGAAACATATGTGAAGGCAATTTTAGCGTGAGTCAAACCGCTTAATGAGCAACACTTTTCTAAAATTAGAATTCATAACTCAAATTTAAATCCAGTTATATTATAAACCTAACTAATAAATAAAATAAAATTTTATTTACTTAAATATGGGCGAAGTTCTAATATGGCTTTTTTGTGAGTAAATTCTGACTTTTGATGCGTCAAGCACCAGCAAATGAATGTACCCCACTCCCAAATTTCTGAACCTTGGCCTCTCGGCATGAGAAGGGGTTAAAACCGATTCACCAAATAAAATATTAATTATTCTTCCTCAGATGCTCGAGTTAACTACATGACGTCAATATGTTTATATCCTTTACACCTAGAGTAGGTTTTGAACACGTTTAAACCCTGGCGTTTCGGTTTATGCCCACTTTACGATAAGTTTAGATTTTAAACGTGTTTTTAAAGGCTTTCAATGCGCTGTTGTGTTTAGTTTTTATATGTTTAGCTATTACACCCATTCGTACTAGTTGGTGTTTAGTTTTCGCACGCCAAATCTAGGGGTTTAGATTTTCAACATGTTTAAATCAAATGGATGTGCTCAAAACCTATACGTTGTTTTTTCTGTGTACAGAAGCATGGACGCCATTAATAAAATGACTGATGTCATTTGGAAACGCGCATGCGGAAGCAAAAAGCCCAGATTAACCAGGCTAAATTGCTTCATTTCTCAGGTAAGCATTTTCTAATCTTAATTTAAAGGAACCGAATGGTTAAAAGAGGGTGCAGAGGAAAATGACGATGTTTTTTTATTTATTCTACTAATTGTTAGACCTTTGAGCAAAGTGAAACTTTCTCGACATAACTTACATGAGCATCTTATAATTATAAGAATCATCGATAAAAAGTCACTTGATTTTCCACTTCACCCTCCCTGTGATCGGAAGGATAAGTGGCACTATTTATTTGAAATAAGGACCTCCGACCCATTATGTAAGGCCCTGCCTTTTTGTTATCACAATAGACCTAAAAATAAAATAAACAAGCTGGCCATATATATACGCCCGTTGAGGGGCAAATTGAAAATGAAGCAAGCGCCATCTAGTGAACAGAAATCTCACGCCACGATTTTCACATCGCGCGCAAATGTTATCAAATCTCGCGATAAATTTCATTCGACATGGAGCGCGTGCCACTGGAATTTTGTTAACAAAATGGAAGGGCGTTGTGCAATTGGTCGGAGGTAATTTATTTTAAATTATCCCTAAGATCTGGACCTAATTTGAATTTTAAAATCATTCGGAGGTATTTCCTGAATGTTTCACTATGCAGAATGATCTTATAATTAAAAGAAGAATCGATTAAAAAATCACATGATTTTCCTTTTCACCCACTTTAAAGGGACTGGACAGGTGGCAGCGTCGAACGAGTATTTTCTTCAGATATCTCATGCCATGGTACGTTAAAGTCACGTACGTTTTACATATGTACGAGTACATATAAATAAGCTTTGAGACATCGGTGAACTAAAGTTCGAAATTTTCACTCTGAACAATGACATGTGACTGTGTTGCAGTACTATTTGGGCGAGCTACATTCGAGACGGCAGTAAACATATTGTTATATTTTTACTTTGCATAGCCCTATTCAAAACACTCTGGAAGCCAGCCAATCAAGTGTTGATGCTGCAAAACAAATGGTGATACCCTTTACTTCAAGTAGCCTTCAAAATACCACTGTTTTGCCTTCTTCAAGTTCTTCCACGGTAACTAGCAAAATTCACGCCACTTTACAAGAGCTGGGTAAGCAATATTAGAAGTAGTCATGGACTCCTTGCAATAGTAGAAGTAGTCATGAACTCCCTGCAATATCTAAAGCGAATTACCCCGAATTGGCCGACTAGTCCATTCGATACATATGTTACCAACTGAGCTGCATATATATTTTAGGCATTACCAAATCGGTAGTCAAATTTTGCCGAAAAAGTGCAATGATGGCCGATAAACATAGTGGTATCGACAGTTCTTCAGAGGACGAGCCCTTTCCTCAGCGAAAAATGTAATCAAAGAGGCAGAAGGTATGATTTCTAAAGAATAAGGAATGCGCCATATCTCAATTTGATCAACTGATCGTACCCAAATACTTGAGAATTCCTTTAAAAGATGGGTGTGCTAATTGTATTACTCGATTATGGGTTTGCATTAGCAAATCCCGTAATGTGGAATTCGTGATGACTATGAGTTTGGGTGGAATAATATGTAGTTAGAACATTTTCAGAACCGAATTAATTTTTTTTTTCCGGTTTAACTCTTTAACAGGTTAGGTTGTGCGAAGGGTACAACGTATTCGTATCAGCCCGTACAAAAATTTTAAGCTGTAATTCATCTGCATACGCGCTTTTTTATCGCTACCACGCTGTAATAGGTATAAATTAAGGCTACATTTTCTGCAGCTCGAAAAACGCGAAAATTTCACAGAAATTCCAGAACTGCAAATTGTCTGCCGTTTCTACATTTTCTGTTTATTATCTGTTAATTGTCTGTATTGGCAGAAATATGCAGCGCGATTCTGCAAACGCGATGCAAAAGTAGAAATAACAGCTGCTAGTTTAAAACTGTAATTTGACCACAGTTATAGAAATGTTACAGTTCTGCAAAAGTGATGGAAAAGTAGAAATCCAGCTGCCAATTTAAAACTGCAATTTGACTATATTTATTGACATGTTACTGGTCTGCAAAAGTGATGAAAAAGTAGAAATACCAGCTGCTAGTTTAAAACTGCAACTTGACCACATTTATAGACATGTTACAGGCCTGCAAATGTGATGGAAAAGTAGAAATCCAGATGCCATTTTAAAACTGTAATATGACCATATTTATAGACATGTTACAGGTCTGCAAAACTTATGGAAAAGTAGATATTCAGCTGCCAATTTAAAACTGTAATTTGACCATTTTATAGACATGTTACAGGTGTGCAAAAGCGATAGAAAAGTAGAAATACCAGATGCTAGTTTAAAACTGTAATTTGACTACATGTATAGACATGTTACAAGTCTGAAAAAGTGATGGAAAAGTAGAAATCCAGCTGCCAATTTAAAACTGCAATTTGACCATATTTATAGACATGTTACAAGTCTGAAAAAGTGATGGAAAAGTAGAAATCCAGCTGCCAATTTAAAACTGTAATTTGACCATATTTATAGACATGTTACAAGTCTGAAAAAGCGATGGAAAAGTAGAAATCCAGCTGCCTATTTAAAACTGTAATTTGACCATATTTATAGACATGTTACAAGTCTGAAAAAGCGATGGAAAAGTAGAAATCCAGCTGCCTATTTAAAACTGTAATTTGACCATTTATATAGACATGTTACAGGTCTGCAAAAGTGATGGAAAAGTAGATATTCAGCTGCCAATTTAAAACTGTAATTTGACCATTTTTATAGACATGTTACAGGTGTGCAAAAGCGATAGAAAAGTAGAAATACCAGATGCTAGTTTAAAACTGTAATTTGACTACATGTATAGACATGTTACAAGTCTGAAAAAGTGATGGAAAAGTAGAAATCCAGCTGCCAATTTAAAACTGCAATTTGACCATATTTATAGACATGTTACAAGTCTGAAAAAGTGATGGAAAAGTAGAAATCCAGCTGCCAATTTAAAACTGTAATTTGACCATATTTATAGACATGTTACAAGTCTGAAAAAGCGATGGAAAAGTAGAAATCCAGCTGCCAATTTAAAACTGTAATTTGACCATATTTATAGACATGTTACAAGTCTGAAAAAGCGATGGAAAAGTAGAAATCCAGCTGCCTATTTAAAACTGTAATTTGACCATTTATATAGACATGTTACAGTTCTGCAAAAGTGATGGAAAAGTAGATATCCAGCTGCCAATTTAAAACTGCAATTTGACCACATTTATACACATGTTACAGGTCTGCAAAAGTTATGGGAAAGTTGAAATCTAGCTTCCAATTTAAAACTGTAACTATTCAACATTTATAGACATATTGCAGCTATTCAAAAGTAGAATTTCCTACTTTTGAATACCAGCAATATCTCTCTAAATGTGGTTAAATTACAGTTTTAAATTGGCAGCTGAATTTCTAATTTTCCATCACTTTTGCAGACCTGTAACATGTCTATAAAAATGGTCAATTTAGGTCAAATTAAAGTTTTAAATTGGCAGCTGTATTTCTACTGTTCCATCACTTTTGTAGACCTGTAACATGTCTTTAAATGTAGTCCAATTGCAGTTTTAAATTAGCAGCTAGATTTCTACTTTTCAATCACTCTTTCAGACCTGTAACATGCCTATAAATGTGGCCAAATTGCAGTTTTAAATTAGCAGCTGGATTTCTACTTTTCTATCACTTTTGCAGACCTGTAACATGTCTATAAAAAAGGTCCAATTACAGTTCTAAATTGGCAGCTGCATTTCTGCTTTTCCATCACTTTTGCAGATCTGTAACATGTCTATAAATGTGGTAGAATTGCAGTTTTAAATTAGCAGCTGGATTTCTACTTTTCTATCACTTTTGCAGACCTGTAACATGTCTATTAAAACCGTCAAATTACAGTTCTAAATTAGCAGCTGGATTTCTACTTTTCCATCACTTTTGCAGACCTGTATCATATCTATAAAAACGGTCAAATTACAGTTTTAAACTAACAGCTGGTATTTCTACTTTTGCTTAGCGTTTGCAGAATTGCGCTGCATATTTCTGCCAGGCTAGACAGTTAACAGTTAACAAACAGAAAATGAAGAAACGGCAGTCAATTTGCAGTTCTAGAATTGCTGTGAAATTTTCCCGTTTTTTGAGCTGCAGAAATGTAGCCTTAATGTATACCTATTACAGCGCGTATGCAGATGAATTACAGCTTAAAATTTTTGTACGGGAAGTCAACTTCGAGCGCACCCTAAATTTTTATCTGCTTCTGTTAGGCATTAATATTACTGCTTTTATTTTTCTAAAATTTGAATAAAGAATTGGTTAGGCCTAAAAAGGCATCTTAAAAAAGCTTTACTCATTCATCTTAATAAAATCTTTTGATCTAATACTGTCACGTCTCGATCCTAAAAATATTTAAACCACCATAAAAGATAGAAAATTGAAACATTTTTTGGTCATAAATGGACCAGTATTGTATATACAGTTATCATAAGTTTATCAGATTTGTTTCAATAAGTATGACACTGCCTATACTTCGTAATGCTAGAGACTTACTGAGAGCTAGTTCGAGAATGACGCGAGAATTGAATACACTCGGTTTTGCAGTCCAACTTCCTATTTAGCCTTATTAAGCCTTTGACAATGGCTCAACAGGCGTCGCTTTACGAGAATATGACGTTTCACCTACACCACTTCATGAAGTAACCAGTGACAAACTTATGGAACACATCTTACGAACTTATGCAGTTATGTTTAAGGTGTATACAATACTAACAAGATAAGGATTCCAAGCTTTCAAAGGTGTTGGCAGTCAAGTTCTATAGATTCAAAACCTAATAAAATAAGAGTTACTTCTATTTGAGGTAAAAAGTCGTAGAAAAACAATTTTTCATCCAAAAAAAGTAAATAAAATTAATTTCAGTTTATTTTAGTGATTTTATTCCAGTTTTTGAGACCAGACCTAGCTTTGTGTGTGTGTGCATGTGTGTGTTTGTGGCCTCGGGTACACGAAAAACAAGCGTGGATAGAAACCGATTAAGACAAGATCTACTATCACCATGGCGCTCGAAATGTGAAGGAAATTGCGAGCCAAAGTACTTTATCGCTATCATATAAAATTACAGCAGTTTTCCTGGTTGCGGATAGACGTAAAACAAGCCTGTCGGGACCCTTCCCTTCAGTTGAAATCGGTTTTTAGCTATAAGGTTGAAAGAATTTTTCGATTACGTTCTGTGAGTGTGTATGTTGTGGATGTTAGATAGACGAAAAGACCTTCTTATCTAGATGTGGTGAGAACTTAATGTACATGTACCTAAACAGTTGGACCATCTCAGATATTACTTTAGCAAGTCAGAAAAGCGTGTATTCAGATGAATTACAGCTTAATATTTTTGTAAGAGATGAGTACAAGTTGGGAATCCAAAATAAACCTCTCCAAGTCGAGACGCAATTTAGAGGCTATTTTTAAATATTTAAATAAATATAAATGATATTTATTAATTTAATCGTCATTAATTTACCTTAATTCTAGTTAAATCGTTTTAAGAAACTTTATTCCTAAAATCATTTTAAACATAGCTATTGTTGACGTTTGAACTCAAGCGTAAGCCTCTTTAATTTTTTTGAAAATTTAGGGTATATAAGGCTACTGATTCACAATAATTGATAGGAAAACCCGCAATGACTCTGCAAAGCATATGAAACGCGCCTGCAATGATCCTGCAAAGAATCTGAAATGCACCTGCAATTATCCTACAAAGTATCTGAAACGCACCTGCAATGATCCTACAAAGAATCTGAAATCCACCTGCAATGATCCTGCGATGTATCTGAAATGCACCTGCAATGATCCTGCGAAGTATCTGAAACGCGTCTGCAATTATTCCACAAAGTATCTATATCGCGCCTGCAATTATCCTTCAAAGTATCTGAAACGCGCCTGCAATGATCCTACAAAGAATCTGAAACGCGGCTGCAATGACCCTGCAAAGTATCTGAAACGCACCTGCAATTATCCTACAGAGTATCTGAAATGCTCCTGCGAAGTATCTGAAACGCGGCTGCAATGATCCTACAAAGTATCTGAAACGCACCTGCAATTATCCTACAAAGTATATGAAAAGAGCCTTCAATTAATCTACAAAGTATATGAAAAGCGCCTGCAATTATCCTACGAAGTATCTGAAATGCTCCTGCAATTATCCTAAAAATTTCTGAAAAGTACCTGCAATTATCCTACAAAGTATCTGAAACGCGCCTGTAATTATCCTACGAAGTATCTGAAGTGCGGCTGCAATGAACCTAAAAAGTATCTGAAAAGCACCTGCCATTATCCTTAAAAAGTATCTGAAACGCGCCTGCAATTTTCCTACAAAGTATCTGAAACGCACCTGCAATTATCCTACAAAGTATATGAAAAGAGCCTTCAATTAACCTAAAAAGTATCTGAAACGCGCCTGCAATTATCCTACAAAGTATCCGAATAACGCCTGCAATGATCCTAAAAAGTATCTGAAACGCGCCTGCAATGATCCAAAAAAGTATATGAAAAGCGCCTGCAATATTCCTACAAAATATATGAAAAGCGCCTGCAATTATCCTACAAAGTATATGAAAAGCGCCTGCAATTATCCTACGAAGTATCTGAAATGCTCCTGCAATTATCCTAAAAATTTCTGAAAAGTACCTGCAATTATCCTACAAAGTATCTGAAACGCGCCTGTAATTATCCTACGAAGTATCTGAAGTGCGGCTGCAATTATCCTAAAAAGTATCTGAAAAGCACCTGCCATTATCCTTAAAAAGTATCTGAAAAGCGCCTGCAATTTTCCTACAAAGTATATGAAACGCTCCTGAAATTATCCTGAAAAGTGTCTGAAATGCGCCTGCAATTATCCTACAAAGTATCTGAAACGCGCCTGTAATTATCCTACAAAGTATATGAAAAGCAACTGCAATTATCCTAAAAGGTATCTGAAACGCGCCTGCAATTATCCTAAAAAGCATCTGAAAAGCACCTGCAATTATCGTACAAATTAAAGTATCTGAAACGCGCCTGTAATGGTCCGTAAAAGTATCTGAAACGCGCCAGTAATGATCCTGAAAAGTATCTGAAACGCGCCTGCTATTTTCCTACAAAGTATATGAAAAGCGCCTGCATTTATCCTGCAAAGTATCTGACATGCGCCTGCAACTATCCTAAAAATTATCTGACATGCGCCTGCAACTATCCTAAAAATTATCTGAAACACGCCTGCAATGATCCTGCAAAGTATTTGAAACGCGGCTGCAATTATCCTACAAAGTATCTGAAACGCGGCTGCAATGACCCTGCAAAGTATCTGAAATGCGCCTGCAATTATCCTGAAAAGTATCTGACAAGCACCTGCAATTATCCTACAAAGTATCTGAAACGCGCCTGTAATTATCCTACAAAGTATATGAAAAGCGCCTGCAATTATCCTACAAAGTATATGAAAAGAGCCTGTAATTATCCTAAAAAGTATCTGAAACGCGCCTACAATTATCCTAAAAATTATCTGAAAAGCACCTGCCATTATCCTAAAAAGTATCTGAAAAGCACCTGTAATTATCGTATCTGAAACGCGCCTGTAATGGTCCTTAAAAGTATCTGAAACGCGCCTGTAATGGTCCTTAAAAGTATCTGAAACGCGCCTGTAATGGTCCTTAAACGTATCTGAAACGCGCCTGAAATGGTCCTTAAAAGTATCTGAAACGCGCCAGTAATGATCCTGAAAAGTATCTGAAACGCGCCTGTAATTATCCTACGAAGTATATGAAAAGCGCCTGCATTTATCCTGCAAAGTATCTGACATGCGCCTGAAACTATCCTAAAAATTAACTGACATGCGCCTGCAACTATCCTAAAAATTATCTGAAACGCGGCTGCAATGATCCTGCAAATCATCTGAAACGTG
>JAEQBA010003989.1:90000-177927 GCA_019434445.1 Phalangium opilio
AGTTTGTCATTTCTTACTTGTTGAAAGGTCATTATCTATAAAAAGACGCCTTGCTTTGGGTAGAGGTTTAGCTTTATGTTTAATTTCTTTTGTTTTTTGGGCTTTCGTGTAATATTCAGGCTCTCTAAATTTCATGCTTCTAAGGCTCCTAGGATCTACCAACTCTGGTAGGATGGCTTGCAGGTAGAACCGATCTAATTTCACTTCCATTTTCTCAGACCAGAAATTAGCATCGTAAAAAATTCGTTCTATACTTATTTCACTCGGACTCCACAGTATGAAGTCACACGCTGTCACATTTGAAATTCTCATTTGGCCTTGAACTTGATAATAATAATCATGATTATTTTTCAGTCTGAAAATCCCGGGACTGATCTCTTCTGAACAAAAGGTCTTTTTCTCTTTAGCCAAATCAGAGAACGATCGGTCTTCAGCAGTGGAAGGGCATTTGACTTCCAGAAGGACACAACTATCTTTATCACCAATCCTTCCATCTGGTGATGCGGCCAAATATGGAAACTTTGTGTCTCGATAGAGACCATAGTTTTGAACTTTGACGCCACGAATTTCTTCATATTTTGCAATGGCTTCATGTTCTTTATTTCTTCTTTACTCGATGGCGGCGCTGATAATGGTCTCACCATAAAGTAGCCTTTTCACAGTAACGGCGCAAGATGTTGTTTCTCTCATCTTGCAAATTTTTCCAAAATTGGAAGCAGTTAGACGAATGCGTCTTTCTTCTTTCCATTGTGGATTTTAACTTTGACCGCGAGTTCTTAGTTCCAAACTATTTCGGTCAGCAGAACTTAGCTTGTCCAGAAATTTTTTTTTCCGTTTCAAAGACATCTGGTAGCATGTCGGGTTCGGAAGGGTTGGCACCATAATCTGCGTCCTCCGGAACACTTGATGTTATTTTCTTGGATGCTCGCGACTTTTTAAACTCTTGTTTTGCTTGGTACCGCTTTGCCGATTCTCGCAGCTTCGAAGTGCGCTTCGAAAATTCCTTCACGGATGCATAAGGACTTTTTTGGTAAGCTGCCCTAATCATTTTTTCGTGAAAGGATCCTCCTAACTGATAGGACAGACCAGCACCGTGACCTCTGATAAAATAAGCATTCCTCCTTGACCTACATTATTGTTTATGACCAATAAATTTCGACATAACATTCATGTAAGTTTCAGCGGCGTTGCTTGTGTCGTTGCTAAGTAGCCGTCCAGTCTTTCTACACAATGTTTCCAGGGCTGTCGTTATCCTGAACTTTAGGTTGAAGGGATCATTTTTCAGTATATTCAAAGTCTTAACGTTGTCTTTCTTTGGACCACAAAAGTACTCTCTACATGATTTGTGTTCGCCATAGACGTGATTCGTAACGTTCATTAGATCCTTCTTTAGTGCTCCTTCACCTTGACCAGTCGTAGCATTATGACGGATTGCTCCTTTGACGGCTTTCTTTAGTCGTAAAATTCGCCCCTTACTCAAAAACTTTGAATATTCCGCGTTTTCTTTCGCCAAGGCATACAAGCAAACTGCAAAGCGCCGAACGGCATGGTTAGAGCATTCTAATTTTTGAACTGTGTGGCCATAGTCCACCTGAAATATATTTTTGGTTGCTTTAAGTTAAGCTTAATCAATGACAGATTTTGAATTATTTACTTTCTCTCTAATCTTGGCTAATACACTTGAGTCACCATCCCCAACCATTTCCTTGTATCGTAATCCGTGCATGGCTATTCTTTTCCTGAATCCTTCTACTATAATATCAGCTTCCATAGCCGTTGAAGAGGCGTTCCAATTTTTATAGCAAATATGTTCTATATGGATTCCTTTTCTTTCAGCAGTGTCGCAAATACAGCAGTATTTATTCCTCGCGGCCAGGAACACTATTTTTTGCGTGAAGTGGCCAATGATCACGGCCACTCCACAACTAGCGGAATACCTATGACCATAGCTGCGTTGCGACCACCCTCCGTCCACTATAACCTTTGTTGGGAAAAATAGTTTTTTTGTCATACAGTCTTAACTAAATTACTTACAAATTCACTAACTTTGATATATGCGATACCATCTTGATCGACCTGCCCTGCCTTTATGGCCGCTTCTGCTTCCATTACCCCAACTTCTCGTATTTGCTCACCAAGGAGTCTGGCCCAGTCCTTTGAAATTAATTTAAACCCGTTTAACATAAAGGTTTTTCAAAATCAAATAAACCTGCTATGCTGATACCTTTCCAAATTCCGCTTCATGTTTATAAAAGGTTGGATAACTCATGGAAGGAATTCCAAGAACGGAAAGGACTTCGTCTTGTTGCGCGTGTCCAGCACCAACACTTATGAAACTCCATGCCGCGTCGTAATTTATCCCCTTTTTCAGCGTGTTCACGGGGTTTGATGTAATTTTAATTTTTAGAGCACACTGTGGCTTAGTACACTCGAAAAAGAAAATACTTTCGAGTCCCATGCGTATTTCTTTTGAGAATGCCATAGGTCCCCCTTTAGAACACACACTAGCGTGTTTCGTCACTTTTAGAATTTCGCGAATGAAATGTCCTATATCCACCACCCTTCTTCCGTTTAAATTAGATAGAGTTGACTGAATAATGGGGGGCGAAATATATTCTACATTTAGCGGAGGATAATCGGAAGGATCTACAGAGAAATATTTCTCAATTCTGCAAAATAAAATTCTTATATTCATAAAAGCAGGAAAGAAGCAATTAAAATCAACTATTGTTTCTTACATGGCGTGGTCAATCTCAGTCTGGCTTCTTTCCATACACGGCTCAGATTCACCCCGACACGTCGAAATTAGAATCTCTCCGTGACATACGTCACTCGGAGAGGTAAAAATCCAAGGAGTCTTAGATTATTGTGTAAATCTAAGTGTCCCTCTATCCATATAGATTATGATACGTAAACTAAAAACTACAAAAGAATAATATCAAATTATTTTAGGGCAAATAGTCAAGGTTAATAATGGAAGCAGACTCAATTTAGTTTTTTGCCAAATTAACGATAGTAAAATTGAGATATTAAATTCTCAATGTCACAAACCAAGGCGATTACCGACTATATTATAGCGGGAAAAGTATGGGCTATTGAGTCTGATTGTTTTCCGATGATCATTGAAACTGCTCTACTCTAAGCTAAAAATATATAGAGCAACCTTCATACGCTGAAACACGACACAATTGCAAACGCTGTGCTTTTCATCGTTTGTAGGGCCTCTCTCTCTTTTTTGTTCTATGTTCCAAAAACAGCCATAGTTTTCAAAAAACCAAATTCATAAGTAAAGATTAAAGGGATAGTTATCACGTTTAAAATGTGCTGGGAAAAACAAAACTTGCAGAGTAAAGCCGAGAAAGCCGGAAATACGTTAAAATTATCCACGTCGTAAAATATTTTCATGTCATAAGAACTTGCGAATAATTTAAACTGTATAGTATATATAATATTATAATTCAAACCGTTCTCATCCACTTTGAATTGAACAATATGTCTTCTCAACCATCCTAAGGAATTCGCCGTCGAAATATTATTCCCACAATATCATTTTCAGAGCATTTCTCAACATCCAATTCTCAAGCGTCCAAACATTAATTACCGAACGTCAAATAAGTTCTGTTACACCTGTATTTTAGTCATGCCACCTTTTTTGCTCCATAAACTATCTCTGTTACACCTGTATTTTAGTCATGCCACCTATTTTGCTCCATAAACTATCTCTGTTACACCTGTATTTTAGTCATGCCACCTATTTTGCTCCATAAACTATCTCTGTTACACCTGTATTTTAGTCATGCCTCCTATTTTGCTCCTTAAACTTTCTCAAAGTATATTCTTGAAACACTGTCCATCATCCAATACCGCGGCTCGTCCAACTTTTAATAGCGATTCCACAGATAACGCCGTCTGCCGTAAAATATCCGTCAAAAGAATTATCCCCAAATATTCACCCACTGTATTACCAACTAGGAAATTATAAAAATTCACTAAACATATCCAAATCTCTAAATATTTAGACGTTTACAAACCGCCACCAACAACCCTCCATTTCTGAAGACTGAGTCTAATTCATAAGTTCTCATTTCTCATATATCAGTGTGGAACTAAAAATTCTTGGGTTGGAACATCTTGTTTTTCTAATCGTAATGTTTTACTACTGAGCTAAGTTGATATAGAAGAAATAAATAATCGTTAGGCTTATTTGCTATTGTTTTGAACATCACGTTTTTTGTCATAACTTTTGATTTTCTGAACCTATTTACAATTTGAAAACAGTTTCGGATTCTACGTGACAAGACGCGATAGCATTGTTAATCCATTTGAAGCATTATTTCGTAACGTCATTATCGGGGGGCTTTACTATTTCCGCTATGGCTAACGCCCTATTAGCGCCACAGTGTCATTTGTAATTTTAAAATAATCTTGAGAAGGCAACCTATCTAGAAAGTCCTATTTTGTTACTCTAGCTCAAATAGGAACAAAATGGCAGCCAAATGAAAATGCCCAGAAACTTTTGTCGGGGACTGTACAAGTAACGCCAACAATGTAGAAAGGGGTGGTGACGTTTCAAATTCTAAAGTACGAAGAGGGAAATTGCAGTGCAACCTTTACTTCATAGTCGCGACATTGGAAATGTAGCATTTCGTAGTACGAAATTAAATGTATGAATTCATGCAACACCCTGCTTTGGAATCCACTTTCAAAAATTTACATTTTCCTTTCGAATTATGTCAAAGTTCGCTTGGTCTTTTTAGACAGAGTATTTCAAATATTCATTATTGATCCCTCAGCACGTACTCCCTTCAAAATAATTAATTTCATGATAAAATGTTTTCGGAAAATGTAATTGTTCTTGAAAAAGCGTAGATATGTAATTTTTTCAATTAATTTAGACTAGGAATAGATCGATTAACAGTAAATACAGTTGATTGAATTTAATATTTTTTAAGGATTAAATGGATAAAAATAACTAAAAAAAATTGCAATATCTGAAACTTCAGCCAATTGATAAACCTCACACATATCGTTTGTTTTTTTCGGTCTTGGTCCACACCAAGACGTTTTTTATAATCTATTTAGTCTTTAGTTTCTACATAGGTAAAAAACTTATTCCTAAGTTTCCAACCGAGTAAAGCTTAGCTTAATTGTTAAGCTTAAAATAGTACGAAAATTTACATACGATCTCCGACTGCCGCGGAAAAAGTTGAAATACAAAGCGCGTTAACCAACAGCAAAGAGATGATCAAAGTTTTGGCTCCCATTTTTAAGCAGCAAGTCGTCGTGAAGTAACTGGAAGTTAAGTTGAGTTTAGAAGTTGAATATTCGAAGCTTGTGAGAGCAGGATATGCTTGCTATGGTGCGATGTTGGCCGTTTTATACAAAAATTTCAGGCAGACTTCAGTGTGCTTCTCATCAACGACAAGACACGTTTATTTTTGGATATCCTTTCGGCTCTCTCATTGGTTGTCACGAATTTTAACAGAACGCCTGATTGGTTGAATATTTTCAGAGATGAGGCCCAAACACTCGACCCTCTAATTCTTGACCTATAAAGTTTTCCCTGTTTTTGGTTCTAGTAATAGTAATAAAAGTTGACTTTCGCTTTTGGTTTAACACTCCCGATGAGCTGTTGGTTCGGTTATGGCGGGAGGATTTTTGTGGCGCGAAATGGAGCGCGTGTCGCCGGAATACACAAGTAATTGTCACAAGTACGCGTTAAAGCACAATTGGTAATTGTCAGTCGTAACGAGTCCTGGCAAGCTCGCCACTTTATGTAACCGTAAATTGTAAACGTAGGAAAGGGGGCCTAATTTCACGGCTCACAAAGATAATTAAATAAAAACTAGCAATTCAAGAAGTTCCCAGGTTACCCTTTTAAAGGACTTATTGTCCATGACTAACTAACTTATATTTACCAAATGATCCATTGGGAAGAAAACGCCGTGGTAATTGAAATAGTACTTTTATTTAAACAAAACAAAACACGTTTTAACTTGACCGTGGTTACAAAAGACTGACTGCTCGCAACTGACAACTGACTGCCGATGCGAACACTGAGTAGACTGCTGCCCGACGACTCTTTACAGATTGTAGGCGGGGGTTTTTATCCCCGCGAAAAATGTTTTTTTAACAGGGTTGACAGCAGTGGCGCTTAAGGCGCCACTTCGGGACAATTTAACATTATACAAAATTTAGTGTAAAAATATAAATTGAGTAAAGCAGACGACGCGGTTTGTTCCCGGGAAGGAGGTTCTGGCTGTGGACGGTTACAAAGCCTTACCAAATTTAAGATTTTAATCATTTGGGTAGAATTATTATTATTGGCGAAGAATATGTGGATATCTTCTGTAGAAAGTGTTTTCTTTCATAAAGCCTTACCTAATTAAAGATTTTAATCATTTGGGTAGAATTATTATTATTTAGCTTAAAATATTCCCAAATCCAATCACAGTCAAAGCTTCCTATCCATTTAAAATGTAGTTTGGTCTAAAAGCTATTGTCTCCGTCATGAGTTCCCATATCAGAAGGGTAAAAGAAGTATTATATTCTTCCCATGATATTTATCAAATGATTATTAATTTCTTTACCAACTTGCGTTAATCATTTCCTTCCTAACATAATTAATCAAAAGATTATTAATTTCTTTATCAACTTGCGTTAATCATTTCCTTCCAAACATAATTAATCAAAAGATTATTAATTTCTTTATCAACTTGCGTTAATCATTTCCTTCTATTATTATTATTATTATTAGTTCCAAACCATTGTTTGTTGGATGGCTCACTAATAGTGGTTTTGTTCGAAACTGAGCTTCATCCATCAAATATTACATATAACCACAATTAATATAACTTGTTAAAAGTGTGTTTGAGTTAATATGTAAACTATTAATTAAGAAAATAAGGTTTGCTGTCAATACTTTCCAGAAAATCACCCTTAATGGCAATAGTATTTATTGTATTTAATAGTTTACTAGGTAAACAAACGTGTTACGTTGGTGAGGAATATGTGTATAAATCTTCTGTAGTAAGCGTGGTTTTTCATAAAACATTACCAAATGAAACATTTTAATCATTTAGGTAGAATACTAGGTTTTAATTATTACAATGGAACCCTGATTTGAGTAAATAAATAACGGAATATTTAACTATCACTACTGTTACCTATGCTTAAGAAATAAATAAAGCATAAATTCATAGCATAATACAAAGCTGACTTCGAAGACAGAGCATATATGAGGAAGCCAGGATGGGAAATAAGATTGACAGGCCTAGTGCACCGTGCGTACTATGGAAATTGTTTTGACCAAGGCTTAGAGAAATTAATTCACCACGCGCACCACGCGCACCACGATTCCATTTAAAAGGCAAAAACAACACACTGACCGCATACACTTTTAGTAAATAACATTTCTCACTACAGCTGTTTTCGGGGCTGAAGCGACCAAGGCTTAGCGCAATTTCACGGGTTTCACCGCCTTAAAAAAGTGCCAAGTTTAGAAATAGATTGTGGGACAATAAAAAGGTGGAAAATTATGAAATTAGGCTTATATTAAAGCTTGAAACCTACTTTATATTATATTTAAAATCCATCCATGAGCAAATGCTAAAAAAATATGAAAATGACAACGAAAAAGGACCCACTCTCAAATTTTTTCCCCTTAAAAAAATGGCGGCCACAAACGGGGTATATTGTCACGGCGGCAATATTAAAGCAGTCTTATCTCACTACCGATAGGCCATTTCAATCAAAAGGCATTAAGAAAAAACAATCGGACTAATATGACGCAACTAAACGCAAAAAAGGCCAATTTTGGTCGCGCTGATATTTTCTAGTAAATCAGTCAATCCATTCTTAAATAACGCAGATTGGGGTAATTTTGAAAATTTAAAATTAAACATACTTAAACTTAAAATGAATCAATGAAAGCTGGAAAGCACAAATACTAAATATGAGGCTTTCCTTTAAAACCGTTTTCAAATCAAACAAACGTATAGTTATATCATGACGGCTACCACAAGATGGCTATCTGTAAAATATTTTCCCATGTTATTTCTATGGGAAAATTTCGAGGTTTTCGTCAAAATCTATGATTATTTTTATGGAAATGAAAACCACCCTCAGCAACTTTATTTTTTATAAAATAAACTATTACATGGATCTCTTTGAAATTTTAACCACATATTTAGGGTCCAAATTGTATTTCTGTGGAACTTGTTCAAAGCAGTTAACGCGATACAAAAAAAGTTATAACCAATCAAAAACCATCCTTATACATTAAAGTCAGTATGAAGTCATATCTAAGAGAGCTATCGCTCTCCTAGAATAATAGGTAAATTTCGGTTTTTTTAAGTCGGAGCTGTAAGGCTTCACATCCCTAGCTCGTCAATTGAATGGAGCAAAAAAAAGAAACATTTTTATTTCTCCGTGTAATTTTAATTTCCTCAATTGAACATTTTTTTCCCATTTTATACTTGCACACTTTGAAATTAGCTCAAGAAAGCACTTTTCTCAATAAAAAATCGTTTTTATTATGTTATTAAACGTTTAAAAGCTATATTTAAACATGAAATGTATTAAACCTAAATGCAGTTTGAAGTCGAACTATTTCCCACCAAAAGTTTCAAAATGTTACATTTTTGCGAAGAAAATAAAATGTAGAAAATTCTAGTTTTGCTCCACAAACATAGATGGCGCCACCAAAAATTGATAAAGTATACTTGTTGAAAAAAACCGGGCGTGCGAAGCGTAGATTTGATGTGTATTTCTAGGGGTCTTATATGTTCCAAGTTCTTTGAGGGTTAGGATATCTTTTTAGCCTGAAACGAAGCAGATTATACAGAAATCCAAAACAGAGCTGGAAATTAACTTTTTTTAATAATCTTTAAAGAAAAAAGCAAATATAAAGTCTATAAATATTACAGAGACTAACAAAAACACAACTTAAGCCTTAGAGAACAACTTCATTTTTAAATACCATGGTGTAATTTAATAAGTAATTTTACCGGAGGAGACACATGGATAAGACTGAAAAAACTTTTATTGACTTAAATGGACAATAAAATTCAAGTGAGCTTTCGACCCACTAGTCTTTTTCAAACTACTGAATACAAAGGCAATATCATATTTTATATATACATATTATGTCTATAACTCACCAACTAGTTTTTTATCCTCTCCATGATTGGATACAAGAATTTTTTGCTGTTTCCTTCCCATCATCTAGGTTTAACTCCCCCATGTCGTTAATATAAACCCCTTAACTTAACTAAATCAGATTTTTTACATAAAATGTTTGGTTTCCTCCCCAGATGTGATTGACCATGCCATTTTTAATATCACATGTCTTTATACAAAGTTCATGTTCTGAAATTGTTTCTTAAGACCTCAAATTACGAATAAAATACAGAAGCAACTGTAGTATTACCTTATGTTAAAAGTAAAACGGAGATAGCAAATTGGACTCTAAAATGTAAATCTATATCTATACTAGCTGTTACCCGCGGCGTCGCTCGCTTGTTATAAGAACTTCCATCAAAATGATACAAAGAATGGGTGCATTTTACTGATGACTAATGTTTTGTAGGACCCTAGGAGCGAAGGCACTCGGCGTTGCCCGTCAGCCCGTCGGGACATTTTTTATTTCTTTTCACGCGGACATTATTCCACAAAGAAGGGTTTTTTAGTTTTTGGCCGCCATTTAAAAAGATGGCAACAAATCGATCCCAAAAGACCATTCAGTCCGTCTATAGGTTAAAGGAAACGCGTGTTGTAAATATCTGTGAAATCGGTTGAAACGCGCGGACTTTGTTGCATAGAGAAGAGTTTTTACATTTATGGGCGCCATTTTTTAAGATGGCGATCGATTGGAAAGATCTTTCTTAGTACGCGCCTACAACTTATGAGTAACGTTTCTGCAAATGTTCAGCCTTCTAGGGCAAGCGGTTTGGGCTGGACGTTGATTATCAGTCAGTCTGTCAGTCAGTCAGGACTTTGAATTATATAGATATAGATAAATCAAAGTCCTGACTGACTGACTAATAATCAACGCCCAGCCCAAACCACTTGTCCTAGAAGGTTGAAAATTTGCAGGAACCTTACTCATAAGTAGTAAACGCGTACTAAGAAAGACTATCCCAATCCGCCGCCATCTTAATAAATGGCGCCCAGAAGTGTAAAAAATCCTCTCTATGCAACCAAGTCCGCGAGTTTCAACCGATTTCACAAATATTTAGTACACTGGTTTCCTTTAACCCATAGACGGGCTAAATGGTCTTTTGGATTCGATTTCATGTTCTTAAATGGCCGCCAGAAATTTAAAACCCCTTCTTTGTGGAAGAAATGTCCGCGTGAAAAGTAATAGTAATAGCGTGAATAGTAATGAGCGGGGTGTATTATAACAGTTTAATTGTAGTTGTAACAAAAATTATGTAGGGAAAACAAAACGCACCGTTAAAAAACTAATTTTAAAACATCAATATTGCATAAAGGCAGGTGATATAAAAAATGGCACGGCCAATGATATCTGGGATACTAATACAAAAAACTGTGTTATAAATTTTGAGGAACCAAAAATTTTATATAAAAAATCTGATTTATTTAATAGGGATTTATATTAAAGGGATACTTTCTTTTAATTTCATTGCAATAAGGTTAAATTATTTCGATAGATAGACAAATAAGGATTCTGAAAATATATATGTTTTTATATTTTAGTTTAATTAATGATTTTTAAATTACGATTAAAAGATCCAAAATGCTATTGTTTTGCGATCATGAAGACACCTGGTGATACGGAGTCGAACCACCGAAAAACTTTATTAGTTTGTCTCTACCAATTTCGACGTCATAAGTCTCTTAGGTTCCGTAGTGTTTTTCCTACTGGTAGGGGGATTCATTCTGTGAGCGCAGTATGATACAGATTGACGGGAGTGACAGAGGCTCGAAATGGTGTGACTGCGCACCAAATTCTTCTACTTCAGAAGAACTACCCTCAGATTCGTTTATTATAAATTGTTCCGAATTTTCTGAATCCAAAGAATCAGAGTTCGAACTTTCATCCTCAGATTCAGGACCGGAATGATCAGAAATACTTTCTCGTCTGACATTCTTAAGCATATAAGCAGACGACGAATCACCAGGCAAGCTGACCTGATTCTCGTTCCTGCTACTTTTTACTCCTAAAACGACAGTTTTGATTCCAACTACTAGCAACCAATCAGAGGCCGAACTTAACCTACGTAGGTAGTGGGTTGAAAATGGTGGCCGATTTTAAATCTGGCGTTCAAAATTTTAACTTTTATTCACATTTATTTTAATTAATAAATGTTTCTCGCGATTTCTACTGACTCCCATGTTTTTAGGGGTGGTTAATTTATAGAAAATTAATGTTAGTTTGACCAACTCAGATAAATCCGATTCTATCCCTTTAAGAATATGGGGGAGTTCGATAGTTTGTATCCAAAAAAGCAAGAGGATAAAAACGAGTTGGTGAATTATAGACCTAATCTGAACAATTACATTAATAAAAGTTCTTTTGTTTTATTTATGTGTCTCATTCGTTAAAATTACTTATTAACTTAAGCCTTGGCCGTGAAAAACGTTGAAAAACTCTCTTCAAACGATATAAAAATCTCTAGTAACTGTAATTATTTACCTGATTTACTTTTTAAGACGAAAACACGACCTGATAACATAGTATTTTTATTTAAGAGTGTTATATTTAATTGGAAAATCGAAATAAAATTGTTCAAGCTCGGAAAAAATACCAAAGTAATTAATTATAATTGCCTTACTGTCGTCTGCTATGAAATAAGGACTTCTCGGCATAAAAGCAAACCTTTGAAATCAATCTACGTAACTTGATAGCACGCACAAATCTAGGCCTTTCTAGTTATCAACGAGAACGAAAATGAAGAAACTATTTTAAGGGCGCTATAAGCTTAGGCTGACTCAAAACCCATAAGTTTTTTGACGTACTTTCCTAATTAGTACAATACTTAGACTTTATTAACTTAAAATCAAAACTGATAAGCTTTTCATGTTATAAATGCTTGTTAATTTAGAGGTATTCCGAAAAATACCTTCGCTAAAGTTTTTCAGTAAGGTTTGTATCATTTCCCCAAAAAAACCGGAAAAAAATAAATGATTTTTCCATGGGACGCTAACCGTAAAAAGCGATTCTTTTCCTTTAGCATTATATAGTCACATATACTACAAGTCTACTGGCCCCGTAGAATTGAAAAACATTCGTGGTAGTTATACATGCTGGAGCTTAAACTTCTCAAATTCTTTAATATAACTCAAAAGCTTTCGGATCGGCTTTCGACGTTTGTCGCTTTTCGTAATACAGTAACTGAAGCTTTAGACTGACCGCATTCCAAACATCTCTGACAGTGGACGCATTCCTTGGCGATGCCATCGGGGATACTGCGGGAATACGTCTCGAGTTCAATTCCTCTGAGAGTTTGCTCAAGGCCTCTTTTCTTCGAAGCGCGAAAGAAATCAGCGAAGGAGACGAAAATGGCCAGCATGGTCGAAGCCCCAAATACAAGAAACAAGACGGTGACGTCGTGTAAGGAAGTCTTTGAAAATTCCATCACTCGCTTTTCATTCAGATATTTTGAACAGGCTTTCTTGTTAATGAGGTCATTTGCTAGGATTTTATGTCCAGTCTCCCAAAAATTCATAACCCTAAAAAACCTTAATCCTGTACTTAAACCATTTTTTATTAACCGCGTCTGAATATTTTTAGGGGCGTGCCAACCTTTCTATAGTGATGCTAAGGTGAAATCAATGGCGGCTGTTCGAGACCAGTACATCCAGTAAGTTGTGTAATGTAATTTGCGCTCGTGTCAAAATAGAGGATATACAGTAGAGGACTAGACAGTTGTTGTATTCAGTTCTCGTAAAATTTTTGGGAGCTACTTCCGGCACTGCGTATCTTGGTTGACACTTGGTTACCTTTGACTAAATATCACTCTCCACCTCCATAGAGGATATACAGTAAAGCGCACGACATTTTTCAACCAAGAATGATGTCTTGCACAGAAGGTAATCACACAAACCAGAAATGAATAGTAAAGATTTGGCGAGACATTCCCTTATGTATTGGTAAATGATAAAGTGTCTACTCCTCTACTGTATATCCTCTGTGGTGTAACAACCTTGCACGATCCTAACCTCTTTCCCAAAACATAAAATTGAAGAAATTTGCACATTTGATTTTTACCTAATCTGCCCCCTTGGTTGGCACGCCCCGGGTCGCCGCTTTACGTCCAGCAGACGAGATACTGCAAACTCCACTTTTAAAAGGTATGTTTAAATGCGAAATATCTGCTAAGCAGCGGAATACTTTACCTTATGTTTATGACGTTTTTAATGAAATTTGTGGAGTTGGTTGAGAGTTGAAATGAATTAAAGGATGTGAAGAAAGTGTTTTTCCCGTAATGCAAAGCCTTTTTCGAGGTGTAACCACGATTACAAAAATATTCCAAATGACTAAGGCTCCCTATGTATACCGCGTTTCCTTTGTTGAAAACCTGATCTCCTCCTTCTCCCTTCTTCCTCGGGAACTTCTTCAATCTTCTCGCGTATTCTTTAATGACATCTGGACGGGTAACCTGTTCAACAAAACTTTAAATTAAACTAGAGAAATATTAATGATAAAATATAAGCTAGGTTGAATCGGAGTATTTTTCATGGTTTCATCGGGGAGGAGTATAATAGGAGTCGCATTGTGTAGTGAACACCGCGAGTCTAGATTACCATAATGGGGTCAAGGGTTCATTCTTGTTGCTTTGGTTACTGTTTCTTCTGTATGTTGAGCTGCTTTTTAAAAAGTCTCGTACTGATTTTGAACTACAGTAAATAAACGCCTTTTGGATATCGAAGTCAAAGAATAAACAATAAACTAAAGTTTAAAGCTAGATTTCACCTGAACAAAATCAAAGCAGTCTTTTTTGTTCTGGATAACAATGCTCATCTTTGGGTATTTGAAGATATCATCAAAGTAATTTATATTTCGATCAACATCCACTGTTAATTTTGTCGACAAGTTGGCTTTGAAGACTTCCGCCAAAATAAAACAACCGGCGAAATAGGTGGCCAAAATAACCTTCTTGCTAGTTTCGTATTTGGCCGTCAAGTTATTATTGTACGCTCCGAGGAAAACCGCCGTAGTCTTATCAAGAATTGAAGGGTATTCCCCAAGATGCGACACCAAGGCTTCAAATTGAAAAAGGCAAGAAAGAGGGCGATAATTATCCACACCTATAAATTAAGAAAATGTTCGGTTTAGCCCGTTGGTAGGTGAAATTCAGGAAAAATTCGATGAAGTAAGGTTGAGTGGAAATGGTGACAGGCAACCTGCGGCGATAAAAGCCTACAGTGTACCTCGCACACGCCCCCACCCTTCGTTTAGTGATTATTATGTGCTGCCGCGTAGCCCCATCGTAATTGCATGAGAACTAGCTTCTATGTTTATGACAGAGGAGTCGTTCTTTACGATTCCGTGCCGTACCTCCCAACCTTAACACTAGGACCTTTGACGTTGCTTCGGTGCCGTTGGTGGGGGTACAGAATAAACGACAAAGGTATGCAAGTAAAATATGGTTGAGAGACATGCCTGAGGAAGAAAGACTTGAAGGAAGGCGGTCAATGATACGTGGTACTCGGCTTCGCGGAAATAAGATAGCATGTTGTGTTCAAAGTTAAAAACTGGGTGGGTGTAAGCTCGATGAAAGCGTCCCATGTTGACCAGAGTTGAAAAACGAACAGGCGAGTAAATCGTGTATAGATCGCCGGACTGAAACGAAATACAAAGAGTTATACATTTCTATTAGCGATTGATGAAGAAAAAGACATACATACCCCTTGTTTGGCATCGGCGACAGGAACGTACGTTATATTTACTCTGAAAGTGTACAAAATAATTAATTAAACACTTAGCTTTAATGATAAAATGATTTAGCCCACATAGCAAAATTTACCGGCCTACAGGATAAAGAAGAAAGCCCATGTAAAGTTTATCTCCGGCATGGTGCCACTTGAAATTAAATGTTTTGGTAACAATGTCGTATTGCTTCTGGAAAAACCAAAATTTCTGAGAAAATGGAATTTGACCAATATTTTAAAATTGCACGGTTTACAGGTGCAAATTTGTGGTTATCTTCCTGACTGACTGACTGATAATCAACGCCCAGCCCAAACCGCTTGCCCTAGAAGGCTGAAAATTAGCAGGAACGTTACTCATAAGTAGTAGGCGCGTACTGAGAAAGATTTCCCCCCAATCCTCCGCCATCTTAAAAAAACGACCGGAAATGTAAAAAATCTTCTTTAAGCAACAAAGTCCGCGCGTTTCAACCGATCCCACAAATATTTAGTACACTGGTTTCCTTTAACCTATAGAAAGGTCTTTTGGGTTCGATTTGTTGCCATCTTTTTAAATGGCGGTCACAAACTTAAACACCTTTTTTATGGAATAATGTCCGAATGAAAAGTAATAAAAAATGCATCCCTATAGGGCTGACGGGCAACGCCGAGTGCCTTCGCTCCTAGGGTGCTACAAAAATATTAGTCGAACCAGTAAAATTTACCCATTCTTTATATCATTTTGATGGAAGGCCTTATTACACGCGAGCAGCGCTGCGGGAATAACAGCTACTATTTTATAATTGCACGGTTTACAGGTGCAAATTTATGTGGTTATCTTCAAATTAAATTTAATTCGTCTCAAGTTTTCTTACACGTGTGATTGATAAACTAGCTAACTAGGAAAACTTATCTAGTACTTACGAATAGCAATACGACTTTCATTAAAGTTCTAGTATCCATGATTAGACTCGGTTTATTAATTAATGAAGACGCGAGCGACAACGAGCGAAACAGAAGATAATTCTACGTTATATGCAGGATTTGGTTAAAAAAATGTAGCGGAGAGGTTATGAAAACTAAATCCATATTTCAGTTCAGATTAAAGCCTTTCAATCAACATTTCTCTCACGTGTCTAATCTGAAATTAGAAAAAACTTTGCATTAACGTTCGTTTTCTGAAATAGCAGCTCTTATAACTTGTTATATTCTGCATTGAGAGATGTGAATTGGACGAGACTTTTTGAATCTCATGACGTAAATCACTGTGTTGACTTCTTGACCGCCAGCATCACTAAGGCAATGGACAAATCCATTCCAAAGCGTGTTAACCGCAGCTGCCCTAAGTTTCCGTTATGGTATTCGCACGACCTTAAAAAAGCACTAGCTAAGAAAAAATATTTCTTTAAAAAAAAAAAGAAACGCTCCGGAGCCTTACAGGATGCCATTGAGTTTCGCAAGTACAGGGCCATAGTGAAACGCTTGACTGCCAGGGATGCTAACCTCAAGGCGCAATCTGTTTGTAGGGATGCATTATCTCACCCGAAAAAGTTTTGGGACCATGTAAACAGTAATCTTAAAGAGGGTTTTAAAACCATTTCACTCAAAATAAACTCTACACTAGAATCTGACCCTGGAACCATAGCTCCAACATTTGCCACGCACTTTGCAGGAGTATCCGTGGACAAGTCGATTCAAAGTGACACTTTTAGCTTTAATGTCCCGGAACTTGAGCCCAACCATTATGACAACGCGGATATATTGCCCTCGGAAATCATCCAGGCTCTAAAACGGCTGCCAACTAAGTTTTCCACGGGGATCGATGGTATCCCTGCCTTCATACTTAAAGGATGCCGGGATATCATTGTGCCTCTTTTAGTTCATACCTTCGATCTCTCGTTAAAGACGCATTGCTTCCCTACTGGCTGGAAAACTGCTGTAGTGGTTCCGATATTCAAATCGGGCTCTTCCACGGATTATAAAAATTATCGCCCAATATCACTATTATGTGCTTTAGCTAAGATCTTTGACATACTTATGCATCACCGCCTACAAAGGTGGTTCAACTCTTTTCCCAATGCATGCCAGCATGGCTTCATGCCAGGGAAGAGTGTTGACACCAACCTCGCTTCCTTTATGGATTTGGTTGCCCCACAGGTGGCGTCCCAGGGTCAGGTGGACGTGGTCTATCTCGATCTTGCGAAGGCGTTCGATCGGGTGTCACATAGTGTTTTGGCTTTGAAACTTCGGCTGATAGGCATCAACGGCGATATGTTACTCTGGCTTAAAGATTATTTACTGTCGCGATCGAATATCATTAAATGTAACGGTAAACTCACTACTGTCACCTATCCTATGAGATGCGGAGTTCCCCAGGGCTCCTCACTGGGACCCTTACTCTTTAACATATATATTTACGATCTGCAATTTAAAATCCGACATTCTCATATTTTTCAATTTGCCGACGATAACAAGATCTGTAAAGTAATTAATACCATTAGTGACACTATTTTATTGCAGCAGGATCTTAAGTCATTAGCCAATTGGTGCGAAATTAATAATCTACCCATCAACCCCGCCAAATCTGTACACGTCAGTTATACAAGACGTTATGGCAGGGCTATCCGGTCGGCTTACCACATAGAATCGATGGTCATCACGCGAAACAGCATCATGAAGGATCTTGGAACCACATTCGATAGCCGTTGGTTGTTCCAGGATCACATCCATGACTGCGTTAATCGCTGCCGGCGCACCCTAGCGGTAGCGTTCAAATTGACGAGAAAATTTAAATCCATTAAACATTTTCGCTTGTTATACTTAAGCCTAGTTCGATCTCGTCTTGTTTTTGGCTGGGTTGCGTGGGGAGGCTGTGCCCAATATCTTCGGGATAGGATTGAAGGTGTACAACGTAAGTTTGTGCAATACTGCTCATACAGTTTTTTGCGCGACGAGGAGTACCACTATGAACCTTTATTATTAATACTTAAGATACCTACCATTGAGCATTTTTGTAAAACTATTGACTTTAAATTTGTCTTTAAACTCCTTAACAATATAATCCCTCTTCCTGCTTTATTGGGAAACTTAAATATAAACGTGCCTCGTATTTTCCGAAATAATCCAAATACATTTTATGTAAATGGCTCCAGCCTTAATCCTATTAATCGCATGCAAAGATCATGCAATTTCCTACGTTTTAATCTAGATATATTCGCAATTAAATTAACTGACATCCGTTAACCCTTAGCACATGTATAAAATAACATAGTACCAGCTTATCCATATTATACTCTTTGTCTTGTATATACTTAAACTTGATTGTTGTTCTTTCGTTGTACACAATGTGCATGTTCACGTGAGTCTGTTAATGACTTTTTTCATGTACAATAAACATTCTTTTCATTTCATTTATTTGAACTGTCAATAAATCCAACTATTAGCTTTTTAGCTTATGTATTAACGGTACACTTTGTTTTCGTAATTCGTAAATCCGAACATGACGTTTTCAGAAGTTGGATTTGTTTGCTTCGAACCAATGACGCGAAATGATCTAAGTTGGTCAAAATACAGTAATTGCTTATGACAGTAAGACTCAGCAACAAATAATGCATAATGAGAAGTATACCCGAATATAGTTTTAACCCCTTATAAAGTTGAGTTTTACTAACTAGACCTTAGTGAAGGAATTACGTCCGTCGTTTAATAAAGGAATTGCGTTTATCGTTCAGTGAAGGAATTTCGTCTACCTTAAATGTAATTTACTCGACGAAGGTCCAAACTGAAATGGTGCTAATTGACCAACATGATTCATGATATCTATGCTTCTATGGTCAGTGTATCGAAATAATTTCTCGATAACGGAACGTAGGAACGTAATGAGGCGAGTCGATGGTTTTGACGACGATTGACCCTTACTTTTTGTCGTGACAGACAGGAGTAATTCTTAATAACGGAAAGGTACAATTTCCAACAATTTGGTTTTCGACATTTCCGCTGCATAGCACAATTTGTTAGGAAGTGGAAATTTAGAACCGCTCGATATTTTCTAGAACCTTGAACATGCTTTTTAACCACAAACTCTAAAATATTAAGGAGCGCGACTCATACGGGCGACGAAATATTCCCTTATCAACCCTTTCTTCCGGGGCTTGGCTAAAATAATTTCCATTTTTCGTGCGTGCTTTTCGTTCTCGTCTTATTTTAGAATATTGCGCAAAAAATGAGTGTAAATTATTTCGAACAAGGCAACTTTCCATTCCGTTTAAACTAAGAGGAGTAGGTAATTTGGTAATATAAGATGAAATTTTTTAGACAGGAAATAATCTATAGATGAGTCGTTAGATAAAGTTAAATAAAATTCAGATAACGAAATAGTCCAATTTCCCTCGACGTTTCCTCTTTATAATGATGTATTCTATCTTGAACGTGTGATGTACCGAAAACTTAATGAGTTGGGGATCATAGTAGAACCCTTTTATTTCCTTTCTTCCCAGATTTAGTAATATTTATAAAACGCTAACAATTTAAAATACTTCCGTGGAGTAGTTGGCTTCGAATCCTTTAGCGAAGGCAGGTTTGAATTTATTAACAATTTCGCGGGAATGATGTTCTTTTCTTTCTTAGGTTAAACGTTAATTTTATTAATATTTTTATAAACTTCATTCGGCGTCATTTTAATGCTGGAATGGTAGGCCGAATTATAGCTGTTCATAATATTCTCTATTTGAACTATGTAACGAAAAGTGTTATAATGAGTGTAATATTTATCCATTCTAGTTTTGATCGTTCGATTAAACCTTTCGACAAACGGCACGTGGTGAATTTTGGACGTCATTAAAACAAATTTAAAATTTCAATTTTTAAGAAATTTCTTAACTTTGAAATTAAAAAATTTATATTTTTCTTGGCTGAACTGTGACTAGTTTTTTTTTCGTGTTTTGAAGATATATCGCGTTTTGAAAATGAAGGCGTATTTTAAAACCTATTTAATTTTATTTAATTTTGTATACTATATTTTCAACAGGAAAATGTTTTTTCTCTAATTCTCCATTCGTCGAGACAATTCTTAATCGAAAAATAAGTAAGAAAACGGATTTTTAGTCCCGTCAGCGAAATTTTCCTGTAAAAATTTTCAAGTACAAGGATTCAATTTCCTAAACAGAAAACTAACTTGCATTTTCTCGCGAACAAGTAAATAGTAATAATACTCACTCTAGCGATGACAATTTTAATGGACATACTGGATTGGTATTCGTTATTCGTGGTTTTTTGAAAAATGAAACTCGTAACAAAATTTAGACACCAGAAATTGGAGACCTTACCTTTTAACATAATTAACCTATCTAAATAGAGGCGTTTCATGGCAATGATAACCTTTTATCACGAGAGTTAGATTTAAGGACGAACATTAAGCATTACAACAGTATTTTCCATGCTATTTTGAAATACGCTAATGGCTCCATGAGGTTGCAATATGGATCGATAGAATTGAGTACAACTATATATTTTGCCTTATCTTGAGTTTGATGAAATAGTGGCTCTTCATTTTTTTACTTGAGGTCTCCTTGAGAAATATCTTTGATATATTTAAATGGTTTTTCTTCACCCTTTATTTTTATCTCTGATACAGTAGAATTTTTAGCTTTATGTCTTTATCGTTAAGATATTGGTATCGTTCCTTTCAACCGAATTCCCAATGGACCGAAATCCCATTCGACCGAATATCCCGCAATGATTTTAAATTTCCAGCCCAATGGCTATATTCCCGATGGACCGAAATCCCAATCGTCCGAATATGCCCCTAAAAAATACATGAATATAACTTGAAACACTGTAGCCGTCAGCGATTCGGTGGTGTAGTGGTTACGATGTTGGACTACGAAGCGATAGGTTGTTGGTTCGAATCTCCGAAAGGTATATTAATAATATTAAAAGTAAATGTTTCGTGATACTAATTAAAACGCTCACTTTCAGTCCTTTCAAGGGAAGAGATATATAGAATTAATAAACAAATTGTGCTTAAACTGAAGTACAGTCTTAATGGTAGTTCCATCAATGTTTTTAAATTTTAAATTAAAATTTTTAAATTTTAAATTAAAATTTTTAAATTTTAAATTAAAATTTTAAAATTTTAATATTTTGGTTTTGGGTGGGTTAGGTTAGGTTAGGTTAGGTTAGGTTTGGTTAGATTAGGTTAGGTTAGGTTAGCTTAGGTTAGTTTAGGTTTGGTTCCAATAATTCGTTGACACCTTTTCCAAAATATGCTCCTTTTAATTAGCTACCACCTTTTCCAAAATATTCTCCCTTTAAATAGCTACCACCTTTTCCAAAACATTCTCCTATTAATTAGCTGCCACCTTTTCCAAAAGATTTTCCTATTAATTAGCTGCCACCTTTTTCAAAATATTCTCCTATTAATTAGCTGCAACCTTTTCCAAAACATTCTCCTACTAATTAGCTACCACATTTTCCAAAATATTCTCCTTTTAACTAGCTACTACCTTTTCCAAAATATTCTCCTTTTAATTAGCTACCACCTTTTCCAAAACATTCTCCTATTAATTAGCTGCCACCTTTTCCAAAATATTCTCCTATTAATTAGCTGCAACCTTTTCCAAAACATTCTCCTACTAATTAGCTGCCACATTTTCCAAAATATTCTCCTACTAATTAGCTGCCACATTTTCCAAAATATTCTCCTTTTAATTAGCTACCACCTTTTCTAAAATATTCTCCTATTAATTAGGTGCCACCTTTTCCAAAAGATTTTCCTATTAATTAGCTGCCACCTTTTCCAAAATATTCTCCTATTAATTAGCTGCCACCTTTTCCAAAATATTCTCCTATTAATTAGCTGCCACCTTTTCCAAAATATTTCTATTATTGCTAATAAATTGTTCGTGGTAAGAGGCGGGCTTTTAATACTCATATAAATAATCTTTTTACCTCCAAACAAGGTTGGGTTGGGTTAGGTTAGGTTACGTTTGGTTAGGTTAGGTTAGGTTAGGTTAGACTAGGGTAGGTGAGGTTCGCCGTAATTAAAACGTAGTTAAAATAAGTGCAGTAATACATTTTCAACTCACATTTATTTTAACAATAATAAGTTGTGAAATTAAAAATATATTTAATGCAAAACCACACAGTATGTCTTCTTCCAGTTCAATAGAATTACGGTCCAATGGGACTATAATAAAATCGCACCTTTGGCTACGTTCGGTCGAATGGGACCCCCAAAAAAACCCCCTTCTGTCGAATGGGAATTCGGTTCAATGGGACCAAAGCAAGATATTTTATTGTCAGCAAGAAGCTATATCAGTATCTCAGAGAGAAGGTATAAGATGCCTTTGTACTCGCGCGCCATAGTCCCAGTCCCCCTTTCAAAATACAAGGGGGGCCGTAAAAGGAGGCGCCGGGCTATTTCGCCTCTCCTCAGTCGGAAAATACGTAATTTTCGTCACTCGCGTCGTCGCGCTGACGTGGGTTTTCAAGAACCAACGAGATGCTGGTTGTAATTTAGAGACGGGGATTAACTCCGGACCTACGTTTGGACTGGAGATAAAGCTGGAAATCTGGCGAATTTATACCTTCTCTCTGAGATACTAGATATAACTTCTTGTTGTCAGGGTAACATTTGGAGCCTCAACAGCGACTTGCTAGGCTAGCTTTTCCCACCTTTCTCGCGTATTTCTTTTCAACGACGAGCTATGTCACATCGTGGTCACATGGATGAAAGAGCTACTTAACTTTGCTAGTCTACAAATAGATCTGACTAGAAATCTAGATCTAGAATTATTTGTTAACAAATTTAAAATAAAAAACCTCGCAGGCCGTCATTGGAATTTTTCTTTTCTATAAAAAATATGTTGTTTCATTTTTCAAATGTTAAATTAGTATCAATTATGAGATACCTGCAGATATATTGTTTGACAACTTTGAATTTCATATTATTATATAAAAAAATGCCATTTGTAATGCCCCCTCACTGAAAGCCACTGCCCCTTCAACGAAACCTTTCTGGTTACGGACCTGATAGTGACTCTAAATCCTTGTTCTTTAACACACTAAATTGGGTTGAAATGTAATTTTTACTAGAGGTAAGATAGTAAAATTCATTAAGTATTGCTTTTGTGGGTAATTGACGCTGAATCTTACCCTAAACGCTCAAACATTTGTGCAATAAAAGTGGGGTCCGTTGTTTCAGTTACAAAGTATAAAAAACCTTAACCAGACTAACATTTTCGCAAAGTTAAAATTTAATGCAAAAATGTGTTTTAATAAATTAAGAGATTATTTGTGGTAAATTGTTTCGAAGTTTTGGGTAAAAACAGTATACATATATATTGAATGAGTTTTTATTGCTGAAAACTTTATTTAAGCAATTGAATCATCATATTTCAGCGATTAGCATCAGCAATTAATTATGAGCGTGTTGCGTACAAAGAGGGCTATTTATTTCCAGTTAACGTAGTGCCAGAAGAATTTACTCTTCTTTTAAATATTTTAATTTATAGAAATTAACAAAACCTAGCACTTGTGTGGTGGAATTCAGCTCTGAGTACTTGGACCATTATTTCGCGTATATTGCTCGGGATAACAGTAATTGGCACATTGTTCTACCGTGGGAAAACAGAGTATTATGCCCTCACAGCTTTTAGAATAGATGGAAAAGACTACTACATTGAACCACAAAATATCTAACAGAGTTTAAATACATGTTTCTAGATAGCCTCTCTCTTTCTCGGGTGTGAAAAGTCTTGCCCTGTCAAAGATTTTTGGAGCCAATTGTATAATGTTTTCAACAAGAAAGTAGAGACAATACAAATTTACAATGAAAAATTCAAATATTGGGTAGATAATGATTTAAATAAAGGCTTTCCTCCTTCATTGTTAAAATTTTTTTGGTTTTTAAAGAAAAAAGTTCAAATGAAACGCCTTTTGTAAGTAATATGGTGTTTCTAGTTTATTTTTTGGTAATGCATGTAATTTATTTAGGTCTAGCAGTAGTGCTGTTACGTGGTCCCAATCGGATTCGTCTGAACCCATTTTATTTGAAACAACCGAAGTGGCGGAAAGTATTGAATCAGCTTTGACTTCAAAGCAAATGCCGCTAGTGTACAAGGGGCCGGATCTTCCGCCACCAGTAATGAAATTAATTCATGGAAAAGACAATGCCGTGCTTCGAAAAATTCCCATCAACAATTGTAAACACGCTGAGGATATGCTACAATAAGGTGCATATGTTTTCATGAATTTTTTTAGTAAGATTATTACTAATATTAAATGCTAGGAGAGACGTAGCTCTCTTAGATAAGACTTCATACTGCCTCTAATGTATAAGGAAGGTTTTTGGATTGGATGTAACTTTTTTTGTATTGAGTGTAATATTTTTAAAAAAAATCCACGGAACTACAATCCGGGTCCATAATATGTGGTTAAAATTTCAATAAGAGTCATAATTGTTTATTTTATAAAAAATAAAGTTGCTAAGGGTGGTTTTCGTTTACATAGCGCTGCTAACATCCGAAGAGTTCCAGACGATCCTTACAGAAGCAGAGGCGGTCATTAACTCTAGACCTCTGACTTTTAGCTACAACGATGCTGAGGAACCATCACCATTGTGTCCCAGCAACTTTCTCGTTGGCGGGCGACTTTCGGCTATACTGTCAAGAGTCCATGATCCACTCGAAACTATATCTTAGACGAAGCAAGATCTCACAAGGAGAATGAAGTACCGCCAATATCTGCTGGACAACTTTTGGAATCCATGGTGAAAGAGTATTTATTTGAGCTACGATCCATCCATCAGTACCGAAATCCACCTGAAGGTCAAGAATTCAAAAGAGGTGATCTTGATCTGCTACATAGCGATAAAACCGAGGACATTTTGGAATACTGCCCTCATCGAAGAAGTGTTCCATGGCCGAAACAACAAGGTTCGAGCTTGCCGTATACATCTTGGGAATGGACAATATATGAGAAGACCAATTCAATTGTTATATTTATTAGAAGTTCAGTAATTGTAGTTTGGATGAGTTCTAAAACTCATCGGCGGGGAATTTGTTAAATCTAAAAAATGAAATAATGCAAAAAATAACCTAAACGTAAATTGATCGCTACTCGGGCATAAAAAATATAGATTTAGTTTTTTATCTTCTACATATAAACTGAAAACGCTACTATAGAAAGGAAATTACCAGTTTTAAGTTGTCAGTTATCAGTACTCAATGAGTTTTCAGTTAGTTCTCCGATTAAGGCTTAAGCTTAGCTTGTAAATGTCTCTTGTTGTTAGTAATTGAATATGTCATAAGAGTTCTCATGACAAATAAAGTTTTATTATATTTAACTCTAGCTGAGGTACTTATAAGCTAGCCACTATCAGTTTATTATAATTAGAATTTAGTTACCGCAACGATATATTCAACACACCCTTCAGTTGAAGAAATGTCGTTTCGCTCGAAAAGAAGCTACTATATTTGGTCACATAGTTAACGAAAAAAGAGTGCATATTGATCCTTCAAAAATTGAAGCCATTGAGAAATTTCCTCCACCTAAAAATATTAAGAAAGTCCAGAGATTTTTAGGGATGGCACGATGGCATAATAGATTTATCAATCTTTACTCCCAAATAGTAGCCCCTATTAACAAACTAAAAAGAAAAGATCAGAAATTCATTTAAGGTTCGAGATGATTAAGGAAGAAATTTGTAAAACTCATCTTTTGGCTTCCTTTAGAAGGGATTCCCCTTGAATTTTAACTACAGATGCTAGTTGGGTTGGGTGCTCTTCTTTCCCAAATTCAAGATAATGTAGAAGTTCCTATAGCTTACGCTAGTACAGGACTTAAAGACGCAGAAACTAGGTACTCCACTAGCGAGAAAGAATGTTTAGCCATTTGTTGGGCAGTTAAGAAATTTAGGCCCTTTCTAGAAGGTCGGAAATTCACTGTCCTAACTGACCATCAGGCTTTACAGTGGTTATTTAATATCAGTTAACCAAATTCTCGTCTAGTTAAATAGGCAATGTAACTTCAAACTTTTGATTTTACGATTAAACACAAGAAAGGAGTAGACAATTTAGTAGCTGACGCGTTATCCAGGGCCCCGATGAACGTCATGAGCATAAACTTCAGTTCCTCTACATCAAATTCTCATAGTAATTTGGATCCAACTAGTAGCAGTACAAGTTAAAATTCTACCGGTAGTAGTTCATCAACTTCCTCTAGAGATTCTGTTGAAGGTCAAATACGTCCTTCAGGTCCTAGAGCCGCATATTCAGCATTTACATTGGAAGATGTGAGAAAATCACAAAGGGAAGACCCTTTTGCTTAACCTATTATAAATTCCTTGCAAGAACCTAACCCAGTTAGGCATAAGCTGTTCGAACTTAAAAATAACCTTCTATATAGAAGACCTTACAGGAATTATCCTGAAAAAATTTATTTACCAGCCCGCTTAAGGCAAAAAGCCATGTGGCTATTACATGACCAGCTTTTATCAGCTCACAGGGGCAAAGATAAGACCCCAAGTAAAGTAACATTTAGATATTGGTGGCCAACCATCGTTAGAGATATCCAGGTCTATGTTAGAGGATGTACTTTATGCCAACGATTTAAGGCTAGAAATAGAAAAAGCCAGGGCTAATGCAAGCCTCCGAAAGTCCTTGGGACCAGATTAGTCTCGACATAATGGGACCTTTCCCTCAAATTAGACACCATTATAAATACCTAATAGTCTTTGTTGATTATATGACAAAATTCGTGGAAATGATACCACTTAAAACCATTACAGCAAGGACTTGTGTCCAAGCTTTTAAGTCTTTTATTACTTGGTGGGGAGCACCGAAAGCTATTCTTAGTGATAGAGGGGTACAGTTTACTTCTAAACTTTGGCTGCAGACGTGCAGAGCTTTTAAAATAAACCCAAAGTTTACCACCCCCTACACACCTAAGGGAAATCCCACAGAAAGAGTAAATAGAGTAATAGGTGAGTTAATATCATTCTATGTAGGGAATCACCATGATAGATGGGATGAATCCCTTGACCTTCTTCAATTTGCTATAAATTTCGCACCCCATGAAACCACGGGGGCGGGATCCACGTCTCCCTTGGGATTTAGACATTGAAGAACCCATTCAGGACCCTCATGACCCCAGTCGTAGTAAAGCTTTAAAAGTTCTTAAGGAACAATTAGAATTCAGTAATGAATTATCTAAGTTAACAAAAGCTCACCAATAGAAATACTATGACCTCCGCCATGACCCTCTTGAGATTTGAGGTAGGAACATTAGTATGGATGGAAACGCATCCTTTATCAAGTACGACCGGTCAGCTTATGAAAAAGCTTAGTCCTAGTAGTCTACGAGTTAGAAGATGCTAACTCAGAGCAAAATATAGGAAAACTTAACCAAGAACATCTTAAACTCTACTGGACTAATGTAGCCGTCTTCGCTAACGTCGAAAATGCCCCCGTTTCTCAATCAGAAGTCGCAGATGAAATTGAGCCTAGTCCTTCTACGGATGGTGGTAGCGCGCACCTCCAACCTGAGGAGACTTCTTCAACTACTTCTTCTGAATCATCATCATCTTCTACGTCACCGTCACCTCAGGACGGTCAGGAAGTCGATCAAGCGATCATTCCTGCTATCTCAGATGTCTTTCAAACCTCGACATCAACTAATCTAGAAGATCAAGCAGCGGATCAACAGATCCCTCCTGCAGTTCGAGATGATTCGCATCAACCTACAGATTCTGATAGTGAACCGGGCATGGCTCTTTTTGAAGACCCTCCTCTCCTCCTTTTTACCTATCATGATATGCGAGCTTTCCAGCTCAGTCTTTCCTCTAATGATAGTCCGCCTTCTGCGGCAGGGGAGGCTTCCCCGTCTGATCATGAAAAATCAGTCGAGGAACCAGAGCTACACAAGTCAACTTCCAGTTTTACGGAAGAAATTCTCACGCCGGAACACACATCAACGACTTCTGATCAATCAGTATCAGAACCGGCGTTGCACCATTCTCCTTCTTCTGGTTTTTCGGAAGAAATAGTACCTCCTGAACAGATCCCTCAAGCGAAATCCCAATCACAGCGTGTGTCTGACAGTTCATCGACCACGTTTTCGGAATCAATGAGAACTCCTCGTCTAAATAGGGCTACATTACCCGACATTTTTTAGAACCTTTTAAATTGGGATGGCGACGAGAGGTGTGTAAGAGGGCGACAGTTCGGCCGGGAGGTAATGAAGTTGATATCTATTATCGACCTCCTGATAATAAAAAGCTAAGGTCACCTTATGAGGTCCAAGTTTACCTTAATAATAATAACGTCCCGAACCTAAAAAGGGAATATTTCTGTTTTTCCCGAGAGCCAATCTCTGTTTTCCCATGGGAATTTATCTTCCTAGCAAAAAAGAGGACTAACTAATATTGCATACTTACAGATGGCTTCAAACTCCTCTAGTCCCCTTTGGGAATTTGACCTCCCAAAAGGGTTGAAGATAAAACAAAGGAGTCAATCAAAACCACTTAGTAAAACGGAGCAATCCGTAAGAATATTGGAAGAGTATTGCCCAAAGGATACAACGAATCTTATTCAATGCCGAAATTACAAACAAATTGGCCATGAGGCCACCGATTGTTATATGCCAAATAAATTCATGAATTCTAACGATTCATGTTTTTTATGTTATACGAGGGGACATTTCGCAAATTCTTGCCCTTTAAAGAAGAGGAAGAGGATATCCTTATCTTGGAAGATTCCAGAGAAGAGATGGAACAAATTTCCAATCCTCAGCCCACTCCAGATCAGTCCCCTGGGTTTTACCCTTCTACCTCTCCTGCTCAGGACGAAACTGACCCTTGGTCACTGACAAGATTCCTTCCGCAGCATCGGCAGACGGAAGTTACAGCTCCTACCTCTACCGCCCCAAAAGTAGCGTCTTCACCACGCCTGTGGATCCCCTACCATATGAAAATGAAGATGACAGCGAGGATGACCGGCATTGGGAGCGCTTCGGGACGATGGGATGGACCCCGAAGGTTCCACCTAAGATATTACTTCCGTCTAAAATAGCAAATGCCAAACACCCTTTTGTTTGGTCCACCTCGATCTGTTTTCGATGTCATAAAGAGGGACATCACGCAGTATCAGAATGCCCGGGCAAGCGAAGCAAAGCCTCCTTAGAACGGCGGGAAGCACGTCGACAATCCCGACTGGAGAAAAAAAGGAAGGAGGCCGAACAAAAAGAAAAGGACATAGTACCTGAATAGAAAAAAAACCATATTGTGATACCCCTGCTAATAATTGCAAGGTTCCTCGGGGTAACCTTTTTGTTTTGTGTTTGAATTTCATATATAATCAAAGTTCCTAACGAGGGGGGATGTAGCATGGCTGCCAGATTCCTGGAGTTTCTATTCCTTGGATCTGGCAGGGTGTTATGCCTCCATGCTACATACTCCTCCTCCCTTTTCATACTGCGATATTTACAACTAGAATTTAGTTACTGTTGACTTCGGCTGGAGAGGTGTTCTATCCTTTTTTGATTAATATCTCCAAAGACGGAGTTTTTGTATAACGTAGTGCGTTGCGGGATCTTTATCCCTTTAAATCATTAATAAAGATTTAGAAGAGTTCTTCTACTTTTGGATAATTAACGTAAGTTGTCTTTATTCATTTTATGGCCCTCGGGAGTTTCTCCCTATTTAGTTTTATTCTACGGAGGGTTACACCATGAATTTCAAACTAATTTTCGTTCAAAAATCGTTCGGTGTTATTTCCTGGATAATTCACTATGCAGATTGGTCTAATAGAAGAATCAATAATAATTACTTTGTTTTCCACTTCACCATCCCTTTAATGAACGTCTGATTTGTTTCAAAGTATTGCGCCACAAGACCAATCATATATATACGCATAAAGTGCCATAACATCTAACAAGCATTATTACGACAAAGATTCGATACTCGATTATGAATTATCGCCACTCTAACCAAGTTTGCCATATTTTGAATATAGACTGATTACTCGTGACCTATTCATCCGAATTGAATTTGTTGAAAACGTTTCAGATATGAATCGACCCCAAGGAATCCGAAAATCGCATTTATATCCTCGAGAATCCAATATTTTCAAAGTTGATAATTTTGACATTTCCGGTATAAGTATGCAAAGGACAACTGTGGAACGGGTAAAATATGAAAGAGGAATGCAAAACTTTTATATCGCACTTTATTCCAGAGCGCTAGCTTGAATAGTTTTTGAAATATAGTAAAAGATGTACGAAAAACGCAACGCGCAAAGACTTCTTTGACAGTCTGTACAAATCATTCTAGAATGGCGTAAAGATGACAATTTTCAATTCCCGGTCTCCCATGACCATTCCCCTGCTCAACGCCAGTCGCATCGTTCACTTGTTGCGCACCTCCCTCACCAGGGCAAAATCGTGCCCTATTCTGCTCACGACACCCATGCTCCTTCTTTATCACTTCCACCACCGCGACCGCCAATCATTAGTTGCCCTTCGTTAAACAATTCACACCTTCCACCGTTTTATCCCAACACCCAACAATCTCTCCCCTACGCCACTCCAGTCTAGTCATCAACTCGTTAAATGCCCAGCTCCTGTGCAGTAAACGTGATGAACTCATAACCCTATTATCAACCAGTAAAGTGGACTGCATTTGTGTCTGTGAATCCTGGGCCTCCAGTAAGCATGACAATGCTCTATTTAATGTACCAAACTATACCTTCCTTCGTAGAGACAGACTCCTTCGTGCAGGAGGTGGCCTCTTGATCTATGTCAACAATTCTATACCGTTTCATGAGCTCACTATCCCAGACCAATATGAAGAATCTCTTTAGATTGAGTTGAAACCGCCAGATTCTGACTCTTGGCTAACTTTGGGTTGTATATATCGTCCTCCCAACACACCCAGTGATCAATCAACTATTCTCTTCAACACAATCCAAACTATTTCCTCAGTAAAAATGGATTTAAATATTACCGGTGATTTCAATCTCCCATTAATTAACTGGGACACCTTATCAATACAGCTCGGCGCGTCTAATGAACATCGTCAATTTCTACACCTCCTTGCTGACTCAGCCCTCATGCAACATGGACGGTTCCCAACTCGATAAAGTCAGACACGAACACCAAGCTCTAATATCCTCGATCTCGTGCTCACTCCAGTTACGGTCATTCCGCAAATCGAGAATCTTCCTCTCTTTGGTGGCAGTGATCATGTTATTATCTGCATCACTTTCCCTTTCTTAACCTCTCGCTGCATTAGACGTCATTTTCGTCATGATTACGACTAATCAAGGGCTGATTACCCTGCCCTTAATACTATGTTACGTGAAATCAACTGAGACCCGCTAGATTCACTTAGGGCTCGGGGATCGGTTAACTATTATTCAAACATATTGACATACCAAATTTTGTAAAACGAAGATTATATAAAAGTATTCCGTCTCGATTTTTTTTGAAAAACGTAGATTGATGCAATTATTAATCGTAAGTACTTTTTCCGAAAAACTAAAATTTTCAACATAATCAGAAGAATTTTACTGAAAAAAGTTTTTGTGCGATACGTTTCATACGATTTCCAATAAAAAATATGATCCATACGTTTCTTGATACAAACGTGGTTTTGGTTTCAATTTCAATTAGTATTTGGATTTTGGACGAGTAACCGCCACTATTATTATCTACGATAAGCTTTGATCTTTTTTAAATTGTTTTAGCTCTATGTTAACAAAAAAGAAACGCAAAGTTCAAATCATTGACAAATAATTGTATTAAAAAACCTGATAATAGTATGAACTATCAATAAAAACATTGTGATTGTATATTATCAGAAGTATAAAATATTTCTCTTCGAGAGAAGTGTAACACAAAGCGTGGTAACATGAGAAAATTAAAAGCAACGAAGATTGGGTTTAAAGTCGATAGAATGTACACATATCATAGCAAGAATTTATTTACTATAAGAATGCGTAAGTCAATAGATTTTACGCTTCTACTCTTACGCCGGTGTTAGCGGACAAGTATGTCCCACCCCTTTCTTGTCCGTCATTGCTCTGCGCTTTCCCATTGGATCCCGTGGGTATAGGTCATACAGACGCGATTGACGTATTCCGAATAGAGAAAAAAAACCTCGAAGAAAGCAAACAGAAAATGGAGGCTGCCAGCGGTGCTGAAACGGTTAGGGAATGGTTTTTAATTGCCATTAACAAGTTAGTTAAAGGTTTTGAACCTAACTTAGTAGATTTTGAATACGTGTCTCTACGTGAAAATCGTTCGTTCTATAATTGTTTCTAAATCGAATCAAGTGTACTATACTTATGATTTCGTCAGTTCCAAAAACCAAACCAAGGCTTAACGGAAAGGTAAAAGAGATAGATCATAGATGGTGTAAAACATAGAGTAAGATAAAATATTAAGTCCCGCCTCCGTTTCCAGCCTCCCCCACCCACGAGGGGGGACTGTCGACTATCACGCGCGCACCGTACGCCTTTTTAGGCCTTCTTATAGTAAATTCCTTCTTGATCATAGTTTATGTAAAGCGAGAAATTAAGACTTTACTCCTCTGTATTGTGAAACTCTTTCCGTAGTTAATATAGGGTGACCTTTGACATCTTTAGTTAATAACAAGACGGCCCAAGGGCTCGTAATAGTAGCCATATCGTACGAGTGAATACCCCCTCTATACCCTACCCTAATGAGTGTATAGCGCTATTTTTTTCAATGCTTAAATGATTAACCGTGCATAAAATCAGAGTTAATAGTCCCTCGATTCCCTACTCTAAACAGTGATAAAATTATAACCGTATACATTTACTTATGCTGTAATTCTAATATTCCGGCGAATCGAAGAACAGAACATAGACTTATGCCGATGCACACTGATCGCATTTTATAAATTTCTAACAAGAACTTATGCCCAGAAACTTTTGAAAGAGAAAGTTTAGTTATAGTGATTACGCATTTTAGTGATTATCCCCTCGAATTACCTTTAGCAATGCTAAAATGATCAAACGCATAACGCTCATTTAACACTATGTTAGCTCTATCTAAACCCACACTTGAATTAACCGCCAAAACGTTCCAGTCAAACATAACATAGATGACGATAGCTACCGAACGAGAACGAAACACATGAGGAGCGCGGTAAGAAACGGGGAAAATCGTTATCTATTTAATTAGCACATAAATAAAAAGAAAATAAATATAAAAACCCCAAACATACAAATTCATAAGTATCTGACCCCACAGATAAAAATTCAAAAGTATCCGACCCCACAGATAAGGAGGCACCCCACCCCTCATTACCCCAATATTTAGAGATAAAAATAAATGATAAAAAACTCGGGATTCATATCAAGTCTCTATGGTTCAGTGGTAGAACGTCTGTCTACTACGCCAGCGACCCAGGTTCGAGTCCCGGGTCTGACCTGAAAAAAGTTTAATTAAAATTAGATCTCTAACCGAGCCCAGTAACCCCTATGGGTGGGTTGTGGTAATATAAAGTTCCTTTTAAGCTAAAATCTGACGACAACGAAGCGACAACCCCGGCCACTACTACTACTACTTCGGACGACGGCTCGGGTCAAACTAATAGCCTATCGTATACTACGATATGGCTAAAAACGGAATAGAGAAGACTTTTTGAAGTACATGATCAAAAGATGACTCTCTGAAATATAGTAGCCGGTAGGGACGAGTGGGCTTTGTACCTCACGTGTCTGTCTGTGTTTTGTTTTAACTTCTGCAATTGCTTTTCAATAATGAGGAATGATTGCATGTCTAGGTAATCCTCAAATATTATTTCACTTCCCCTGTTTACCTTAACCCTTTTATATTCCACAAAGCAAAAGTAGATTTCAAGCCCGGAAATCAAGGACGTTAAGTTCATACACACTTAATGCAGTTTGCCCATTAAAACCTGTGTAACTTCGTTGTTTTCTTTTATAAAAGGACTGCTACTTCATGGATTTTTAATAAAAATTTTATTTATTACTTTAAATTAACGGGAGCTTTCGGACCGTGGTCCTTCTTCAGCCGATACAATTTCTAATAGAGATATTAGAAATTGTATCGGCTGAAGAAGGACCACGGTCCGAAAGCTCCCGTTATTTTAAAGTAATAAATAAAATTTTTATTAAAAATCCATGAAGTAGCAGTCCTTTTATAAAAGAAAACAACGAAGTTAAGATCAACCATGGAACGAAAATTTAACATATACGAAAACCTGTGTAATTTTGCTACTAGTTTAAGGTGGTATCGCGACATGCCTAAGGCGAAAATATATATATACAGGGTGTTTCTGGAAAGTCTGGCACAAGTTTACAGGCCTGTTCCTTGGGTCAAAAGGAGTCCGAAAGGTCCTATGACGTCTTGGGGTAAAGCGCTCCGTTGCGAAGTTATGGGCTCTCAAAAGTAGGCCGAAAAACAAGGAGATTTTGCAGAATTATAGCACTAGTATTGTGGTTTTGACCCAATTGTTTTCGATTATTGAGCATAAGGCAATGATCGAAATAAGTTCAAACCTATTGGAAGACCGTGAACGTGTTAAACGGCCAAAAGCGTTAATCCCTTTGTTTTTATTAATGATTATAATTAAAGGTAAGGAAAGTAGCTCAGATATCGGTTACTTGTTTGTTCAGATGTACTGGTAACTGACCAGTCTTTTATTCTTTATTTCAATTAGACACATTACTTTTACAATAATTCGAAAGAACCCCTTAAATTTTACAATAATTCGATTGAACCCCTTAAATTTTACAATAATTCGAATGAACCTCTTAAATTTTACAATAAATCGAATCGATTCCATTAATTTTACAATAATTTGAATCGAACCCATTACATTTACAATAATTCGAATCGAACCCCATTACTTTTACAATAATTCGAATGAACCCCTTCAATTTTACAATAATTCGAATCGAACCCCATTACTTTTACAATAATTCGAATGAACCCCTTAAATTTTACAATAATTTGAATCGAACCCCATTACTTTTACAATAATTCGAATGAAACCCAATTACATTGTTCTACAAAAGCTGTTCAAAATGGGCACCATCAGCGTTTAAGCAAACTTGCGCGCGTCGTTTGAAAGATTCACGAACACGTTCGAAGATTCCTGGCGTGTTACGGATGCTATCACATCCAACAATTATCCTTTGTCGTAAGTCTTCGACATCGCGAACTTCACTTCGGTATACCAAGTCCTTGAGATGGCCCCAAAGAAAAAAATTGCATGGGTTGAGATCGGGAGATCTTGCTGGCCACGCAACAGTTCCGCCTCGACCTATCCACCTCCGGTGAAACGCGAAATCAAGATATGCTCTAACTTGAAGACTAAAATGGGGCGGTGCGCCATCTTGCATGAACCACATTATTTGTTGCATAAATTGGCCTCGTTGGAAACTAGCAAAGTACGCGGAAAGTCTAAGTCATTTACCCGTGCCACAAACCACTGGCAGACATCGACCCGTCTCGGATAATCAGCTTCATTTAAAGCTTGTACCTTTTGCAAATGGTATGGGTGGAACTGATGTCCTCGAAGGATTTTCCAGACGAGTACATGGTTAACGCACAATTGCCGCCCGACGTTCCTGGTACTGGTTGTTGGATCATCTTCGAAAATTGTCAAAACGGTGTTCTCTACATCCTCGGGAACAATCCCCGCACGAGGTTCAGGTCCCGACGGTTGAAGTTTCCCGGTTTCTCTCAAGCGTCTGTCGACTGCCGTAAATGTTTGTCGATTGGGAACTTGTCGTTGAGGAAAGTGCTCCTGGTACAAGCGCCGAGCTTCCACAGCATTTCCCCCCTTACAAAAATCTTCTTAAGAGTTCTAAAGGAATTTCTTTGGAACCCTACGGAGCCCTTGGGATCATTTTCCAAAGAAACTATTTCCAAAGACTTCCATGGAATTTCCTAAAGAATTCTTGAGATAAATTTCCAAAGAATGGCTTGGGATTATTTTCTAAAGAAAATCTTTAGGAATTCTAAAGATAAATTTCCTAAGAAGGTCTAGGGATTATTTTCTAAAGAAATTCTTTAGGAATTCTAAAGATAAATTTCCTAAGAAGGTCTAGGGATTATTTTCTAAAGAAATTTTTTAGGAATTCTAAAGATAAATTTCCTAAGAAGGTCTAGGGATTATTTTCTAAAGAAATTCTTTAGGTATTCTAGAGATAAATTTCCAAAGAATGTCTTGGGATTATTTTCTAAAGAAATTCGTTAGGAATTCTAAAGATAAATTTCCTAAGAAGGTCTAGGGATTATTTTCTAAAGAAAATCTTTAGGAATTCTGGAGATAAATTTCCAAAGAATGTCTTGGGACTATTTTCTAAAGAAATTCTTTAGGAATTCTAAAGATGAATTTCCTAAGAAGGTCTAGGGACTATTTTCTAAAGAAATTCTTTAGGAATTCTAGAGATAAATTTCTTAAGAGGGTCTTGGGATTATTTTCGAAAGAAATTCTTTAGGAATTCTAGAGATAAATTTCCAAAGAATGTCTTGGGATTACTTTCTAAAGAAATTCTTTTGGAAGTCTAGAGATAAATTTCCAAAGAATTTCTTGGTATTATTTTGTAACGAAATTATTTAGGAATTCTAGGGATAAATTTCCAAAGTAGGTCTAGGGGTTGTTTTCCAAAGAAGTTCTTTAAAAATGCTTGAGATAATTTTTCAAAGAATGTCTAGGGAATATTTTCCAACGAAATTCTTTAGAATTCTTCAGATCAATTTCCAAAGAAGGTCCATGGTTTATTTCCAAAAGAAATTCGTTAGCATTATTGAGATAAATGTCCAATGAAGCTCTAGGGTTGGTTTTCCAGAGAAGATCTAGGGTTTATCTTCCAACGAAATTCGTTTGGAATTCAAGAGATTAATTTCAAAGGGCCAGATATATTGCAATTATGCTTTACATATAATTATCTCAAAATATTTTTACCCAAATTGTTTAGCTAAAGTTTTCCTAGATAGACATTAACTTGATGGTTAAAAAAATAAACAAGTTGGGAAAACCAAAATATTACCTCTCCGAGTCAAGAGGTCTACTACTACAAAGTTTTTTACATAGATATGGAATTATTTCTCTTTTTTGAAGTAAAAATTTACGAAATATTGAAGCAGTATTCCAAGCATAGCGAATATACAGTAAAGCAGACGACATTTTACTTCCAATAAGGATAAATCTTGGACACATAGAAATCAGTTAATGGTAAAAAAAACAGGAAATGAAGTCTACGCTTCAGCTGTTTACCCTATATTCTGATAGCTACATTCACAACTGGTTAGCAGTGTAAACACCATCGTCTCGTCTCACCCAAAGAAGATACACGCCCCAGGAATGGAAACTGTAGCTTCCTCTAGTGTAAATTTTTGTCTCTCCCCTCCTAGTACGCTCCAAAGGCAGGCTCGGTCGACCGAGGTATTTCCGGCTACATCGAACTTGCATAGACCGGAAGTTCCTGGTCAACCCAACCCCGAGACATACCTTCCATTCCCGGAGCGTATATTTTCTTTGTCTCACCTCAACAATATTCTTAGTTTGCAATTGCCAACATGAGTGTTAACGTTAAATAATACCAAAGCTAAATTGTAGCTAGACGCACTGATAGTCAATGCGCATCATAAAGAGAATAAAACTCTGTAGCTTAGCCCTACTAATCTAATTGCCACCATCATCTTTTCTTCTATTATAAAATCTTAACCTGATTAATTAAGAGTGTATTTAACTTTCGGCTCACTCTGAACCGTTGATGTCTCTTCATTTCAGACACGAAAATCAAAACCCAAAGCTTACTTCACCTCAGGCCTCAATTATATACTCTATATTTCACTAAGCTTATTGCAAGTAATACTAGATATGACCGCCGGAGTCTAGATCTTAGCTTTATTCATGAAATTACTAAACCAAGGATTATTCTATATACAGATGTAGTATAGCTTAAGTAATATATAAACAGCCATTTCAAATAATAATATTAAAAAAACTCTTTGGAATATCAAAATGAAACAGAGCTTTAAAGCTACAAAAGCGCTAAATGCATCATAATTACGAAAAATATTTCATCATATTCACTTTATATTAAGGATAAAGGGAATATTATGGTTCTGTAGGATTTCTTTACACATCAAAGCAAAACGAACTTCTAACGCAGCGCACTGCGGCACTAGTGTAATAACGGACGGACACACACAGACAATAACATAGACTGCTTTTTAACTCTTTCCGTATTAATTTTGAATTGAGAAACAAGATTATCTTAAATATTAAAATAAATATAATTAATATTTAATATTTTCTTCGTTAGTTATTCGCCTTATTGAACGTTACATCGCTTTAAAAAAGAACAATTAAACATTCTTGAGAGACTTGACTAATATTGGCGTTTGAAATGAAGCATACGCCGGTTGCTTCGCCTTACTAAAATAGGTAGTATATAAAGGGTTCGAACCGCAGCTGTAGATAAGAACATCGCAATTGCGTGAACCTTGGAGGAAGACCCCTCCATTGGAAGGCTAGACGTTTCTCGTAACCCTAGCCGATCGCCGCGTATGTCTTAACCTTAAGGATGATGGTGGTGTTAGAAGCCAGGTGTACAGACTGGTGTCCATGTGGGACGGACAAAAACAAAGACCAGAAGATGGTGGTGTTAGAAGCCAGGTGTACAGACTGGTGTCCATGTGGGATGGACAAAAACAAAGACCAGAAGATGGTGGTGTTAGAAGCCAGGTGTACAGACTGGTGTCCATGTGGAATGGACAAAGACGAGAAGGTGGTGGTGTTTAGAAGCCAGTAAGTAGAAACTGGTGTCCATGTGGAATGGGCGAAAGACTAGAAGATGGTGGTGTTTAGAAGCTAGTAAGTTCAGACTGGTGTCCATGGGGTGGACAAATGAACAGAGTTGTTAGATAGGCAATGGAGTAATAACCTGTAAGTGGAATACAATTTCCGGGACTGTAAATGCGGTCTGGAAATTGAATACACGTTTGCTCCGATTTGCAAACTGCGAACGCGGTCACGTGGGTGTAACAACGGACAGACAGACGGACAGACAGACAGACAGACAGACAGACAGACACGTCGAAATTAGAACCTCTCCGTGACATACGTCACTCGGAGAGGTAAAAACGTTTCACGAAGGCTTGTCCCGTAGCTAAGGCTAGGCAAGCGCTGAAATGGAATGTTACATTTACCTATTTTTTTATTATATTTTTTTTGCCTTCAATAATCCGTGAGGTGTTTATGTAAAGGATAAAATAGATTAAAAGTAAAATAAGAGTAATTAAAATCGTTATGTTTAGATTTACAGGGAATCTAAGCTGTCAGTCGGAATTTTTGCTTAATTCTCTTATGGCATGTTTTATCTTTATTTCAAGCGTAATTAGAGTCCCTGATACTCGAAAAACTCTCAGTGAATATACATTATTAAATTTAACAACGACGTTTGTATCTACTGCTTGGCCGTTAAAGCCTCCAAAACCCACTTAGTACCCCATACAATTGCACAAGGTTTAAAACTTTCTGCCGTTTACGGATGTTTTTAATAAGTCGATTAAATGTCTGACTTTTAAAGCAACTTCACTCTGCATGCGAGAACTTCCCTCTCTATAAGGGGTGTAGTTCAGCGTATAAGAACTACACTTCCTGTATTGGGATATGGTTCTGCATGTAAGAACTATCCTCGTTTCAAGTGGCTAAATTAATTTACCCACTTCTCTATATATTTCCCAAGAAAATTCCAAAGATATTTCCCAAGAGAATTCCAAAGATATTTCTCAAGAAAATTCCAAAGATATTTCCCAAGGAAATTCCAAAGATATTTCCCAAGAACATTCCAAAGATATTTCCCAAGGAAATTCCAAAGATATTTCCCAAGAACATAACAAAGATATTTCCCAAGAAAATTCCAAAGATATTTCCCAAGAAAATTCCAAAGATATTTCCCAAGAAAATTCCAAAGATATTTCCCAAGAAAATTCCAAAGATATTTCCAAAGTAATTTCCAAAGAAAAAGAGGCCAATATTCCCCAATTTCCTAAAGAACGCCTTAAGGATTTCCAAAGAAATTTCCCAAGGAATTTTCTTAAGAGTTCTTAAGAAGATTTTTGTAAGGGCCGAGCCAGTCCATACATAAGATGGATATCTGAGTACTTTTCATTCGTGAAGTAGACCATGATTAGTTCCAGATAAGCTTCCAAATGTGCACGCACGCCATGAAGCAAGTTAAGGTACACACATTTAAGCCGTCTGTAAAAAAACCTACAACTTCTGACGTTGAAAACTACCCTAATGTTTAGACCAACACAGCATAATTTGTTTTTAACGGAGGTGGATACGTCGAGGCGGAACTGTTGCGTGGCCAGCAGGATCTCCCGATCTCAACCCATGCGATTTTTTTCTTTGGGGCCATCTCAAGGACTTGGTATACCGAAGTGAAGTTCGCGATGTCCAAGACTTACGACAAAGGATAATTGATGGATGTGATAGCATCCGTAACACGCCAGGAATCTTCGAACGTGTTCGTGAATCTTTCAAACGACGCGCGCAAGTTTGCTTAAACGTTGATGGTGCCCATTTTGAACAATTTTTGTAGAACAATGTAATTGGGTTTCATTCGAATTATTGTAAAAGTAATGGGGTTCGATTCGAATTATTGTAAATGTAATGGGTTCGATTCAAGTTATTGTAAATGTAATGGGTTCGATTCAAATTATTGTAAATGTAATGGGTTCGATTCAAATTATTGTAAAATTAATGGAATCGATTCGATTTATTGTAAAATTTAAGGGGTTCATTTGAATTATTGTAAAAGTAATGTGTCTAATTGAAATAAAGAATAAAAGACTGGTCAGTTACTAGTACATCTGAACAAACAAGTAAACGATATCTGAGCTACTTTCCTTACCTTTAATTTCAATCATAAAAAAAACAAAGGGGTTAAGGTTTTTGGCCGTTTAACACGTTCACGGTCATCCATTAGGTTTAAACTTATTTCGATCATTGCCTTATGTTCAATAATCGAAAACAATTGGGTCAAAACCACAATACTAGTGCTATAATTCTGCAAGATCTCCTTGTTTTTCTGCCTACTTTTGAGAGCCCATAACGTCGCAACGGAGCGCTTTACCCCAAAACGTCATAGGACCTTTCGGACTCCTTTTGACCCAAGGAACATGCCTGTTAATTTGTGCCAGACTTTCCAGAAACACCCTGTATATACTTTTTAGGTGTTTGGACTCTTTTGAGGAAAATATTATGCTATACAGTATAGTCCACTAACGTAATAACTATGGCTTTTTGGAATTCTGTTTTATCGAAAGGATTGTAATAATAACTGAGTTAGGCGATCTGATGATAAATAACCGGTACGGAGTAAGACGTATACATGTTAAATTCTACCAAAAAATTGTAGTGGCAATATTACAGATGAATTTATAGTAAAAACAATTATTTCGATATTTTTTACAAAGCTTAAGTTCCAAATATTTCGCTAAAAGTTAGACTTCAAAGCAAGTGAATTTTACAATAGAAGACAGTTTTAATTTAACCCAACAAAGAGTACGACCCTTTTTTCTGAATAATTTTTTTTCCGAAAATTTTGCCGATTGAATACATTTGTCGAATAAAATCTTACTAAGATTATTCAACCTAAAAAAATATCATCTAAAAATGTTGTTTTGTTTAAATGAATAAACTTCTGAATAGTTTTCGATTATTTGTAGTTAACCGTATTTTTCGAAAAAAACGATCAAAAAACCCCGAGCCCTAGACTCACTCCCTATAGAACAGACTTGGCAATTTTTTATGGACAATTTTTTTCGATGTATAAAAACATTGGCGCTATTATATTCCCCCGAACCCCGAAAACTCCGTCCTTGGATCCCTCGTTCTACCAAACGGGCAATTCGGAAAAAAGAGCGTATTTGGAAGGAGCTACGTAAAGCCTCTTTAACGGGCGATCTGGATGTCCATTGACGTCTACGTGCCTTATACAAAACACAAATTAAGCATGTTCGCCACAGTATCTCCCACTTCTGCTACAAAATGAATAAACATCAACTCTCCAATATCAAAACGAACCCTCGTGCTTTCTATCGTTTCTTCCGTTCGGGTATTCGTTCTTTACCTTCACGCCTTAGTATCCGTCTTCCTAATGGTCACCCCACTGAATCTGACTATGAAATGGCTCAATGCCTTAACAAAACTTTAGTCAAAAACTTTAATGGCAATCGGGTTGAAGTAACTGAGACCACTTCGGTCCCTAAGAAAAAGAAATGGAATAGTATTACCCCTCCTATCTTGAAATTAAGACTATGCTAAAATCATTGGATATCAAAAGTGCATCAGGTCCAAATGGCATTCTGAACCGCTTACTTATGAACTGTGGCTCCTCATTAGCTTTACCATTACTTAAATTATTCACACTTTCGCTGAGGGAACGATCGGTCCCGAGTGAATGAAAACTAGCACATGTCACTCCAATTTATAAGGGTAAAGGTGCTAAGTATGATCCCAGGAACTTTAGACCCATCAGTTTGACATGCACGGTTTGCAAGGTTCTCGAAAAATGTCTTCGAACAGCGATCACTCACCATGTCACCCCATATCTTAGTTCCTATCAACACGGTTTTTTACATAGTCGATCAGTAAAAACTAACCTTTTGTCGGCCTTCCATACGTGGACCCATGCCCTCGATTCCGGTAAGAGAGTTGATATTATTTATCTCGACATAGCAAAGGCTTTTGACTCAGTTCCCCATTCTCGCCTCCTCACCAAGCTAAATAATTATGGTCTTTCACAATCAGTGCTTGGCTGGATTGCCAGTTATCTAACGCAACGAACCCAGGCTGTCAGGTTTGGTCAGGCATTAAGCGACTTTCTCCCAGTTTTAAGTGGGGTGCCTCAACGAAGTGTTCTGGGTCCCTTGTTGTTTATTTTATATATTAATGACCTACCACAGTGCTTGTCTTCCCATCCACGTTTTTACGCGGATGATTTAAAAATTTTCCGTGTAATCACATCTTAAGATGATGTAGCTATCCTGCAGCGGGACCTCAAAACACTTAAATCCTGGGCTAGTGTTAATGGCTAGACTTTCAATAGTGATAAATCTCTTGTCCTAATCTTACAACGCTGCCCGATCGACACTTGGACTCCCTCTCCCTATCACCTCAATAGTCTTAACATTCGATGGGTCAATGAATGTCGGGATCTAGGCCTGATCGTGACTCATAACTTAACCTCAAAGGTACATGTTAAGCGCGCCAATGGTCTCATCTCTGTGATTAAGGCAAACTTCCTGGGCATCTCTCTCTCCTTATTAACGCGCCCGTTCCAATGTTATGTCCGTCCTGTCTTGGAATTTGGAAGTCAGCTTTGGAACCCCCACACACTTGGGGATATTGACATGGTTGAGAACTTTCTAGGCCGTGCAAGTCGAATCCCTACCTCACTACGTAACAAACCAGGCGATACCCGGCTATCCACCTTGGGCTGGAACCCTCTCTCTCCCTTCGTCGTACTTATCTTGACCTTATTAGCGTTTTCAAAATCTTATGTCAGCCCAATCAATCCTACTTTACCTGGCACGATAATTGTAAGGGCACCAGGGGCCACAGTCGTCGACTATTTTCCCACCCATCACTTACCAATATACTGCGAGATTCCTATTTTCGCAGGAATATTAAATTGTGGAATGTTTTATCCGAGAACGTGGTCTCAGTCACGTCAGTCCCAGAATTTAAACGTAAACTAAAATTGTACCTTAACCTGTAATTTTACATTTATTTTTATTTTTGTATATTTCTGTATATTTTTCTCTTTGGAGCTGTATGGCCTTCTGATAAGGTTCTAGCCCGTCAAATAGACGGAGTAAAAAAAATATATCCCCTTCAGTATATTGCCATAGTCTTTTTCATGTAATATTTAACTTACCATCCATTATCATTTTTCGGGATTCTTTAGTGGATATACCCTCGCGCATATTACATAGTCGAAATTCTTTAAGTAGGGATATATAATAGTATAATAGGGATATTAAAGATGAAACCTTATCTGTACGAATTCAGTGTGTTTCGAAAGAAAGTTCCAATTTAGATTCAATGACGGAGTGTTAGATGTTTTCTAGATAATAAAGTTAGTGTTACGTTTTAATCTAGTAAAATTATTATGTATAATTAAGTTAATACTAGATACATACGCTCAATAATTGATTACTACAACGATATACTCAACAATCGGTTACAACCTATTCTCACATTATTTAGCCACTATGAATATCGAAAGCTTTGAAGACTTTTCTTCGGACTCGGAATCTGGACTAGTGTCGAATTCATCGCCACTTTCTAGCTCGGGAAGATCGCAGCCAGCTTTGCCAGATACCTCAAACATTGCTTCGGGAGACGAGGATTACGGACATATCTTGAAATCTTTTCCCAGAGTGTTGGTGAAGAAATTTGCCCCTAAATTTTCTATATTCAAGATCACTATTCTTATCATGGCCATATTACGGACAGCACTGGGGCAGTAACCAAGCATATAGTTGACCAGTGCAAATGGGATAACTTCCGGAAATGGACGTACGGAAAGTACGTCCGGAAACTTGGAGCGCCATATTAAGGTATGCAGTTATCCATTAAGAATGGTAGATTTTCCTAAATTTTATCATTTTCTTGATTAATGTGATTTTTCTATTTCAAAAGGAAACCCACGGAGGTGTTCTTAGAGCACGACAGCCGAAGAGATCCGCCGAAGAATTGTTGGCACCAACAAAAAAGGTGGTGAAATGCAAGGTTGACTAAATTCAGCAAAAATTCATTGAGGTCGCATTAACGGCTATGGTAGCGAAGGATGGCGTACCCTTTTCCCTGGTGGATAAAAAGGGATTCCGTGATGTCATCGAAAGAGGAGGACCCCAGGTCACGGTACAGAATTCAGTGGATCTTCTTTCCAGGTTAAAAACTTTTGTTGGAAAGAAAACGCCAAGAATGGTACGTGATACAGAAAACAAAATATATCTTAAATCAGATACTTTTTTATAATTTACATAAAATATTCTAGTCGAGTGTAGATGAGAAACACCTCGTCCTAATTCGTTGAAGAAAACTGGCAGTATAACTCCTAAACGCTAGGTTTTGTTCATCTCATGGCAAGTACACCGGAAAATAATTGGCAGCGAATAAAGGGAGCCCTGCAAGAATATGGGGTAGAAACCTCCGAAGTATGTAGATTAAAATTATCACCAAAGTGCTTGACCCATGCCAGTGTGGGAAATAAGGATTTTTTAAAAACTGGACCTGTGGCCAGTAGAGCCTAGGTATTTTAATAAAAAAACTGGCCACGGTGCCACCTACCACTTTTAGCCTAAAAAATCAGGCTTTCGTAATTTAGGGCCAAATTATCTATTCTGGACAATATTTGCTAGGGCATAGGCTTAGTAGGTTAGTTTTTATAGTTATGGGTATTTAAAAATATTGGAGTCTTAAATTAAGAACTATAAGTATTTATTGAGTAATGCTAAATTAAAAAATTCGGCCCGTAGGAAGGGAGTTGACACTCCATTGCTATCTTCCCATAGACTCTAATACAATCAAAGGCAGCAGGCTGCCTTTCCCTAGAGACCAGACCCAAACAAGACTACCGAGAGATTTTCTTCCCTTTAGCCATGCTTTAGCTAACTGCAAAAATCACTTCATCTACAGATTCTACACTGTGTAGAGCGTAGACAGACATACGAAACCCACCCATAATCCCACTCCCACATACACAATTCAGGCCAAGCAAGCAAACAGCATAAAAGCAAAGACGAGACAATCTTAGGGATTAAAATAGTATTTATTTAATGATCCAAAATCTTGAGGGGGAAAACTTTGAATTAATTAAGTGGCCACCAGGGCCAGTAGACCCCAAAGCGTTTAATTTTTAAATTGGCCCAGGTAATTTTTAAACTGGCTATTGGCCTGTGAAAGTGCCTTATTTCCCACACTGACCCATGCCATGGTCGAGGCTTTCCTGTGGCAGGTGGAAAAGTCCCCGGAAACGAAGAGGATTTTGGAAAACGTGGAGAAATTGGTTTCTACCTTAAGAAATTCGCCGAATTTAGCCAAAAAGTATCCTTCGGTGAGTTCAGGAAAAGGTTTCACCAGATTCCAAGCGGTAATGGATGATATGGAATCTCTAGTTAAGGTACTAAAAAATACTCAGATATATCATTTTGGGAGGGTCCGGGATAAAATTTTAACAGCAATTTCTATATGATCGTCAGTTCCATGCTTCGCAATGAATAAAGGCACTGTCAATATCAAAAATGACTTTAATTTTCTCTTATTTATTATAGCATGAAGAAGGAAAAGAAGAAGAAATACATTCGCCGCTAGACATTATTGAAGATAATGATAACAGTCACGTAGAAGTTATGCGGGAATTCCTTGGCCTGTATAAGCCAATAAAGGAAGCTTCAGAAATCTTCCAGTGTTTAGAGCCTGTGGATACAAAGACTCTGGGAACAGTTTTGACTACGTTTGTTCAAATTCGAAAGGTTGAATGCGTCCACTTCCAAGATGTCCAAAAAATCTCGAGAAAGGTTTTACAGCAACTTTCGCAACCGTTCTCAATGACGAGAGTTACATTCTGGCATCATTTTTGGACCCAAAGCAGAAGCGATATCTGTTCTTTGGTACAATTTGCATTCTTTGTTATGTTGCTCAAGCAAATTTTTTACAATTTTCATTCTTTGTTATATTGTGCAGCTAATTTTGTATGTGTTTATCTTTTAGGTAACTACGTTCATCCCGAATGGAGCGACGAATTTCCCGAATTTTGCGTCCCAAGAACTGAAAGATGACGAGCCTGTTAAAGTGATACTATCAATCTTTTGACTACTATTGAAAAGCTTTCATTTTTTTAAATCAGATATCAAAAGTATATAGATATTGATAGTTTTAATAACTTAACTATTTTTTAATTAATTTTTAAAAGTATTAGTTTCGGCGCCGCTCCGATCACTGCCCCCTCTACAGGCGTTTGCAAAAACACGAGCGAAAAAACTAAATTACTCCCGCGACTTTCCTCTCGCTCGGAGGTACAGTAGATTTACTCCTAAAAGTAGTTTTCATACTATTCTGCATTTTCGCCAAATTAATATAACTCATTTCGATACGGGGATGCTTTGAAAGTCATAAAGGAAGGTAAATAGTTTCACCGTAATTTTCGTGTTCAAAGTAATAGTTTTACTATGTTTAATTACAATCAAAAATATGTTAAATCCTAGATTAGGGCCATTAGGCTAAAATAAAGTCATACCATTATTATACATGGAAGCTAAGCCTTTGCCAAAATAGCGCAAAAATGTGGTGTTTTGGACATTACTTGTAACAATTTTGACAAATCTCTATCATCCTTACTCTTCAAAGTAACCGAGAGTTAAGAGAAGAAAGGATAATAAACATTAAAAATCAGAATTATGTTTACAAGGGTCTTTTCAATAATGCGCGGCTTCTCCAGTGAAGGTGAAAAGCTACTATACAGTGGTCTAGAGCTCCCTACATTCTCCTATTTCGAAACAACCAATGAATCAAGAGACATTAGCAACGTCACTGTGTGAAAAACAAGTTGGGCGGTATTTCGCGGTAGTTTGAATTTCAAAATATCTAACGTACTTTTCTTAATTTTAAACGTTTTAATTCGATTTTTTTTAGCACACATAATTTTAGGCACATTTTTTTACCTAAAACTGCCCTCATCTTGTACTAGTCGGAAAACATTGATTCTATCCCTTTAAGCCTTGGCACATGACGCTTGATTAAAGCATAGCCCACTTGATCACGCACGCTGGCTGCACGCGCTCTAGAAGCCCGTTCAAACGATTTTTTTTACATGTTAACTCGCGAATGCGGCGCGTCACATAGGTTCGGTCTAAACTTTCAAACCCGTCTGGTTTTAACATGGGCGTCTATGGGAGGGGACCAGTTTTTTCAACGTTTTTGACAATATTAGTGCATCTACTGGTTCAAATCTCTGTCGTCTTGAATTTTTAATGAGACGTGTAAAGCGGCTTGAAAGGTTTGATATTATCCTGTAAAATTTAAAGACTTCAGCTATAATAGTTTTTTTTTATAAAAAATAAAAATCATCACATAGTAGAGAAATTGATAGTAGAGAAATCCTTCAATTTCTCTACTATGTGATGATTTTTATTTTTTATAAAAAACTATTATAGCTGAAGACTTTAAATTTTACAGGATAATATCAAACCTTTCAATACACGTCTCATTAAAACTTCATGAGATTTGAACCAGTAGATGCACTAATATTGTCAAAAACATTGAAAAAACTGGTCCCCTCCCATAGACGCCCATGTTAAAACCAGACGGGTTTGAATTTTAGACCGAACCTATGTTATTCTCATTTTTAGGGTCGATTGAGCGGGCTTCTATAACGCGTTCAACTTGCGTGATCGAGTGGGCTGTGGTTAAAGCTTCGATTTACACGGTTCACTATAGAGTACTGTCAGAAGCGCCGGTGTGACGTCACCCATGCTGTTTTCCCATAAATAAAAAACGGTAACTGTCATGGCCGCCCATTGCTAAAGGCAGACTCGTGACGTTTAACCTTGGATCTGACGTCACAACTGACAGCACTCTATTATACCTAACATACACTCAGTGTCGACACCGTTTATTAAATGAACTATCGATAAAACGTGGGGGGAATAAAATCCTTAAAAATAAAACATAAAAATAATTATAATCACCTAAATCGGAGCCTCCGCCTAAATCATAAACCGTAACCGAAGTACCGAACTTCTTTAGCTTAAACCACGGAGTATGTATGCTTAAACGTCGTTATTACTACGAATGCGAGGTTCGTAAGGTAAAGCGCTATATTTAGCCGTTTCCCGATCCAATGTACACAGTTGCCAGATGGGCGGTTTACCGCCCAAATTGGGCTTCTTTTTGATCTATGTAGCGGGAAAAAATGGTTGGGCGGAAGGCGGTTTTTTGGGCTGGTAAGGTTACTGCCGCATCCCACCCCACTCTAGGCCGGCGGTAAGCGCGGTGGAGGAGGGGTTCGGCCGGCCGCTTTTTAGCATTGGAAGGTTTACAAAGTTAATTTAGGGATTCTACTCGTCGGAAAGTCGAAAATCTAATACAAAATTAACACACTTTTAAGCTAAGATATTTTTGTTAAATAAAAACGAAGGTAATACCGTAGTCTCTGGACAGTGTATCAGGGAAACTACTGTAACTAAACAAGTTTATGATATTACCATCTATTAAATATGTTTATATTGTAAGTTAATAACCTGGCTTATTGTTAAAAAGACTTTCTGTATTGGGCGGAAATTGGGCGCTTTTCTGCAAAAACAAAATTTTTGTTTGGGCGGTAATTTGGGCTGATTTCCGCTTGGATTGGGCAGGATCTTCAAAACTGATCTGGCAACTCTGCCTGGCAGTCCGGGTCTATTTATTCCACTACTACTGTACGTGTTTGCGACTTTGCGTTTGTATTTAGTTTAATTTAACCAAGTTCTTTCGTTAATTGCAATTAAAAATGGTTAAGAAGTGTTCAAACCATGATTCCGTGCAAGAAACTTTCGTATTTTATACAGTTGTAAAGGCCAAAGGTAATCGAAAAAGCAATGTTTATGGAAAAGGGCCAAGGCTTAAGTAAATGCAATGTTTGTTTAATGAGAAGAACGGAAGATAGGCCTATTCAAATGTAATTAACACATTTTATTTTAATATTAGGGGTAACCCGCTGCTATAATGGATGAAAACAACCCCTCGGAAGTACTTGGGGCGTTTAAAACCAGTCGTGTTATCCAATTACAAACTGTTATCTTCAGTCAAACTCAAAAGACGTTCGTGGCAAGGAGCTGAACAGCTTTCTCCGCTGAAAGATCACTTGAAGATACAGTTTGAAGAAACTCAAGAAACACTGCGCTTAATGCCTGGTAAGTACCTCTTTAATTAATTATGGTGTCCAATTATTATAGCATTAAAATGAAATGAACTCAAAAGGTAAAGGCTCCAAATGGTTTACGTTAGGCTTAGTTTTTATGGCTCGTAACTCTGGTTCTAGTAGAGATACGGGGATCTCCTTTGAGTATGTTATAGTCCAATTTGTCCCCCATCTAACCATACTGAAAACTTAGGGTTACGACAAACAGGGGCCAAGTAATTAAGCAAAACGTAAACAAAGAACCCCCTCCATAGGAATAGCATTACACTAAATTTTGGAGGCCCATAACTCTGGTTCTAGTAGAGATAGGGGGATGTCCTTTGAGTATGTTATAGTCCTATTTGTCCCTCATCCAACCATTTTAAAAACTAGGAGATCGAATAAACAGGGACCGAGTAATTGAGCAAAATGTTCCCCTCCTTGGGATTAACCTTAGACCCAATTTTGGGGGTTCGTAACTCATGTTCTACTAGTGATACGGGAATGTCCTTTGAGCATGTTATAGTCCAATTTGTTGGGTTGGGTTATATGTATTTTTAGATATTTTATCATGGTATTTGGTGGCTAGGAAGAAGGAACTGGTGGGGTTTTTTAGGTCATGAAAATATCGATTAAAATAGTTTCTGCGACTTAAATATAATTAATTATCAACCTCCAAGAAATCACCACGAGATGTTATTGTTATTCATAAAACAAATAATATTAAACTCGGAACTCTGGGCCTTCAAACTTCTCTATCTCGTCGTCTTTGATATCAAGGATAACTGTATTAACATTTATTAAGCCGGTTTTTTTTGGGTGATTTAATGTCGCGAGTGTGATCCAAAACTAAAGGAATAACCAAATTGCACCACTGTGATCTTTAAGCGTTTAAACTTTATACTACTGTGATACTACTGTTGCCCGCCAAGGCTTAGCGATGCCCCACTTACTTTTTCGCACGCCGCCTGCCGTACGGCTCTCACCCGCTGACCTAACTAAAATCCTATCGCTCAAAGCCCGCGTTCAGCTGCTCTCCCCGACAGTTGAAAAACTTTGTGAAGATCAATCGAAGTTCCTGCATACTACGAGTAATAACCCAAATATTGAAGTCTTTGGTTCTGATGTTCCTGCCAATTGTACAACCACAACTCCGTCTAGACCCACAACTTATGAGTTATCCTGTGATAAACCCTGTGATATTCATGAACCAAAGAAACAACAGGATTGTCCTTTAGATGTTGCTTCCCAGTCAATCCTCACATGTGGTACTTCTAGTGATTCCACTCTACCATCTTCAGTCTCCATAAGTACAAACTCATTAGCAATCTCTTCGATGACTCTCTGGGCCAAACACAATCTCAAACCCAAGACAGTCTCCGTAACCATTCCCAAGCCCACCACTCAAACTGTTAAACGCAATACCAAGAAGATTACCAATAATTGCCCAACCTGCTCGCAACTAGTGAGTGATGATCACAAAGCCTTCCAATGTGAAGCTTGTCTAGCTTGGTGTCACACTTCGTGTGTCAACATCTCCGATGACTTATTTGACTTTCATAATGCACATCCCTGTGATAGCCTGGTTTTTTTCTGCCCAAACTGTATTACATTGGGTCCCAAGATTTTCAAAGCGGTATCAACTCTTTCCCAAGAAGCTGCCTCCACTAAGATGGTTGTAGACCCCTTCTTGCCTCGTTCCCTGGGATAACTGCTGACATTACTGTCCTAAAAAAAGAATTACTCGACCTTCGCAATACTATACCATCCTTGGCCAAGCTTCAGGACGTAGAAGAACGTTCCCAACAACTACTATCTGGCCTCCCTACCAGCAAGCAGGGTTCGGTCGAAGTTCCCCCTATTCTTCAACCATCTGACCAACTCACGTGTGACATTGAGTCTCTGAAGTATTTTCAGACGATCCTTACGCAACCACTAGAGGCTCAAAGCGATGAAATACTGTCACTGAAATCCTCCCTGTCAAGCCTAACCGTGCCATCGGCCCCAGTTTCCCCCCCCCACTACAAGCGCCAAAGACTCAAATACTAACAGCACTCCCGCTCAGCAGCCGCGGTCTCAAGTAGCCAGTAAGTCGAACACTGTACTGAACCTTCATCCGGACGCCAATATCACTGCCAGCGATTCTTCTACTACAGTTCCTATCAACAATAGGCGCAATCAAACCCTATCCTACCACAATTCTGCCCGCCACCATCAGAACTCATCAACTACCACAAGCGCCCATCGTGAATTTTCTAACAATCACTCTGATGAGACTCTTGAAATCTCGTGGCGTAAACTTAATGCCATTGTGTTCCAAGTCCCTGATTCCGATAACTCGGATGAAGATGCCCATTTTTCGACCACTATTCTTCAAGATCTAGACTTTGACTACTACCAACGTAACTCCATTCGTGTCACGCGGATTGGCCACTACCAACCTGGAAAAAATCGGCCTCTACGTTTCGAATTTCAATCAGTAAATCACCGCCAATATTTTGTTCAGGGTCTCACTGAGTGGAGATACCACTATGCCTTCGAGTACCCTGTCGCCCCACATCGTACTGCATCTCAACGCATTACCCGCAGACGACTGGTCGCCGAACTTCATGAACGTCGCGCAAACGGTGAACAAACTCGTGATTCGCCAAGGCCAAATTGTTCGAAATCACTCCCGTCCCAAAACGACCAATGATCATGTCCCTTACGTCCCTACAGTAATTGCACCATCCTACGCCAATCCTGGCCCTCAATTGTCTCCATCCCTATCTGCCTCTGTCAGCGTACCACTCACTCACCAACAACATTCTCTCCCGCCTTTCCAGCTCTAAAAAACTAAATACAACCCCACCCCCACCCTCCAATCTTGTTGTGATGCTCTTTAACGCCCAACATCTCTACGGTAAACGCCTCGATCTCATAGCCCTTTCTCCTTCCTGGACTGCTGACTGCATTTGCGTTACTGAAACCTGGGCTACCCCAACCCATTGTGATGCCGTTTATAATCTGCCAGGATATACTGTCGTGCGTCGTGATCGTCAGGATCGCACTGGTGGTGGGGTATTGATTTTTATACGTGAAGATATTGTATTTCACAAACTTCACTAACGTCCCGGTGACCCATCCCGAATCATTACGGCTCGAACTTAAACCACACTCATCATCATCTTGGATTACCCTTGCATGCGTCTATCGTCCTCCGAAATCGTCTAAAGAAGATTCTTATAAACTCCTCAACGATATCAAAAATCTTTCTACCCGTAATAGCGAAACTATTATCACTGGCGATTTTAATATGCCGACAATTTGTTGGGATACCGTGACAACTACATCTGGCTCATCTGTTATACAAGCCGACTTTATTAATTTACTTCACTCGTCAGCCCTCTGTCAACATATAACTTTTCCAACTCGTTACAGTCAGAGCGCATCAACGAAAGCAAGTACTCTCGACCTTTTCATAACAAAGTCTCACATTAAACTGACAGTTACTTCCCTTACGCCAGTTGGGGGCAGTGACCACGCTACGATACATGCGATCTCTCCCCTTCCTTCAGTAACTACACCTACCCGAAAAAACTATGTCCTCGATTATGACTACAGCCAGGGTGACTACACGTGACTTAACTTATTACTAGCTGGTCATGACTGGTCCGCCTTACATCAATTACCAACTGAGGAAGCTTGGTAATACTTCAAAACCACTCTCTTTGACTACGTCTCTCAAAGTATACCTTTATTTAACCATTCGGCAAAACGCAATACCAAGCCATTACTTTCTCTGTCCACCAAGCGTGCGATCCGAAAAAAAGAACGTCTTTGGAAGAAGTTACGTCATACCGCTAATACCGGGGACCAGCGTCGTCACTCCGCCTTACAACTTCAGTACAAAACCCAAACCCAACTAGTCAAAAATTGTCTCCGTTCCGCTACAGCCAAATCGTTTCAGCGTAAACTCAAATCTGTTAAAACTAACCCTCGTTCTTTTTACCGGTTTGTGCGCAATCAAATTCGTTCGCTTCCGTCACGTCTCAATATCCACTTACGCAATGGCCAGAAAACAGACTCGGATTACGAAATGGCAAACTTTCTCAATGAGACCCTCGTCAGCAACTTTAATTCTAACCATCAAGATCTTACCGACCTACCGTCACAGCTCTCATCTACCATGCCTGACTTCCTTCCCACTAGCCGTGATATTTACCATATACTCCACGCACTTGATGCAAAAAGTGCCTCTGGCCCGGATAACATACCAAATCGCCTTCCAAAAACATGTGCTTCGTCCCTATCTCACCCCCTTCACGCTCTTTCTAGCCTCTCCCTTTCCGAAGGCATTCTCCCCTTGGATTGGTGCACCGCTCATGTAACCCCTATTTATAAGGGCAAGGGCAGTCGAAGTGACGCGACAACTTATCGACCGATTAGCCTTACTTCAACTATTTGCAAAGTTTTAGAGAAGTGTCTCCGCGTACCCCTGTTAGAGTTTGTTACCCCTCACCTAAGTTCGTTTCAACACGGTTTCCTAAACAATCGATCAGTTGAGTCCAATCTCCTATGTGCCCTTCACACATGGTATCAGGCTTTTGATGATGGTCACAGTGTGGACATTATTTATCTGGATATTGCTAAGGCTTTTGATACGGTACCCCATCGGCGTCTTTTGGCCAAGCTTCAGGCCTTAGGCATCTGTAATAATATTTATCGTTGGATTCAATCGTATCTTCTCCATCGAACCCAATCGGTACGTGTTGGTGCCTGTCTTAGTGATCCCCTTCCAGTCACTAGCGGTGTCCCCCAAGGAAGCGTACTTGGGCCCCTATTGTTCCCAATATATATCAATGATCTCCCTACTAACCTCGTCTCCCAGCTGTGCCTCTTTGCGGACGATTTAAAGATTTATCGAGTGATCCGTTGTTACAATGATGTGCACCTATTGCAGTCTGACCTTATTCGCCTTGAAGCTTGGTCAAAAATAAATGGTCTGGCCTTCAATGGCCAAAAACCTTTAGTCTTGTCCATTCAGCGTTCAAAAATTAAGTCAATTTTCCATCCCCTCACTTCCTTAACAATCAAAACATACAGCGGGTCAATGAGTGTCGCGATCTAGGAGTGCACATCTCCCACAATTTAACTTTTCATAGCCATATCAAGAAAGCTTGTAGTCGTGCCAATGGCCTATTAGCAACGATCAAAGCTAATTTCCCCAAAATCTCGAATCCCTTAATGACACGCCTATTTAACTGTTATGTCCTTCCTATATTGGAATTCGGTAGTCAACTATGGAACCCTTATCAAGCCCGTGATATCCAATTAGTTAACAACGTCCAAGCTCGTGCTTCGAAAATCCCTTCTCATCTACGGCAGCTCCCTCGCTCCTCTAGGCTTTCCTCCTTGGGGTGGGGGTCTTTGTCATCGCGACGTACATATCTAGACCTCGTCAGCTTGTTTCGCATACTCCACACACCCGGTCAGCCTTATTTTAGAAATGCCCCTACTTTGTATACCACCCGCGGCCACGACTTTAAGCTGTTTCTTCCGCCCTCCCGTAAGGACCCGATGAAGCACTCGTTTTTTCGAAGGTCAATTCCCATATGGAATTCACTCCCTAATGAACTAGTTTCCTCGACTACCCTTCCCACATTTAAACTAGGACTAAAAAAATTTCTAAATATCTAACCCTCAGACACAATTTTTAATATAACTATCTATGTAACTATCCATGTATATGTATATAGTATTGGAGCCGTGTGATCCCTTGTGACTATGTAACTATCTATTTATATGTATATAGTATTGGAGCTGTATGATCCCTTGTGACCCTAGCTCGACGAAATAATGGAAAAAAAATGATATTTATTGGGAAAACTTTATTTTGAATGTGCGTGCTAAAGCGTAAAGTTTTTCCTCTTTACCCTTATTAATGAGGTGTTATTGTTAAAAATCTCAAGTTCAGAATCATTTTCTATTAAAAACCAAGAAATCTCAAGCGTATTTTTTAATAACAATTCTCGAGTGTAGCATTTTTGATATGTACAAAAGAAAGGGTTTACCATCGGAACATCCAAACATTTTAAACTTTTTATATATACACTTAATATTTTACGAAATAAAAACACTTTTTTTACAAAAATATTGTTGCTCTCTCGCGTAATTAATTATATTTTTTTTCTTTGTTTCTCTCACAAATTTAACTAATTTTTTTTCTCAATCACGCTAAAAGTTTTAAATTCAGGTACTTGCTATAATTGAAAAAGCCCAAACTAAACGAAATTAAAAGTCTAATGTTGGCAAAGTCAAGTTGGGGTTTTCCATAGATGAATCGATGCTCGTTTGTTTCAGGGGTCTTTGGCGTTCTAGCTTCTTTACACTTCGAAAAATACCCATTCAGACTGAAACTGAAACCACCTTTTTTATTTAAGCCTTTCTAATTAACTACTGTTAATTAAAAAGGCTTCTCATAAATGTTAAACTTCCGATCCATGGTTTATTAATTATTTAAATTTAAATAAAATGAGTCTGATACTTCATGGAGATTTTAAAATTATTTATTAATTTAAATATAAGCAGGAGCTTTCGGACCGCGGTCCCTCTTCAGCTGCAATTTTTACAATAATGAGATAAAATAATACGAACTAGATTATGATGATGAAATTTGTAGTCTTGATGTCGTTAATTTATATGGAAGTATACCAATACCGTTAGCTTTAACAATATTAAAAACAAAATTAAAATTGGATAAAACACTTAAAAATAGAACAACTTTAAGCCTAGAAACTATCCTAAAATTGACAGAAATTTGTTTAACAGACACATATTTTTTATTTGAAAATAATTTTTATGCACAAAAAAACGGCTTAGCAATGGGAAATCCTTTATCAGCACCAATAGCAAATTTAGTTATGGAACATATTGAGATTAGCATTTTAAGGAAAACAATAGTAAAACAAAATATAAAATTATGGAAAAGATTCATGGATGATGTCTTCCTAATCAAGAAGAAATCGTTCAAAACCGAAAAATTGTTAGAGATAGTAAATAAAATACAGAAAGACATCCAATTTACATATGAAGGGGAAAATTATAAGTCCTTACCATTCCTAGACTTGCTAGTGAGACATAACAATAAAAATTTTTCGTGTTCAATGTATCAAAAACCCACACATGCTAAAACCTTTTTAAATTTCCAATCATCTCATAGTGATAATATTAAAATAGGAATTGTAAAATCATTTAAAAATAGAATAGAAATTTTATCGGATGATCCGTTAAAGGACAAAAATAAAATTAAAAAACAATTCAAAACAAGTGGGTACCCAGAACACATTGTTAATCAAATTTTTGAAAACCATGATGTAAAGAACAATAACCCAAAAGAAAAACCAGAACACATAATTTCATTACCATATATTAAAGGAATATCAGAGAAAACGAAGAGGCAATTCAAAAAATATAATTTAACTTTAGTTAGTAAAATAACAAATACATTAAAATCAGAATTAATTAGAAACAAACCAAAAATAGATAAAATGAAAAAAACTAGAGTGGTATACGAAATTGAATGTAATTGCAAAAAGAAATATGTAGGACAAACAAAACGTCAATTGAGGAAACGACAGACAGAACACAAATATTGTGTTAAAACGTGTAATGAAAACAATAGGTTAGCGGTACATATAAAACAAAATGACGACCATCAAATTGATTGGGATTCAGTAGAAATTTTATGTCAGGAGACGAATTGGTATAAACGTTGTTTCAAGGAAGCGGTTTATATTAAGGATAGAGCCAATTTAAATTTAGACCAAGGATCAATAAATATAAATGGGTGGGGAGGTTTTCACGTAAAAAAAGAATATACAAAAAAAATTAAGAGTTAGACGATATGGGGTAGTATTGCATAAAAAAACATATGTAAAAAAACTGTAAAAACTGTTAGAAATTAGCTCTCATTCGTATTATTTTATCTCATTATTGTAAAAATTGCAGCTGAAGAGGGACCGCGGTCCGAAAGCTCCTGCTTATATTTAAATTAATAAATAATTTTAAAATCTCCATGAAGTATCAGACTCATTTTATTTAAATTTAAATAAAAAGGCTTAACTACATACGGTACTCTATAAGTTAGGCTAGCTTTCGCCTAGGGAAATTTTCATAATGGACATTGCTAGTGACGTCTTTCAGGTCTTGGAAGTGCGTCCTGATGACCATGTTCCTGAACGCGACGAAATCGCAATGCTCCAAGTCTTCCACTATGAACAATAATATTTTTTTTAAAGTATACGCCTATCTCTAAACACCACGGCCGATTTCAACAAAATACAACGTGTTATCCGTTTTAACAGAAGTAAGATAAGAGACTAGAAGTATCGAGTTTACTAAAATTCTTCGCTTGGCGAAAGTGAAATATTCTTGATAAGACACCAACGGTTGGCCCTCTGGTAGCGGCGGTTTCTCAATTTTCCCTCTTCCTCCCTGGTGAGACGCGTGGGCGGAAGACAGGGGCCGAACTGGATTCGAGCATCGGCGTCCGTGTACACCCCCGGCTTTAGCTTGAGGGGAACGGAACGGGGGTAGGAAACCGTTTTTTTTGGAACTCGACCAACCCTTGTTTTCTCTCTCTCTAGTGTAGGCCCTACAGGGATGGAAGCGATGGCGAATAAAATCCTCTCAAATTTTTTCACTAGTGCCTGCAGGATCAATTGCTACTACCCAATGCTAGAGCACTTCACTTCTAGTCCCTTATCTCACTTCTGGTTTTACTAAGGGCAAAACCAATTTACCCTTAACGAGGCCCCAGGGATATTTGCGTCCCCGCACTTTCTTGCCACGAACTTCGATTACCGTGTTGCTAGGACAGACGGCGAAGGGAACTCTCTCCTGAAAACGGGCCGAGTGTCAAGCGCCAATGTTAAGATATGACGCGTAATAAGCGGTAGACATTGGATGGAATTCCAATCCAATGTCCATATGATAATAGCTGCCAGGATGGAACGCAGCTAATATTAATTAGGAGATTACAGTTATTAATGATAATACGCTTCATTTCTTCTTAGTTTCTATACTTGTTTACATTTCGGTAGTATCTGTAAATTAACCAGAGACCAAAAACAATTATTCAGAAAGTTCATCGTTCTGGGAGTCGCACTTTACGGTTATGCACTTATAGACTTTTGATAGCGGTGTCAGTAAGAGAATTCCACAGGGGACAGTGCGTAGGAAAAAGGAGTCGCGCAATAAGTTAGTGCGAGAAGGACGGGGGAGAAGCATTCGACTACTCTAGTAGAACCAGCGTTACGAGCCTCCAAAGTTGAGTGTAATGTTAATCCTATGGAGGGAGTTAAGTTTGATTACGTTTTGTACAATTCCTCGGCCCCTGTTTGTCGTAGCCCTATGTTTTTAGAATGGTTGGATGGGGAACAAATTGGACTATAACATACTCAAAGGACATCCCCGTATCTCTAATATAACCAGCGTTATGAGCCTCCAAAGTTGAGTGTAACGTTAATCCTATGGAGGAGGGGGGGCGGTATGTTTACGAACATTTTTGCTTAATTACTCGGTCCCTCTAAAAATTCGAAATTTACCCTCGGGTTTTTTGTCAACTATTTATTTCCCTGTTTTTGAGTCGCGATTGTTACGTTAAAAAATGGACAACTTTTAAAATTTATTCATTTATTTATAAAAATAAAAAAATAGTTAAAAAACAACTTTATAAAGGCAAACAAACATTAGTATTTTGCCACAAACAAACAAATAAACAAAGCGCACTGCATTATAATCCTCGTGATCGGAATTACCATCACTGGAGGACTGTTACCCGTCTTCGGAATCGTCAGATTCTATTTATATGTACAAAAGGAATAACTCAGAGCTGTGCTAATTAGTTAGTTTGCCAATTAAAATTCTAATTAATTAGCGTCATTTACTAATTGATGACATGATTTTTGATGAATTTGACATCTCATTCGTGATCCTACAAACAAACAAAGAAACAAAAACTTATTTTAGAATTTAAATTTGCGTTTCACGACAAAAATACCAGGGTTCATACAACTTTTGGAAAACAAATTTCCCTGAGATTTCTATAAGGTTCTTGGCTACAATAAAAATGTAATTAATAGATTGTATTTTCTTCAATAATTTAAACAGATGTGGTTTTTAACTTGCAATTGATAATTGATCATATTTTGATATTCAAAGAGCGTGTAAATATATTTTAACCAGCATTCTTTATTGTAGAAAATGCACGAACACTTTTTAATATCAACTTTAGGCGTTTTAGATATGAACTAATTTTTTTTTCCAAGAATAATTTTAGAGAACAAATTTAGACAAAATAATATTTAACATGGTAATTAATTAGAACTAGAAAAACGAATTTATAAAATTAAAAATAATATTTAACATGTAATTAGTTGAAATTAGAAAAACAAATTTATAAAATTCAAAATAATATTTAACATGTAATTAGTTGAAATTAGAAAAACAAATTTATAAAATTAAAAAAACTATTAACTATTTTCGCAGCAGACTCTTTCACGGCATTTCTGCTGCCTTTTGCAACTCGGCGGCAATTGTAGTCTGGGGCTAGGAAAAGAAGAAGATGATAATGCTTGTAATTATTTTTAATGCAATGATTAGAACTTATATCCTTATCAATTTTCACCTGGGCAAGAAGCGAACTATAGTCCACCGGACTGCCAGACAAGGAAAGGAGTAATTCACCCGGGAGTGCTTTCCTCATTGATGAACCCGCGAGAGGTTTGCTATAAAGAGAAATATTTGCAATTGTTAATAAAATAACGGACATCTACTTAACATGGAACCATTCTCCCCCATTATACCTGAGATCAACCTTGGGTGTAATGTTGGTGATTTTTTTCGTTCCACCCAGAGGTCTGTAGAAGATTTTACTTTCTTTAACTTCGGTGAAGACTTTCTTTCCAGATAAATCCATCTCACTATCGCTATCGCTATCGCTGTCGTCATCCACAGCATTTGCTGTGGCTCCCTTTTCCTCTTGAAGCTGCTTGGCTATAAGTAATTATGTAAATATATATATTAGTAATTACCAGTAACTAGAACATTACAATGCGAGGCAAGTTAATAATCTACCATCTAATTTTAGGTCATCGCCCATTTTCATCTGTCGTACAACTTCCTAGAGTGACACAATGTAACATGTTACATGTGTTATACAAATTTTTACCGTTTTGATTAGTTACAATCTTACCCTTGGTATCTGCTCTACGGCTAGTTGAAACTCGGCCGTCAGGTTTTTTACTTTGGAGTCGAAATCTCTTTTCAGTTTTCTTATTTCATTTTGGCATAGCGCCTCAACGTTTTCAAGCAATGATTTGCCTTCATTTTGTTGCTTTACTTTCTTGGATGATTTTTATTTTGTCGCCATCTATGATGGAGTCAAAATATTACGGAGACATAAAACGAAAAATTAGCTCCGCCTTCGTCGTCGCTTTTTTCGTCGTCAGCTCCGCCTTCGTCGTCGCATTTTTTCGTCGTCGTCTCGCCTTCGCCCTCTTTAAACTATTCCCCTATCACAAGTGACTTTGTCGCCATCTATGATAGAGTCAAAATATTACGGAGCGGCGGGTGGGTTCGAATCCAACTGCGGGAGACTATTATTTTCTTTAAAATTAGGTATTAAATTATTTAAACATTTACATAATTTCACTCAGTAAAAATTATTTGAATATTCATGTAAATTTACTCATTATTTTACAGAAGAAAAACTGTTGAGGAGATATTATTATTAAGGCATAAATTATATAGTGCCTAAATATAGTTTTTGTAATAATTATCCTTTGCTATTATATCAATATGGAGTTCATTATACATTGCTAAAATACATTAGAAAGCGTGACAAAATTGTAAGGGTTTCCCTTGGGACCATTGTTTACTTTTGGGTGGCATTATAGTAAATTGATGGCGATCTAGCGACGTGAAAATAAAACTGAACTTAATAACAGTGCGCGAATTTAGACAATTAAAAGATAGAACAAAATATAAGGACTGTCTCGCTGCAATCACCAAAAGCGTGTCACAAACAACAACTATTTTTCGCGCTTTAAATACAACTCGGTAATCAAGCCAATCACCGTCACATAGTGGGCCATCCAATCGGCGCTGGCCCTTAATAGGCTTACATTTTTTGCCGTTTTCCATGGAGTAGTTTTAGTGGAGTGATAATGGTATTTCTATTAAAATTGCCTTAAATGTACTTACGTCTATACCAATATTGCTCCATGGTGGCAGATTGCTGACAGCATCACATTCCTCGTGACCTTTCGTCTGCTTACGATTTAGGTCTTTTCTTTGTAGTTTGTTGTTTCCCCGTCAATTTCAAAAACCTTTCGAGAAGCGTGGTTACTTGGGCGTGATTTTGAAAACCGATTTCATTGTGTAAATAATGGATTATAGAGCTGGGTGGCGTGGTAGTGGTTCGCTATTAAAATCAATTACTTTCCGCTAAATAGTGAAATTCAAGTTACACTCGTTGGTAATCGAATTGGAATAGTAGAAAACTAGAAAAACATCTTTCGGAAATCTGCCGAGGCTTATAGGGTTATTTAAGAAAATTATCCAGCAGCGTTAGGGATAAAGGAGATGAACTTTCCAAATGTGTCTTAAATTTCGCTTGCATTTGCTGATAATTTAGCCATCATTTTACAAGATTATAGAACGGCCGAGGTAATTAGCCTAGGCCTAAATCTCGAAAGAAACATTTTCAGTCTTTGATTAAGCCTAATTTCATCATTTAGATTGAACGAATTGATAGCGGAATTGTTCAAAATTTATCTAAATACGACAGCATTTGTAAGCGAGCCAAAGAAGATCTTAGGAACAATTTTAATGCCCAAACAAGGGAACTTGCACGCAAAAATCACTTGGATAAAGTCAGGGAACAACGTTATCCCACTAATTGGCAATCAGTTGTGTGAGTAAACTTTATGGATATATTCTATCATAATAATACCCATTCTTTAAGTATTTTACTATATTATTTATTTTAACTATTATTTTAATATTTTAACCCCAAATTTTTTTTTTATTATTTTGCAGTCCAAGGTTTTTATCATTTGCGCAATTAAATAAAGTGTTTTATAATAACCTTTAAACTTGGGTTATTAATGTTATATAGGCTGAAAATGAAAAAGATTTTATGAAAGCCTCAACAGAATCACCTTTAAAGGACACCTCCAGGAAAAAATCTCTCACTGTGGCGTTTGTTCTGGTAGATGGCGCGAGCAACGCGAGTTTCTTGGTCTTTAAACGCGTGACGTCACTTGAGTCGTAGTCTGTTTACTTAGCTAGGACTAGGAAGGAGAATTCTTCAATTTAAAAGCTAAATTTAACGTGAATTAAAATGGTTTTTTGCTCGGCTTTTGGTTGCAACACAGTTAGTGCACCGGGAATTAGTTTCTTCAAATTTCCGTTTAAAAATTCAAAGCTTTTAAAGCAGTGGTTATTAAAGGTAAAGAGGAAGAACTTTAAGCCTACCCAATACTCTGGGCTGTGTTATAAACATTTTGAAAGTGACTGTCTTGAATTAAGTGGAAATAGTTTTTTTCTTAAAACAATCGGAGTAACGAGTACAAGCCGAACTTATCCAAAATTAAAGGCCAACGCGGTTCCAACTTTGTTTGTTTATACAAAAAAGTCTAAGAGTCCAAGAATGGCTGCTGAGAAACGGCGTAAAGAAAGTCTACGTATTTTGTTTATAGAAGTTGATTATTGGATACCAAAATCTTAGTTAATGACATATCCTTCCACTGGTTAGGAAATAACAAACATTTTAAACAATGCTACAACTTCCAAACCACCTGAGATAGAAGAAAGTGTAGAAATGGAAACCTTCGACACATTACCACAATTGGAAGAGAATGAAGCAATTAATGGGCTTGATATGTTTACCCAAACGACCTCTTATGTTTTGGTATTTAAAGAAATAATATCTTATATTGATAATAAATATTTATCTGGATGCGATCATTTTCTAGATTGATGAAGGAACTAGTACAGCTGATTTGTTAGAAACAAAATCAAAGAAAACTCAGTCACTTAAACCACAATATCGTTCAAAGCATTGCCAAACTCTTGGAATTTGTTTTTGTCGTGATGGTAAAGTACTAAAGTAACATGTACCACTAGCTCTATAATTAGCATTAAATTCAAAATTAATATAAATTAGCTGACAATAAATATAAAAAAGGAGGTTTCCTAGATGGCTCGTTTAAAGAATTGAAAGATGCTGGCACGCAATATCTTCATGAAGATATTGTTATAGAAGAAATTGCTGAGGTTGAGGACCTAAATTCACCATTTTACATTCCATCAGAGTCAGAGTAAGTATCATCATCAAGCCAAAATAAAACATAGTCCTTAGAAGAAATATTTATTTCACGACATATTTCCAACAGAAGTGATGAAACAGACTACCATACCGATGAGGGAACAAATATAGATAATAAAAATGAAAACGATAATTCAAAATTTATAGTGTTTCTTAGTTGCCTTATGCAACTTTTTACTATTTGTAAAACTTGCTTTCATGAAACTACGGCCAGTATAAAATATATCAAGGGGTCTATAGTCTGTATAGAGGCGTTGTGCGTAAAGGGTCATACTTTTTCGTGGATGAGCCAACCAATGGATAGAAAGATGCCAGTTGGAAATCTGTTAGTTTCAGCTGGAATAATTTTTAATGGCCAACATGCAACGTCAATTATTAGAATGTTCAAGTCAATAAAAATAGCATTCGTATCTTTGTCTACGTACTACACTGTACAGAAATACTATCTATATCCCTCAATTATGAAATTGTGGAGAGATCAAGAACGAAATACCCTTATAAATTGTTCGAGGGCTCAAGGAGGTAACTTTTGGAGGAGATGCAAGATGTGATTCTCCGGGACACTGCGCAAAATAAGGTAGTTATACAGTTATGGACATGGATTCTAACAAAATAATAACTTTCCATCTTGTTCAGGCAAGTGAAGCCAAATCAATACTATTTAACTGAACTGTCACGAAATTTATGAACTTTGATTTGATTATAATTTAGTCAAATGAAGTAAAATCATCGAACACCATGGAGCTAGAAGGCTTTTAAAGATGTATGGCTCTGCTTAATAGTTACAATATAACTGTAAATAAAGCAATTACCGATCGACATGTCCAGACAAGAAAGTTTTTAAGAGAAAAATGTCCACATATTATACACGAATTTGACGCTTGGCACCTTGTGAAAAGTGAAGATTTTGAACAAAAAGAAACAATAGCGTTGTGTAACTAATTAATGTGTATTATATTTTCAGCGGTGTTAAAAAACTATCCAAAGCCTCACAATCAGCTGGATGTGGCATCATTTCAGAATGGACTCAAAGCATTTCCAACCATCTGTATTTTTGCGCTTCTTCTAGTACTACTAACGAGGAAAAAGTGGATAAGTGGTTGAGTCTTCCAAATCACGTAGCCAATATTCATAAGAACCATGAAGGAAAATTAATTCCAAAATGCACACATGCTCCTTTTAGCAGGCGAGCTTTAAAAAAGCGAAAAGAGAAATGGATAAAGATTGGTAAATTCCTATCGAGTTATTTCTGATTACTTATCACAGAATCATATTATAAAATAAATCAATTCCTTCCAACAAAGGGACAATGCCACATCATAAAATCCTTCAAATTGTTGAGAACAAAAGATTTCAGAAAGATATTGCTATGATGTGTGGTAATGGTGAAACAAGCTCTTTGGAGGTATTTCATTCAACAATTTTACATTTTGCTCCAAAAAATACCCACTTTTTCTACGAAGGAATGCAATCAAGGTTTGCTATTTTATTTTCTTAAAAGGTCTTTCGGTTAATGTGTTGTTTCAAGAGTATTTATTTTCTTAGGATTCCATTAGCAGCAATGCATCATAACGAAAACTGTGAAAAGAAAATTAAATATAATGAGGATGATGAGGCTCAGTGCACAGTGAAATACCCAAAAGCCAAGAAAGGTGAAGCAATTTTATCGTACAAAAAGGAAAATTCAACTTATAGTGAGTTAAAATGCATTTAAAACTTATTGAACCTACATTAATTATCAATGACATTGTCCTTAGATTACGTACAAGATCTATTTAAGGAAGTTTTGCGCAGAAGAGAGCAATATCCTAATTATGTAGATGCTGATAAGAATTTAGAACCTAGCCTTATACCACTCCCACCCCCTCGCATTCATACGAAAAACCTGACAAGGCACAACTGAAAAGAAACCGTGAAAGCAGATTTAAAAAATATGACATATAATCTTGTAAAGGAACTTTTTATCACAAATTTTATGGCTAATTTTAATTGAAAATAAAATCATTGTTGCTGCTGAAAGTTATTAAATATCCACAAATCCTTTGCAAACGTTGTCAGGACTAGGAAATCTTTCTCTGATACTTTTGACTACACAAGCTGGTATCACTGTTCTGTTGTTTCTTCCAAGATTTGTGCGATAAACAAAACCAATGAACATACGATAGGCTGTGTAGCGATATTTCCATATTTGGAGTTGAAATTAGAAATATAGATTAAACTATTTGGCGAGATTCACGTTAACGGAATTAACCCCAACAATTTCCTAAACCAACTTGTTTGGATCTAATGCATTTTGAAGGTGTTGTTGCCGCATTTCTCTACGGGTGTAGAGGACCCACACTGCATCCAAAACTGCAACATTGAGACATACTCCGGGAAAGTCTTTGTGCATTGTTATGCACCCGTAATTTTCTTCGTCAATTTTGTTTCTCACAACTAGTTGCTCTCTACAACAAATACGTTCCTCCTCAGTCTCCATTACCTGACACTGATGATATATGCACCTATAAAAGTTTTTAGTCTATATTATAATAATTTCTACACATAAAATTACTATAGTGCAAAATAGCCTACCACGTGCGGTCCGTGACATTTAGGCGCCGCCAATTAGGCGCTGGTTATTTAGGCGCCGCAATTTAGCCGCCAAGACAATTAGGCGCCGTGACATTTAGGCGCCGTGACCTTCAGGCGCCGCGACATTTAGGCACCGTGACATTTAGGCTCCGCGACATCTAGGCGTCGAGACATTTACGTGCCAATAATTTTTCCATTATTTCTTCTAAAAATCCGTAATGACCTCTCAATTCGGCAACCCGTGTATTGTCCCTGTGTGTCACTGCATGACTATGTTCGCAATCCCCATTAAAGGACACGGGAACTTACTTGTTTTTACAAAACAGTCCTAAAATAATAAAAAAAACATAGCCTAACCTAAGTTGGGAAGTCAATGAAGATAAACAACAATAATTAGGAAAAGACATATTACTTTGGGAAGTCAAAGAAGATAAACAATAATTCGGAAAAGGCATATTATTTTGGGAATTCAATGAAGATAAACAACAATATTTTGGAAAAGGCATATTATTCTGGGAAGTCAATGAAGATAAACAGCATTATTTTGGAAAAGGCATATTATTTTGGGAAGTCAATGAAGATAAACAACATTATTTAGGAATAGGCATATTATTTTGGGAAGTCAAAGAAGATGAACAATAATTTGGAAAGGCATATTATTTTGCGAATTCAATAAAGATAAGCAAAAATGTTTTGGAAAAGGCATATTATTTTGGGAAGTCAAAGAAGATAAACAATAATTTGGAAAAGGCATATTATTTTGGGAAGTCAATGAAGATAAACAACAATATTTTGGAAAAGGCATATTATTTTGGGAATTCAATGAAGAAAAACAACAATATCTTGGAAAAGGCATATTATTTTGGGAAGTCAATGATGATAAACAAAAATGTCTTGGAAAAGGCATATTATTTTGGGAATTCAATGAAGATAAACAACAATATTTTGGAAAAGGCATATTATTTTGGGAAGTCAATGATGATAAACAACAATATCTTGGAAAAGGCATATTATTTTGGGAAGTCAAAGAAGATAAACAATAATTTAGGAAAAGGCATATTATTTTGGGAAGTCAAAGAAGATAAACAATAATTTAGGAAAAGGCATATTAGTTTGGGAAGTCAATGAAGATAAAAAACAACATGGTTGAACTCTGATGTCAGTTGAATAAAAAGAATATAAGTTATGTTCCTTTATTAAATATCTCAAATCTTTCGCGAAAATTTTACGGCAATGTCGCGGTGCCTAAATGTCTCGGTGCCAAATTGTCGCGGAGCCTAAATGTCGCGGCGCCAAATTGTCGCGGAGCCTACATGTCGCGGCGCCTAACTGTCCCGGCGCCTAAGTGGCGGTGCCTAAATGACCGGCGTCTAAATATCGGCGCCCAAATGTCCCTTCCGCTTCATAACATCCTTCTTTTTCAATTGTAATAAATAAAGTTAATATTATAATTCTCAAATTTAAGTTATATACATAGTTAAAAGAATTTAATATCTAAAATTTTGTAAATCGGAATAGCGTTCTGGAGGACGTCGAACTCGTGTTGATAGACGAGGATTGTCTTGGTTGAAGATTGTTATTTCAGGCTGTAGAGGTAAAGGAGATGTTTGCTGTTGTGATTGAGCGAATACTGCTTGACGTAGTGATTGAGCCGGAAGTGGTGGATCTGGTTGTCGTAGTGGTTGAACCGGCAGTGATTGTCGTGTAGTGTCTTGATCAGAAGGTCCAATCTCGACTCGTACAGCATGACTCTCTGGTGTTGGTCTCTGGTACTGATAGCAAGGTGGAGTTCGTGAAACTGGTTTGGTGGTCTCAAACTGGTATGATGTCGGTGAACTAGTGTCTGGCCTCAAGTGTATGCGATTTCTCCGGAACGTTTGACCTCTCGTTGTTTGTATATAATATGATTCCGGTTCTTTCGCTCGAGCTGTGATGACGGCAGGAAGCCATGTTCTATGGGCGGCGAAGTATCTCACGTTTTGACCCACGTGAAGTGACGGAAGGACAACTCTCGCATTCTTTTGTCGTTTGCTTCTTTCTTGATTTCGTATTAATATACGGTCAATGTGATTCGTTGGGTAGTGTGGTTTAAGAGATTCCCCATTTGTTGTCAATGGTGTTCTAATACGTCGGCCTATAAGCATTTCTGAAGGTGATGGTCCATGAGTTTTTGGGGTGCTCCGATACCAAGGGGGTCTCGATCCCTCTACGGTTTGAGAAAAGTTTTGGGATGGCTTGAAGTGACGTCTGCTTTATATAACGTGTGACGTCACAAGTTGAGATATTATTCAAAAGTTATAGCGGGAATCTTTTACCTTCGGAATTGAGATTTTTTATAATTCGTTTTTTAATTACTAATATATATTTAATTTCAATACGGAAGCCTATTAAATAGAAATTATTTAATACTTTTATTTTCAAAAAATCAGGTATAATTTGAATTTATCACAACGAGAATAATTTATTTTCAAAAAATCAGGTATCATTTGAATTTATCACAACGAGAATAATTTATTTTCAAAAAATCAGGTATCTTTGAATTTATCTTTGTTTTTCTTAGGTAACAAATTTCATTCTTATGAAAGTGCGCATTTTTACAAATGTATGAACAAGATCCCTAGGGTATAATGTGAATACTAGACCAATCTTATCGGTAACATTGCGGACGATTCCAACTTCATTTGACACTGTAGGTTGTAGATTATTATTATTACAATGATGGTTGAGAAAAATGGTTTCAAAATGTTTAACATTATTTACGAATTCAGTTGATGGTACAATTATTCCACCATACGACAGTTGAGAGACCCACGATGGAACTCCGTAATCATGCTCAAGTCTGCTTCTGCATTTTGACATTAAATTTAAGTTAGGGTATTTAGAAATAAATTTCTTTCCGACCCAACCCGCTAAATATTCAAGACCTGCTTCTTCGTGTTGATTGAAATCATATAGCGAATTATCATCCTCCATTTCTTGGTTTTCTTGGTTCATTTTGGATGGTGACTTTCTTAGTGAAAGCTGAGTCGTGCATGATTTTGGTGTACTGGTTGTTGGTGGAAAAAACGTACCGGCGAATTCAAATTGGTGGTTATACTTAAATTGTGACGGGTAGTTGACTTTAATGGGCTTTCATATGTACTAATAGAGCTGGTTGGAGGTTCAATTTCATCATTTAACATACAGCTAACCTCTTGGACAGTAGAAATATCACAGTTTACACCAGTCTAACGACTTTAAACTTTCCAATAATTCGGTAACAATTTTTTTTCCTTGAATACATCTAACTCTTGATTCTCTCTCTTCTGAACGTTTTACACAAACTGAATCTTGAAACGGTAGCTTCAAAAAACGAACAACACCCGGAATTAACCTTTTTTTGGTTTTAATTCCCAACAATTCCGATTTAAGATCTCGTTCAAAATCATTATTATGGAAATGTAGTATTAACCGTTGGATTATCACATTTATGTGTCCATATTCTTCTAACTTTTTGGTCCTTTGGAAAAGTGAAGTAACTAATTTGTTTCTTGCCATCAGATTTAGAAGTTACTCGAAATTTATTATCACATCTAGTAACTGCACACGTTACTCCACCATAAGGCATTTTAAATGATTTTCTGTCCTAAAAAGAAGTTCCTTATTTAAGTTACAATAACTACTAGCAAGAAACATGGGAAATAAGCATAAATCGCGATTCTGGATAAAATTCTATTGTAAGCCTTGGTCATAACAAATAGAAACTTCTATCAGAGCAGGCTTATTCATATCATGTCATCTGTAATCTGTATTTGTAATTATGACTAACCTGTGCCTAAAGTCGTGTTTTCAATTTCGAAAGCGCCGGGGAAAGAAAAACTCCATTCGAAAGAAATACAGATGAACTATGGCTAAACAGGCTTTACTCCGTGCGTGAAAACCATTACGTCGTCTGCAGATCTCCACGTACGACGTCATTGAGAGTCGTTTCATTAGCCAATGAAATTACGGGAAATATCGAAGGCGAAATGCGCGGATTGAGCCAACCTATATAGTGCTTTCTCTTCACGAACCTTGCTCCGATACTCCATTAAAACGTGTTGATGATCTTTTCCCTCACGCTTGGCCTTGATCATGGCGTTCTTAATGGTTTGAATAGCTTTTTCAGACATCCCATTGGTAGTGAGGGCTTGATGTTATGTGATCCACATGCCATTGTTGTAGAAAAGCTTGGAATCGAAAGGAGTTAAATGGTGGTCCGTTGTCAGAAATCAGGCGTTGTGGCGCACCATGCCGAGCGAAATGAGAGTTCATGAATTCCGTGACCGCTTGAGTATTAGTGTCTCTTACTTCTTTGGCTTCGATGTATTTTGAGTAATAGTCTATCATGAGTAACACATGCTTGGAGTCAACTTGGAATACATCAGGTCCAACGACGCAGCCGACGGTAGAAATTTGAACTTACGCCGGCGTCCAGCGGTAGACCGTTCACACTACGACTGAATTTTTAGTTTGGCGTTAGATATTTTTGGGTCACGTGACATATTTGAGTGGTTTCCACAACATCTCTTTCGCACTCTGAATTGGTATCTTTGTCCCCTTGTCGCTTCAATCGTACAAGAAGGGATATTTTCTAGCCTCCTCACTAAATTATTTCCTATTAACATCTAATCTCTTTTAACTTCCATTAGTTTCATTTTTCTTTCTTGGTGGCATGTTTAAGCTAAGCCTTGATCAACCACAAAAAATGGCGGCTATAAAATCTATCTCGCGTATGCGTGCGCACTTGAAATTTATGACGTAGTCAGTAGGATAATTTCATTGGCTGAGACACCGGCGTAACGCCGAACACGACCGAAAAAATAGAACACAACTTACGCCCGGCCGAACGGTAATTCCGTCGGGCTCAACGTAAAGATTTTTCGGTCGAACCCCTTTCTGTCGGGTTTCCGTCGTGTTTTCCGTCGAGTGGGAATCTAGCTTAACGACACACTCTCAGCCCTTTTTTTAGAATTTTTCACCTTCTTATAACAACTGGTGGTACATTTGTGAGTTTGGAATTTTTTTACCAGCCGGTGCAGTTCCGGACTTACCGATGCGCTTGGCATTGAAAACGTCACGTGTTTTTACACGTAATCCAAAATAGTCTCGGGGGAAGAAGTTCCAATCTTTGGATCGTCCTTGGCCCACAAAAGCATGTGGTAGTGAGGTAAACCTCGAGATTGGTATTCAACCCGCCAAAAATGATGTTCTATCATGCCAAGAACTGGATTTCGCTTACACAAGACAAAGTTGTTTAACAGTGACCGCACTTTGTTGTGAAAGTGCAAATTGATGCAAAGCGGATCCAAATTCAACAATTCAGCCACTGTCATCGATTCAACTCCTGGAACGTCTGAATTCACTTTTCTCAAGTGATCGTGTAGTTCCATGTCATCGTATTCGGCCGGATTAAAAGTCAAGAGCCAGGTGGTAGGGCCAAATTCCCGAATCATCGCTAGAACAGATCTAAGGACTTTATACCAGTAGTCCTTAGTACCTCGAATATGACCCAAGAAAGAAGCTAAATTACTCTCAAGTTCTTTATCGCCAGATTCAACCCGACTGAGCAAATTTTCAACCCCAATTGGCACGGGTTTTTTTACACGAAGAACGTAGTTCAAACTGCTAGAAATCGCTTTCATTTCGCATTCTTGATAAGAATGGAACAGATAGGCGTAATCTCGCCAAAAAATTGGACTTTTGTTCAATAGACGGGATAAACGATACTCGGTTTCCGTTATTTTCCCAAATGGTCTATCTTCGTGCTTGCCAAAGCGACCCTTAGGGAACAAATGAACAAAGCTCATGTATTCCAAGTTTTTGTCCCAAGTGCTAACTGGCTCGGCTTCGACGCGCTTCATTTGGTAAGCACCCAATAAATCTTTCGGTGGTTGGACGTTCACCGGATGAATAGAGAAATGATCGTACAGATTATTAGCTTCGCCTTCAGAAAGTTTTCTCAACAAAGCCTCGGGTTGTGTTAAAATTGCGTAATCGTCTGCTGCAAGGTTTGACTGATTCTCACCCATCACGCCCATATTTGACGAGTTTTGGGCCCCTTGGCATGTCTGGACTGCTATCCACCACTTCGTTGGGAAGCGCAGGCGAAGCATCAGGCACCGCATCATAGCTATCGTTGATCAGCGCTAGTGGATCTGTTACGCTCTGTAATTCATCGGGAGTCAATGAATTTTCCCCGCCATCAATATTTAGCGTCCCACAAATATAATCCTGATTTATTGCCGAAATATCAATGCCTTTGTAAAAAGGATTAATTTTTTTCAGCACACTGAATGCTTTCAACACTTTTTCGAGGCAAACAACCTGCTGCCAAACCTTTTTGTTCGCGGTGGGAACGCCATTAACCAAGATATGCAGTTCGTGATTTTTAGGCAACGTCTTGGGAATCATCTTCAACTTTTTCTCCAAGGGTATTGGAAGATAAATTACTCTTCCCTTTAAAGCTTTAACCGTACCAAACTTCACGTTGGAATTGGTTTAAGTGCCTAACCGCACCACAGTGTGGAAGGGCTTCACAAGCTGAATTAAAACTTTCTCGAACATGTTTAAATCGGTGACATCTGGCGGAGGATTGTCAACCGCCAAGTTATTCAGAAAACATCTAATGGGAACTTTACCCTTTCCCAAATCCGTAGCGCAGTAACGACATAGAAGCATGTCTCCTTCTCTAGCGTCCGAATTATTCATTATCCAGCCAGCTCTTAAAATGAGATAGGCCTCGTTTTCAAAAACAGCACTGTTTACTAGTTTTTCTACAGCTCTTAAATCTTTTTTTTTCAGTAATCTAAAACAGGAATCGCAGGGCGTGTCGTGAAACTCGTTGGTGTTTAGCATTGCCCGAGCGAATTGATTTCACTTTCATCGAGAGTCGGCCGAGGAGCGTTAACGCTTCCTGTGGAAGCAGTGTTTTGTTTCTTATTTAAGTTCTTCCCTCGTGTGGCTACGATTTTTCTCGATTCTGCCATGACATTCGTCAGAGAATCGTAATCACCACGTTCAATTTCAGTTGAAATTTTAGTTAACGCGCTGAGCAACGCTATGACGTGATAGATATTATTCAGAATAGTTCTAATTCCTGAATAATGAGGAGCCAGTTCAGCGAAAGAACGCAAATTACTTTGGCACTCTTCGCTATCGGCGCAGTAAGAAATGTGTCCTAGGAACGGAACTATGCTCACCACCATTTCGTCCCCATCTTGTGGTATAGACACGTTTGATTTTTTGCAAAATTCTTTTCTTAATTCGCAAAGGTTCAAATCAGACTCAAAAATTTTAGTCAAAGATTTTTCATTCGCATTGGCAACTGTGTTTACGAAAGCTAGTACTTTTGCAAAGGCTCGAGTTCGAACATTACTAATATCACTGCATTCCCAATATACAGTTTTGTTTTGGGTTTCAATAAATCCACCTTCATTGATGACAAAATTTGCTTTCGGATTCTTCTCTTCAGTTTCAACAATGTTGAAAAGATTTGTAACAACTCCCGACTCATTAACTTGTAAAACTCGTTCAACGTTACTAGTTGCGTTATTGTTTTTTATGCGAACGAAAATTCCCATTTCGTCAACAAAAAATTCTTTGTTCGCATTGGTAGCACGGTCTCTCAGCACCTTCTGTACATGACCATCCGAATCCAATTGAAATATTTTTCTGTAACGCGACTCATCGTCATTTTTTAATATTTTACCATTATTCCCAATTGCGTAATAGGTGATTTCGTGGAAATAGGCTTCTTTTAGGCTACTGTGAAGCCTTTTCCCACCTACAACTTCCGCCAAGTTGTCTTGATTAACACACCCAATTTCTTTGATTTTCTCGACAATATCTTTAAATTGAGTAACCATCCCTGATAGTTGGGCGTTGTATGCTGAATACATTTGCTTTTTCAAGTGTAGTATTCTACCAGCTAACAATTGGCATTTCATCTTGTGAGAGACAGATTTGGTGCATCTGTTTGAAGTCTCACTGTCAATAGACTTTGATCCTGCCAATATTTCAGTTAAACGTGTGACCAGAAACCGTTTGTAGCTTTCAGCTATGAATTTCTTGTTCTTTGATTTGAAAATCCCTGCATTTAAGAGGTTTTTTGCAAAACCCATTTTACCCATCAGAATGTGTTTGTTATTGGGTTTTTTATTTTTTGTACGAACATTAGTGCCACCACCTGAAGGCATATTTCTTGTATGCACTTTCCGGTTCTCAAGGTGAGATTTACATGACGCATAGTTTTTTGCATTTTTTCTTTGAAAGTTTTCATTGTTTTTCAAATAGTATTTTTTACAATATAGGTTGTTAGCTTGATTCTTAGGTTTACTCTCAAGTTGCATTTTTAACTTTACTTGCGCTCTATATATTTGCTTTGCTTGACGCAATTTTTTCCTCTTAACTGCTTCAGTTGAAACCATTTTGAATATTCGTTAAGAAATATAACACAGTAGTGTATTTTTGAAACAGATCTTAATTCCACACAGCAATTTTCAACTTGTATTTGCAAAGAACCCAAAATAGGTATTGCGCAAAGAACCCAAATTAGGTAGGTATTGCACAAAGAACGCCTTTGATCCGCAAAGAAATCCTATAAAGCGTTGCACAAAGAACGCTTTGGAACCACAAAGAAATCCAATATAGCGTTGCACAAAGACAGCTTTGAAACCACAAAGCTATCCAATTAAGCGTTGCACAAAGAACGTTTTGGAACCACAAAGAAATCCAATATAGCGTTGCACAAAGAACGCTTTGAAACCACAAAGCTATCCGATAAAGCGTTGCACAAAGAACACTTTGGAACCACAAAGAAGTACAATTATATACACTCTTAAATAAAAGCAACATACACTGAAATGTAATAAAAAGTAGTAGGCTTAACGTGAAGGGAAAAATGAATAAAAATTAAACAAGGGAAAAAATGGAAATAATTTAATACAGACGTTGTAAAGTAATGGAACTAATAAAAGTTATTAACCCTTAAAAGATTAATTAGAAATTGTAAGTCTTAGTAAGTAGTAGCAGAGGAAATTGTGCTTGAGAATACGTACCAAAACAGCAAAAGGCGCCCGAAAACGTGGCTCTTAACATAAAAATAGGCCTAGTTAAAAAGGCAAAGTTGTCACTTGTGTACAGGGCCGAAAATAAGCACAGGAACATTTATAGACGGCCAGAAATAAGCACAGTACACTGGACATTGTTCAATAAAATTTTAAAATGTCCCATAATATTTTTAAAAATTAAGGGGGGGGGGGTCACTGGACATTTTGACCAATAAATTTTCCAAAATATTGATAGCTCGACAATGAAAACGCGACACTATTTTTGCACAATCTAGTGGACAATTTCCCGACCTAGTTGTATAGATAGTTTACAGGCTAGGAGGATTCATACCATTTGCAAAAGGAGGCATGGCTTTAGACTAACCTAGTGAGTCAGCCCTTCTTGTGTAACACGTGAAGCCTGGCCTCCCTGTGTAAATGGTATGGATCCTCCTAGGATGTAAACTATGTATTGTTGGTAACAGGTTTTCTTTTTTATGTATACACCCTTCAGAATCAGGGCGGCTCCTTTATGTAGCTCAGCATTTACATAAATATTTAAATTTTTATTATTATTATTATTATTTCTCTCTTTATTTTACACTGTCAGTGCATAGCCCACTCGATCACGCGCTCCACGACGGTGGAGTGCGTGATCGAGTGGGCTATAGTCAGGGTGCCAACTTTCAAATTTAAAGAAACGAAAGTGAGTTCTATGCCAAAATTTATTAAGAATTATTTTGTTTGTAACTTGTTTTTAAACTAAGTCATATATTTAACAACTTAAAGGTTTATTTATATGAACTAGTTTGAAAATTGATAGGGAGCACTTTTTTGTGGTTAAATTGTGATTTTTTTTTAATTCCTTGTTAACCGACCAAGGCTTATAAAAAATGGACAGTTGGAAAATTACCGGCATCGTCTACGTTACCAACAATGGTGTTCGAGGTGGTCGCGGCGGTCGTGGCGGTCGTGGTGGTCGATGCGGTCGTAATAAACGTGGGGGGAGGCGTCCGCGAGTGTGCTACTCATGCAAAAAGGAAGGACACTTCATAAAAGATTGCCCTGCCCAAAAAGGTACGGGATCCTTTTTTAGAAGCTGTTAGTGTGACCAATGACCATGGATAAAGAATGCGCGTGAGGAAATTTGTTTTCACGCTATAGGATAGGCAACTCCATATCTCGAACGACAGCTTATTCTGTATGTGCTCTGTTACAACACCGGTTGTCAGGACTTGTAAAGCTAGGTCTCTATGTAACCTTCCTTTGTGCGTGCTGACAAGAGACGAGGAAAATAGGGATCTTCAGGATTTGAAAAATTCACGAATTTTTTAACTCCAGTGTACGGACCTCTAGGCCTAAGGCAATTTCACACGTATTTCAAGCTAAGGCCTAGAGGTCCGTGCACTCAGCTAAGAAATTCCAGCATATTTTAAATCCTGACGATACTGAAGTTTTTCGTCTCTTGACAGCATGTACAAAGCTACGTTACATAGAGACCTAGTTTTGAGCGTGCTGATAACCGATGCTGGAACAGAGTACATACGGTATACATAGTTTACAGGCGTGGAGGATTCATACCATTTGCACAAGGAGACCTGGCAACTTAGAGTGTAAAATAGCAGACGATTTTACACTCTAAGTCGCTTGGTCTCCTTGTGTTAGTGGTAGGAATCCTCCACGCCTGTAAACTATGTATAAGCTGTCGTCCGAGGCATGGAATTAATTATTTGCTCTATATGATTTGTTTAAGTATTATAACAAGTTAGAGTTAGTTAGTAGTTACTTGTAAACACCCGGCCTTTTCTATCCAAAATTTAGTCCCTAAACTATATTTAGTTTTCACAAATGGAGGATTCACACCATTTACGCCAGGAGGCCTGGCTACTTGGAAGACAAAAACCCTTTTCGCCTTTTTTCCTCCAGCTCGTGGCCTTCTGGTGTAAATGGTATGAATCCTCAACGTGTGTAATAATTGTTAAACCAAATGAATGGATTAGCAAACAAGCAGATAGTCTAATAGCCTTTTTATGTTATTGGAAAAGAAAACAAGATGGCCCCGGCCAGATTAGGCTTTCGCTGCGCCCTCTAACGGCTAAAACTGATACGACCCCGGAAATTTTATTTTGCGTTATTCTTTTCTTATTTCTTAAATATCCTATCGATTATGAATGAAATTAATTTAGTGTGATTTTGTTTTCACATAAACATTAATGATAACTTTGTTTTTGAAACAAATGTTTTAAGAAAACTAATTAAGTACAGTTATTTGTTTTTATATTCACATTATATTTTATTGCCGTTTGAAAAACTTAATGATAATTTTGACCAAACACTTTCCAAGATTATTTTCAGTTACAATTTTGGATAAACAAAAAGATAATTATAAGTATACGCTATAAAATATTTCTATTTTTCTATTATTGTTTAATTACTCAAATAACCCATGATATCATATTTTACCAAGCACTTTTTAAGGTTATTTTCAGTTGCAATTTTTGACAAAAACGATAAAAATAATTGGTTTACCTCTTAATTTTAACTTTTAATAAGAGTAATCAATTACTCATCATCACTAATCTCTATAAGAGAATAGTAAGCCTCGATACCCGCGGGCAGCGCAGGGGGGGATGAATTTTTTCCCCCATGGTTTATACCCGCGAAGGGGGGGACGAATTTTTTTGCCCCCATGCCTCCATCCCCGGAGGGGGGTTGGTGTGTCTCCCCCTCACCTCCTCCACCTGAAGGGTGGAGGTTGTTCTTGAGTGTATGCTCTCTCTTTGCGCTAAGTCCCCTTTTTTTTTATTCTGACTTTCACTTTCTCTTTACCCAGCCCGATACCCGCAAGAGCGCTGTGAAGGCTGGAGAGTTTTTTTTCTCTCTCTCTCTTGGTTCCCTGACTTTCACCGTCTCTTTCCCTTTGACCATCTCTTTATTTTTACGCTTGCGAATGTACTAGCGGCGAGCGGCGCGAGAGCGCTGTGAAGGAGAGTTTTTTTTCCTCTCTCTTCGTTTCCTCTTCTCCTTTACATGTGCAAAGCGGGGGAATGCGTGTACAACCATAGCGGCGCGCGTTTTCTCTCCGAATAGCACTGAAATGTTATAGGAATATATCTCTCGGGTTCCTCTTCTCCGTTACGCGTGCAAAGCGGGGGAATGCCTGTACAAGCCTAGGAATTTCTCTCCCAACGTTTTTTTCATTTTACACGGAATTTTAATTCCGGTAATATTTTTTACTTTTGCGATATGTATAAATCAAGAGGCGTTAAATATTTTATCCATGTTTTATTTGTCTATATATAATTTTAAATATTTTATCCATGTTTTATTTGTATATATATATAATTTTAAATATTTTATCCATGTTTTATTTGTATATATATATATAATTTTAAATAGAAAAAAATTGAAAGATTAAAGGCCTGTTTGTAAATGAACATCATTTGCTACAGCTCTGAGGAAACGCTTTTCCCTAAACCGGTCTAGGACTCCCTCATTGGGGGTACCCGCTCTCCCCTTGAAATAGTCGGTGATAGCGGCATTGAGACTAAAAATAGAAAGAAAAGATATTAGGGATCCATCTTTAAAAAAATAATGCTAATTAACTTACGAGCCCGAGCGAGACGTGTTAACGTAAACCGGCATAGGGTTTCCGGGAGTGGGTGTTATGTCAACGAATGGTATGAGTCGAGAACTCAACTCCCGGAAGACGACGTCGTCCTCGCGGAGATCAAAACCATGTCCGAGATTCTCCGCGCGAATCCTCACTAAGTCCTTATGGACATCAGCAAGGATCCTATAAAAAAAATGTTTGAATATAGCCATTAAAGTTTTAAAAAATATAGAGACTTTACCTGAAGAGGCTGCAATCATTTGGCAGATGTTCATTTACTCTCGGCGGGTTTTCCTGGGGTTGATGTGGGGGTGGCTGACGCTGTTGATGTGGGGGTGGCTGACGCTGTTGCCACTCGTAAAAATTTTGTCTCGGGTCCTCCTCGTCGTCCGTGTACAAAAGAACATCGTCAATATGACTGTACGCCCTAATAAGTTCAAAAGTTAGTCTTTCCACGATTTCAGAAAAAAAAACAGTATGCTCACATGATAATGGTGGATGATGTTCTGGCCGAAGCTAAAGCGAGAATGATTTTAGTATTGGGAAACTCTCCGTATATATAGTATGGAGGGGGACCGTTGAAACCCAGACACTCTTTACCCCCCCCCTTATAATATACAAAAACGGTTTCTTACCTTTGGGGGCTAGGGGCGGGAAATTGAATAGCCCCCCCGAGACGCGGATATTTATGTTATCGAAAAAGCCCTAGATCTACCATCTGTTGGGCGAGCACCCCGTAGGCGACTTTGTCGAGGAACAGTTTCGCCCGACGTATGTCGTGCTCGGTTGCTCTCCGAACGGACGCGGCGTCAATCACGCCGTCAGCATCAACCTCCCCTTCGGATTCCCTGTATATTCGGGCTCTCCTTTTAAAAAACTTTAAGATGGCCGTATTGAGACTGTAAAGAAAAAAGAAATTAGAAATGGTCTTAAAAAAGAAAAAAAAACTATATAACTTACAAGCCGGAATAACAGTTAGCTATGTTTAAGGGCTGTTCCTCGACTAGGGGTGCCCCCTCTAGGGGTTCTACAGGGAATACCATGAAACCCAACAGGGTTTGACCCAAGGCTTCGATAACATAATTTGTCTCGACCGCGTACACTTGTTCGACGGCCGTGCGTACTTCGTTGTTGGCAAGCCATTCTTCTTCCTCGACCTCCTGATGGATCTGGGCTAAGATCCTGCTCAAATTTTATGGAGGAAATATAGCTACTAAAAATAGGAGAAAACATGGTATGTTTACCGTTGGATGTTGCAATCCAATGGCGTAGGATCTTCATCATCCTCATCCAATTCCTCATCAGAATTGGGTTCATTCTCCCATTCCTCCTCCCCTCCCCCCACCACCACCACTTCCTCTAGTTCCGCTAGAGGAAAAGGTTCTTCTTCTAAAGGTTCATCTTGGACAGGTGGGTTTAGAAATTCAAATACCTCATTCCCAAACGGTAAAGGGTTGGGTGCCCTAAATAACAAAAAAACTTATTCTATGGTTTCAGGAGAAAAAACATTATACTCACATGTTGAAAGTTTGGTGCAGGATTTAGTCTTAGTAGTAGTGATTCGTCAGTGTTTAGGCTGAGAGTGATTTTTGTATTGGGTAAACTGCCGTATTTATAGAACCCATGGAGAAACCGGGGGGTTCTTTTAGTCTCCGACGTTCTTTCTGTATACCCCAATACAAAAACCTTATGATCTTTCCAATATTCAAAAGTTGTTATTGAAGCAAACGAGACCCCAAAATAATAAAAGTCTAGACCCTCTCACAATCCTAAAAAAAACAAGAATTTGACCCAGACTTCAAATGATTTCTAACGATAATAACAACACATTCCTAGCCGATTTCCATGTACCCTAGCTTTCAATACATTAATAAATACAAGTCTAGACGCTGTCACATTCCTAAAAAAAACAAGAATTTGACCCCGAGTTCAAATGATTTCTAACGATAATAATAACACCGATTTCCATGTACCCTAGCCGCGTGTCTTTCAATAAATTAATAAATATTACAAGGCTAGACGCTGTCACAAAAAAACAGAATTTGACCCCGAGTTCAAATGATTCCTAACGATAATAACACAATCCTAGCCGATTTCTTTGTAGACTAGTTAATGTTGTCCACAATGCTTTAGAAACGTCTTGTTATGGTCCTATAAATATATATGCCTATCCAGATCAAATGACAAAAATTACGTTTTAAAAAATTTATTTCAATACAAATTTACACCAGGCCAAAAAGATTGACAACGCTTATACGTTTCTTTAAATAAGAAGTTTGAGACATTAATATATTAAATATATTATACGATTGAAAATCAAAACTTATTCCGCGTTCCTTTAATCTACTTTCAAAAGCCATTAATATTTTATACGGTGAAACGTACGAGCCAAAATATGATAGTACACTGTCAAAATTAATATGATCTTCAATTTCTTCGAAAGAAAAGAATTCACCGTAATCTATGTGTAATATTTTATATATGGTAATAAGTTCAGCGCAGATCAAATCCCCAAGTAATAAATAGACCTGTTCGTTCGATACAAGCTTTTTCACATGTTCATTAATATATGGCATTAATCGATTTAACTCGCTTGCTTCTGAAGCGTTCAATGTGAAGTCGATACTGTCTCCACCCCTGATATTCGTTTCCAGCTTTAGATTGTTAAAGGTTGCGTGTGCTGATGTCGAAGATAATGGAGTATCGGCTAAAATAGCGTCGTATGATGTGGGTTCTTGGCAACTTGTCCATCCGCTAAGCGGACCAATTTTGGATGCAAAAGCTTGCCAGGTGTCAACATCAAAGCGAAACGTGGACAAATCTGGTTCTTTCTGGCATATTCTAATCTCTATATTGAGATCAGACGTGAATCCGAAAGATAGAAATACTTCTCCCAAATGAAATCTCGAATTGATTTTACGAGGTTTGGACGGGAGTTTTCGTTTACGAAAATTATCAACTTCCATTCTTATCTTAAAAAAAGCAACCGTTGCTATTATACCAAGCGAGCGCCCAAAACTGTTACGCAAAAATTCTACTTACAATTCAAGCGACCTTCTTATTCGACTGTCAAAATCAAAGTGAGCCCTAACATGGCTTATGTCTTCATTCTTTAGAGGGGGGAGAAAGGGGGTTAGTTCTAGTTAAAGGTTGGCTTCTTTCATATAGGGTAAACATGTCTGGGCAAAGATTTGTTCTAGTTAGAGTTTAGCTTGGGGGTAGAGAGAGAGGGGGAGTTCTAGTTAGAGTTTAGTTTTGGGGAGAGAGGGGGGGGCAGTTCTAGTTTAAGGTTGGCTTCTTTCATATAGGGTAAACAGGTCTGGGCAAAGATTTGTTCTTGTTAGAGTTTAGCTTGGGGGAGAGGGGGGGGGAGTTCTAGTTAGAGTTTGGTTTTGGGGAGAGAGGGTGGGTGGCAGTTCTAGTTTAAGGTTGGCCTCTTTCATATAGGGTAAACAGGCCTGGACGAAACTGTGTTGGTCGGTTCTTGTTATAGCACGGGCTCTTTAGAGGGAGAGAGGGGGGATGTATCTAAAAAAGATTACATTTTTGCTTCGTAAAAAGCCGTTACGTACAACATGTGGGGGGAGGAGGGGGGTAAGCTGAGTGTTATGACCTATATAAGGCGATATGTTGAGTATGCAAAACTCATTCTCTACTTCAGAGTTATAAAGTAAAGACGAATAGCATAGTCTCGCTTTTAGAAAAGTTTTACAAAACCTGCCCGGACACGTCTTGATTTGAAAGGTAACGTATTTTTATATTCTTTTTGGTTTTTCATGGGGATAGCATTTAACGTAAGTTTTTTTTTTACTATAAAAACGCGTAAAGATGGATCAAGAATCTATTTTATTCGAGATCGAGGAATTGGCCGCGTTACGACCATGGCCAATTAAGAAAATTTACGCTTTTTTCTTTAATTTATGTACATTACTCAAACTTAACCCAGCTACAGTCGGGGAAATTTTACCGCCTTGTTTGTCTAATAGAGGATACGCTATTCTTGAAACATTTACAGACATATTTAAATATATGTTAAGCGTACCGCGTGAGCCTGAACAATGCCGCGACATTAAAGAGTTGGAAACATTCTTTAATAATCTGCCTTTAACGTGTAGTGAGCAATATATGGCTCGTTTCGAAAAAAGGGCGTTTGACATAGGTCAACGCGATATAGACGAAATGCAAGCTGAAAATCTACTAGTGGATGAGCAAGATGAAACCATGATTAAAGCTTTAAACATTTTCGAAAAGGAAGAATCAATTGTGCGGGAATTTGAATCTTCCCAGAATGATCGTATAGCTCGCGACTTTTTAAACAATAATCCAGAGCTGGGTTTCGCCTCTCAAAACGATTTCGCCTCTATAGATTTTTCGGGTCTTAGTAATTTCCCTGACCAATCTGGAGGCGGAGCGAGGGGGGCAGTTATGACGCCAATAGATTCTCTACCTCACTGTGAAATTACGGATCAAAGAGTGCAAATGTACCCTAGATTTAACCTAACGGGTCTCGAAATCACCGTAAGAATAACTAATAATTTGGTTGAAGGCTTAGCCAATATTGTCCAGGCCGTTCTTAATAGGTTAGCTCCATCTGATATGATTCAGATAACGGCCGAAAGTTTAAGCTTGCCAAACAGGGGCGAGATATCACTCTCATTTCGTAGAGCTGACCAATTGGACTCTAAATCTGTTTTAGATGAGATAGAGTCAGTTTTATACGATGATGAGTTTGAAAGATTCTTTTTGGGACCCATCGTCTTAAAATTTCACGTGGTGAGAATCCCGGTAGAAGGGTTTGGCCGTGCTGCTCCCAAAGGAGTGCGGTCCTTTGATATCTTTTCTCGTGACTCTCGAGGAATTATCAGGATAGTGAACAATGATAATCTGTGTCTAGCGAGAGCGATTTCCGTGGCAATTGCGCATTCGGAACATAAGAAAAACCCGACTAATATCGCGCTTAAAAACAAATTTAAGTCGATTTCGTACACACGAGCGGATAGAGGCGATACGGCCTCTCAACGAGATGCCGCTATAGAGCTTTGCCGCAAAGCTAAAGTTAACCCGAAAGACTGCGGTAAAGTAGAATCTATACAAAAATTTAAAGCCGAATTAGCGCAATATAATATATTAATATATATTTTTAAAAATAATTTGCCCGAGTTGATTTTGGGGGAAATCGACAATGACGACAATAGACCTCGTTTGATATTAATTAATCAAAATAGACATTACAACGTCGTCACGTCTTTAAGACCTTTGTTCGGGATGGACCATTACTGTGAAAATTGTCTGGTAGGATTTAGAAACAAGAGAGATCATAGTTGCAATCTTTATTGTTACAATTGTTTACGAGATCAAACTTGTACGGGTGCTGACCGAGCGTGTGACAAATGTCTCAAGGTTTTCAAAGGAGATGAATGTTTTAATTATCATAAACAAGATGGTGTAGACGGGAAGAGTATTTGCGCGCAACTATTTCATTGCAAACAATGTTTCACGCAAATAAATTTATTTAAGCGTAAAAATCAGCCCCATACGTGCTGTGAGACCTATTGTTCTGTGTGCAGTAGATACACTCCCAGTCCACACTATTGTTACGTTCAGGTAATTAAAGAAGAACCTCCTAAAGTTCGCCAAGCTAAGAAACAGAAAGTTGTCCCTGATTTGCTTTATATTTTTTATGATTTTGAAGCGATTCAGATATTAGAATCTGAGGAAAAAAAAGGGGCGTTAGTCCACCAGCCTCTCCTTTGCGTATCAGAGATGGTATGCGAAAGTTGTATCGATGTGCCCGAGGCTGGTTTCGTCTGCGGGAAATGTGGGTCACTAGGTCCGAGACAGAGAGTTTTTGAAGGAGCAAACCCTGTTTCAAATTTTTTAGCTTTTCTAAGAACATTAGCCTCTGTCAAGAAGGTAACTTTATTGGCTCATAATGCTAGCGGATACGATAATCAGTTTCTATTGCGAGAGATTATGGCTCTAGGCGAAGAATTTAAACCTAACTGCATAATTAACGGCACTAAAATTATAAATTTAACTGTCTTTAATTTAAATTTCCTTGACTCTTTCAATTTTATCTCCGTACCACTCTCTAAATTCGCCGCCACTTTCGGCTTAGAAGATGCGGCAAAGGGTTATTTCCCTCATTTTTTATTTAACGTGGTTAAAGATCACGTCTTCGACCTTAATAATCAATTAGCAACAAATTATGTCTTAGAAAACCAAATGCCTCCTCCAGAAGCTTACGGGTCGGAAAATTTAACCTCCAAAAATCTCAAAGAGTTTATGGAGTGGTACGATAAACAAATTGAGGAGAAAAAAGGCTTTAATTTTCTGGAGGAATTAAAGTTTTATTGCATCAAGGATGTTGTGATATTAAAGTTAGGTTGTCTAGCTTTTAGAAAAATTTTCTTGGACATTGCCCAGGTGGAACCTTTCCAGGTCGCGTGTACTATAGCCGGTTTGTGTAGCTGGGTATACAGGAGACACTTTATGGATAAAGATTCTATAGGCATTATTCCTCATAACCTCTATAGAATGATTGATAATCAGTCACTTGTGGCTATAGAATGGTTATCCTGGTATGCTCACGAAAACGGCGTAAATATACAGTCTGCGTTTAACGGCTCTGAAGCCAAAGTTTTGAAAATGAAAGTGGACGGCCTTTGTGATAAAGATGTTCTAGAGTTTAACGGGTGTTATTTCCATGGTTGCCCCAAATGCTACAAAGTCAACCGTAACCAATCTTTGCAAGGTGATCCTGGTCAAACCTTGAACACCTTGTACGTCAGAACTTTAAAAAAGAAGGAACGAATCGAGAAAGCGGGTTTTAAAGTAATAACGAAGTGGGAATGTGATTGGACTAAAGATAAAACCGATAATCCGGCTATTGGTGTTTTTCTGGAAGCAGAAAACATTAAAGAAAAAGTACGCGAACCTTTAAATCCTCGCGATGCCTTTTTTGGTGGAAGAACGTCGGTACTTAAACTATACCATAAAGTATCCGGCAGCGAGAAAATGCATTACGTTGACGTAACTAGTCTCTATCCTTTCGTCAACAAGAGAAAGAAGCTGCCAGTCGGGCACCCAGAAATTTTACTGGATAATATTCCCGACATTTTCACATTCGATGGATTTCTGAAATGCGAAGTTTTACCGCCAATTAGCCTCTTTCACCCTGTTTTGCCAACAAGGTTAAACAATAAATTAGTTTTCACTCTTTGCCGGGAGTGTGCCTTGAAACGTTTCCAAGGAGACTGTCGCCATTCCGACGAAGAGCGAAAACTAATCGGCACTTGGGTGATTGATGAACTTCGTGCCGCTGTAAATCGGGGTTATGTTATCCTAAAAAAGATAGAGGCCTGGAAATACAAGGTGCGACAATATAACCCTGAAACTGGCGAGGCCGGCTTGTTTCAAAAATACGTTGATTCGTTCCTTCTTCATAAGCAGACGGCTAGTGGTTACCCCTCGAATTGCGTTACCCCCGAGGAACGTGACAATTATATTAAAAATTTTAAAATTAGAGAGGGGGTACTTTTAGACCCAGTCAAGATTAAAAGAAACGTAGCGTAGCAAAACTTGCCCTGAATAGTCTTTGGGGTAAATTCGGGGAAAGAGTGAAACCAACCAAAACGGAAATTATCAAAGAACCCCGCAGACTTTACGAACTCTTAAGTAACCCGGATGTTGAAGTAAAAAGCGTTTTAACCATAAATGAAGAAACGCTGCTAGTCAAATGGGTTCCTACGACTGAGGCCGACGTTGTTTTGAAGCATACCAACGTCTCTATAGCCTGCTATACAACGGCCATGGCCCGTCTTTGTTTATTAGAATATCTGGAAATTGTCGGGGATAAATGCTTTTATTACGATACAGATTCTCTTGTGTACATATCCCCCCTGGGAATACCGCTAATAGAAACTGGTAACTTTCTGGGTGAAATGACCAACGAATTGGAAGGTTATGGTAAAAACGCCTACATTGATACCTTTGTCAGTGGAGGATGCAAAAACTATAGTTATTGGGTAACAGATCCAGACTCTGGCAAAAGGTTCAATACAACCAAAGTCAAAGGGTTTCGTCTTAATGTCTCTAACGAGAAACTAGTCAATCACGAAACTTTAAAAGGATTACTAGGCGTTGATTTAGACAAACCCCTTTTGCCCATAACTGTTCCAATTCCGAGACACATTTCGAGGCTTCCCAATCACACGCTTGTCTCTATAGACACTCACAAAGTTTATAGAGCCACGGTCGATAAAATCCGTATACTAGACAATTTCAAAACAGTCCCCTATGGCTACCAGAACCCAACTTAATTTATTAACTAATTTATTTATTTATTTAAAACTAATTTATTAATTTAAAACTAATTTAAAACTAATTTATTAATTTAAAACTAATTTAAAACTAATTTATTAATTTAAAACTAATTTAAAACTAATTTATTAATTTAAA
>JAEQBA010003990.1:0-154321 GCA_019434445.1 Phalangium opilio
TGGGCTTCGAACTTCTTAGCGCCAGACACAATATCAGTCGGTCTAAGGTCACCACGTGACATTTCCAAACTAAGTCGTTTAGGGCGTCGATACATTTGTTCAAATGATTTTCCGCCCACCGAGTTGGCGAACTCGAAGACCAGGAAGTCGGCGAAAGTCCTTAAGTGCGTCGACAAAGCCCGCGCCCCGATTCGGTCTAGAATCTTGTAGGCCAATGGACTAATGCGGTCATTTTGAGCAACATCTTTCCAGAGAAGACCACGAATAGTGGCGGTGTCCCTTGCAAGAAAAATGGGCGATGATATCATTTCGTTGCTCATTGTCTTCCCTTTACGGTATTCCTCCTCAACGCTGCGTTCATTGGGCTTTGTTCTCCCGGCTTGTTGAACTGTTGGAAAAACTCGGCCAAAGTCGGTGGGAACACATCAGGGTAAAACTGGACCAATTATGCGGCGTGTTTTGCATTATATTGGTCAGCAAGTCCTACACCACTGATGGACAAAGATTCGGACCCCGTTATGTGAATGGCCCTGGCGATGGTTAAGACCAAGGCCTTATTGAGTTCTTCCGACTCGGAGAGAGTAGCGTCTTTGGTTCGTTCGGGAAACGAGATAAATTGGGTTGCACCTCGGCGCTACCGAGACCGGTGATCACTTTAGGGCTGTGCTTTCGACGCAAAGATGTAATTGAGTTTGATTCGTTTGAGGAACGGCCGCCAGGCTATGCAGATGACTAAGTAATTGTACTCGGTAATTAGGTTGAATGTGGTGTAATCGATAACTGAACATTTCCAGTAAGGTATGCAAGATACCCCAGCTTGACTTCGAAAGACAGCCGGAAGTAATTGGATGATGAAACCCTTAATACCCAAGGACTCCGTTTCGTTATAGACGAGTAATCGACTGTACGTTTCAACAGATGCGGCGCTAACGTCATCGAGGACTTGGTTTGGGCTAATTTCATCATATGCGTCACGATATTGTGAATCAAACTCATTTTGGTGTGAACGGTTAACGAATCCAAGATACTCATGGACAAAGGTTGGGACGATGACGTCGGCATGTTCCCGATGGCTGTTTGATTCTTCTGGTTGCCTTGTACCGCTTCCACCAGTACCGCCATGGGTCTGGAGAAGTAATCCTGATTGGTGCTGTAGGCGTTGCACAACAAGGAGACGCGGTACTCTTGGCCCAAACTGCTCGGCATATTGTTGCTCATCAAACTTTGCTGCAAGTATTCCCAGTGATTCTTCAAGATGTGCGGTAAAGAACGTTGCAATTTGCTCTGTTCAGTTTGGGCTTTTTTCATCAAATGAATCCAGATTGAGGTGATGGCGAAGATATGCGTCGAACTGGGTTTGGTGACGTCCGGTAATGGTAGTACGTCCTTCTCGGGGTATAAGAGGTCGTACAGTTTCATGACCGGTAAGAAGTCGCTGAGGGAATTTTCTGAATGCTACCGGAGATGAATTGCAATAGGACCCACATCAAATGGTCCCGTCCTTTCTTCAAGTTTATCTCGGACAATTTGCTGTGTAATAGCAAGACCATATGAGGGAAACTGGCGTATTGAAACAGGACAAAGTATATCAATTGGCTGGATAAATGTTGCCAAAGTAATTGCGTTGGTCCCCCGTCCTCCATGGCGTCCGTTTCACTCTCTGATTTTTCCATAGCCATTACGATCCATTCGACCAATTGTTCCTCGAGTACGGGACATCTCATTTTCTGCTGTTTACTCAATCCCAGCATTCCGCAAACCATGTCCCTGGAGTAGGGTTGTTCTAGGACATATCGTAGAAGGTGTGTTTGTGGTTTGAGCAGTTCCACACTGTAAGGTAACAGGCCGCGAAGGGAAAATTTTGCCGTCATCGAATCCAACTTCCAAACGTTACTAATGGTACCAAATTGACCGACGATGGGTAAAAATTTCGAACGTCCGACGACGGAAACCATTTGGGCTGTTGGCGCGAAACTATCTATGAATTCGGATAGAAGTTTGGCCAGTTTCCAATGTGGCCAGCGGTCTTTAGGGTTCATTTTTTTCTGAATTTCATCTAGGATTAAGTAACTTGGGAGTAAACAGGCGTTACGATCCAGAATGTACGAGACCACGTCCTCTAAACAGTTTAATTGTTTCAATATGGAAACATTCATACTAGGTGGGATGATTAGCGATTTATCCAGGATTAGTTTTAACAAATCGCGCACTCCCTTGTAATCTACTCCTGGTAGAAATTTCTTTATCATTATGAAACTTTGACACCAAAATTCTTCATTTGTGTAATGGAGATTTTCGCAGGATAATAAGGCGTCGCAAACTTGTTTCCCCGAGATTAATTCGGAACTTACCGCGTATTCTAATTGCGATAATAAGCTCTCGGATTTGGTTCTGGAGACTGTGTTTACGTAGTATCTTACAGCGTACTCCATATTTTCCGCAGTTAACCCCGTAAATAAGTTCTTGGTGCTTTCTTGATATTGTTTCTTTTTCCATTCTTCCAGTTCCGCGGAATATTCCATAAAACATTTGAAACATTCTTCCAAACCTTCGTTATTTAAATTAAATTGATGTGACGGTTTATTTGAAGTTCGATTGTGCTACCCATATTTCGTTTTTATTAGTTTTATTTTACAAGTCCAGAGTCCACACTAATGTTTATTTACTTTTGAACAGGGTACATACGCACTTCTAATCAAAATTACTTATTTTCAAGGTATTAACTGGTGGCCTGGCGCACTTAAAAATGTTACTCACTTATAGACAAGCCACGATACGTTCCCGTCAATGAAAACGTAAGTCTGTGCGCTTTATGTCTAAACCTCGCCGCACTCTGCACTGTCTGCAGACGTAAAGAAAGCCGACATTTTTGCGCTTCCATCAAAGTTAGGCCTAAAACCACCTTAAAGGCAGTCCGGTTTCTTCTTAATACGTATAATAGCGTTTTCCTTGGGTCCTCGCGGAGCGCTCCCAAGGAGCAAAAAAATGGTAGGTAGTTCCAGCTTCGTAAAGACTGAAGAATAGGATCTTCTAGTTTTATCCTCCATGGGAGCGCTCCGCGAGCCCAAGGCCGCTATAAGGCTCAGCTGCTATTACTCTCCAAAAAGCCGGTATCCCATGAAGATACGATCCCTCTGCGCAGGCGCCTTACCCTTCATCCCCCCCGGGATTGGCTGCTTTTCCCTTCTTTTCTCCCTGCTTGTGGCTCCCCTGAAATTTATTTCCCACCCACCCATCCTTGCCTTCGAAATTTCAAATTTGGCGGTTTTTTTTCTATTAAAAATTACATAGCCAAGGCTTAACGATTAAAATTAGTTTAATCATAAAGATAATTATTTAAATGGCTGAAGCATTAAACAATGATTTAATAGAAGCCGAAAGGAAGCTGTGTTTGGCTAAGACTGAATATTTTCGGCAAGTTCTAATCCATAAAAGTTTTACTGATGCTTTGGAGTTCCATGGCAGCAAAATTATGTCCTATACCGTTAGAGACAAGGTGATTTAAATAATTAATTAATTAAATTAGCTATATTCTGAGACACTTTTGTAAATTTAGACGCTGAGGGCTTTGAGAACAAGGGAGCTAATTACGCAAACTTTCGTGTATAATCATGATTCCGAATTCTTCAAAGCTTCCGCTGAAAATTTGAAACATTCTCTGGATAGAATAGTAGTTACTGACGAGGTATTTAATATTGCAGATTTAAATTAATGCTTGCTTGCTTAATTAAGGAAAGATATTAATTTTTTAGGACTTTTCTAAATACGCGTTACCCATTATTTGTAAAAATATCGACAAAATGAGGGACAATGTTTTGGCAACTGTCTCTAATGGCAACGAAACTGAATTAGTTTCAGTTGCTAGGGAAGAAGTCCGTAAGTTTGAAGAACTTGGCAAAAATAACGAGGAAATGCGGTTAAACAGACGAGAATTAGTCAAAGAATTAATCATAGTAATTAAACTAATTAGTTTGTTCTAATTAACTTCAACTTTAAAACTTCATTGTACTTTTAAGGAAATAATTGAGGGCTTTGGTCATTTGGAAAAGTTAAGCTCTGATTTTTCCCTGTCACTTCAAATGGAAACAACTCATTTAAAAATCCAAAAAATTAAAGAGAATCTAAGACTAATCTCTAACGATGTTGAATCTCTGAACTTGCTTATTAAAAGAAGCCTTTTTTCACCAGAATTTATAAAAGCAATGAAAAATATCGCGTAAGTTTTGTGTTTTAAAAGCTTTTAATATTTATTTAATTTTAATTAATTAATTAATTTAAATGTATTGTAATTACATAGACAAACAATTTCTAAGAAGGAAAAATCTTGGATAAGGAACTTTACGATATGAAAAGCCTTTTAAACACTTATTTGTCTCTTGGTCAAAGCTTCTCCGATTTAGCACGTGAATATGGTCAAGTCAAATCTGACTACGAATGTTTGAAATGGGCTAATGACCAATATGGTTCCAAAAACTAATTCTAATCTTTTTTTCCAAGTTCTTATCATAGGAGACATTTCTAAGCCTTTTTCTTTGTATAATATTAATATATCCTAACTTTTGTAACATTTGATGAAAAATAAAGAAATATTTTTGAAAATATAGTAGTTTTAAGATAGATTTTGGCGCGAGACTTGACTGGAAGTATGTACTATGTAGCACGTGTTTTTCAAAATTTGGCGGGAGAAGTGGGGGCGCGGTACTACGTAGCACGTGTTTTTCAAAATTTGGCGGGAAAAGTGGGGGCGCGCGAAATCCGGCGGCAGGTATCGCTCCCTAGCGAGTGGCGCGTGCGAACGATTTTCAAAAAAGCTCTGTGGAAAAATAGTTTATCGCGATGTCGGCGTTGCCGATGCGGGATGTCCCGGGAAATCGGCTTAATCCTTTAATTACTTCGCTCTTAATTATTTTAATCGCGTTGTGCGGTTTGATATTGTGCGCGGTCGACGTCCGGGAAAGTTCCAAGTTCATTAAAGACCCTGAAGATGAGAAATGGATTAATTCGATCGACGATGATACCTTTTTTCATAAACCCCCTTTGCCCGGCGCCAGAAATACTCCGTAAGTAATCGAAATTAAGTAGTTCTTCCCCCCCCCCACAACAGTTGTTTTAGACTAAGCCTAAATTAACAGGCGTCAAAAATTAAGCCTAATCGCTTATAAGACTAATTATTCAAGTTTTTTCTCTGTTTAAACAATTATATTTTTGGAAACGGTGGTGGGAGGGGCCCATTTATTATTCTTAATATATAAAGCTGAGTAAACTGTTTTTTAAACGCAATTTTTATGTAAAAACATGTACAAATAAATGGTCAGAGAAATACCCTACCTCAGCTAAAAATAATGCACCTTAGAACCATAATCCCGCAGTCGTTAACCTAACCATTTCTAAAAGAACTTTGAACCCCCCCCCCCTTCCATTCCAAATACTAGTTCAAATTCTAAATTCGTTCACCTAAATTATCGACGTACATATTAAATTCATGTTGTTGTTTAGATTAATTGCTTTTTCGTCTGTAATACGCAAATGAGGCTTGGGTTCGAGTACCTCAAGGGGTTATGGGCTTGTCTCTCTCCCTCTCGCTCGCTCAAGAGACCCCATTAAAGACAGCCGGCTATATAATGAAGTAGTAACAAGCGACAAGAGATAGTTTTGATTAAACTAAGAAAAAAACAGGTTTTTCTCTAGGAATTGATGCCACGAAATTCATCTTGCGGTTTGAACTCTTTCAAACAAAAATACTCGTTAATTTTTTGTTAACTTTCGACGCCCTAATATATTTAAGCGTAGGTTTCTATTTAATTTAAATGAGGGTAATTAAAAATGTACATTGAACTTCTGTTGTAAAGGTCCATTGATTTGTTTTTATTGGTCGCCATGGAAACCGCGTGGTGATGTCAAGTGTCACGCGCCAAATATCGAAATGGCGGGTACGCGCCTTTAATTCGCGCCAGGCTTAGAAATAATGCGGAGGCCCTGGACAAAGGTCCACTTTAAAAATTAGCCGGGTCAGTTTAAAATTAAATGCTCGGGGGCTACTTAATTAAAAACTGTCCAAGGTTTCACTGTTTTATATATACTATACTATATATTAGTGGTCAATGTCCAACAGTCTTTTAATTAAGAATGTTCTAGCTCTACTGGGCATTTGCCCAGTTTAAAAAAATGCTTATTTCCATCCTGATTTGCGCACTTGCATTTTGGCGCGTTTCTATAAAGGCGCGAAAAGGCACGTGCACGATAAAAATATAACCTGTCGAGGATTAAATTAGGCTTAAGTAATTGTTATAACGTCACGTCATTTGCGTAAACTCTATTGTTTTAAATCCCGTTCAATATAGTTTTATGTCTAAGGTGTAGTAGAACTTTATACCTGCTGCGGTAGGTGCTTTGGAAAAACAATTTAGAAGCCCACACATTTTATAGAGACATACATTTCTTTTATAATGTTCATCGAATGAATCAAAGGAGATTTGAGAGAGCTAGAAAGAGTGAGTTTAATAAAAAATAAACCGGTTCTTATTTTATTTACAAGGATGTAATGTTTCCACAAAGTTAGGTTGTAGAGCTTTAGGGTTCCTTGTAAGATTGTGATTGACTATATTTGTCGAGAAAAGGGGTGCGTTATCTTGGATATCTAATTTATTACAACTTGGCAAGCTCGAGTAGCGAGTGACCAAAAGAAAAACTGGACAAACCACTATACTCGTACTTGACTACTTGTTAGCTAGTTTTTAACTATATGGCAGATACTGGCATTGGTAAGCCATTGACTAATAGGAGGTTAAAATGAAATGCCGATAGTCTGTTAGGGAAGAATTATTATTGCGTGTCTTTAAGGGCCTTGTAAGTTTAAGTCTAAAGATGAGTTCTTTTAAACATTTGGAACTTTGTCCTTGGTTTTTTTTTTTTTTTTTTTTGAGGGGAAAATTACTACCGTTCTAAAATGACATCGGCAGGGAGCCCAGCGATCCTATACTTCCTATAAAATCCTATATATTTGAACCTATCCTATTTTATCCTATAATTTCATAAAAGTTCCTATAATATTTCCTATATTTTTGACTTAGTCGAGGTTTTAGTATAGTTTAGCATCAAGTTTATCGAGATCACATTTGATTTCACCGAAATTGCGGAGTTTGCTCAGGATTTTTATATATTTTAATTAATTTCCTCTTTTCAAAGTAAAATCCAATTTGTTATTTTTACGAGATTTTTCTACAAAGTTTATACCAAAATAGTAATATATATATATATGAACTTTTTAGTCATATTTTCCTATTAAAACACATTTTTTTCTCCTATAAAATCCTATAATTCCTCTAAGGAATTTAAATTTTTGACTGGGTTCCATGCATCGACTGTCTAAGAATACGTAAAAACTTTTCCAGGGTGAATTACCCCTCGAAACGCTTGTAAAACTACCAACCTACTCATTACGTTTTTGAGAAAATAAAAAAAAAGTTCAAAAAACCTTGAAAATTTACGATCATTTGTTGAGTAATAAGAAATGGCATTCTCTTCATTTAATATTATTACAATACTTCCTGGTGGATTTAATAGTTTTTATAATATAATATATTTTACCAAACAAAATAACCAATTAATTGTGACGTCATCCGATTCCGATCTACTACTACTTTTTAGAAACAGACGAGGAAACAATATTTTCTATTTTCTTTCACGATTCAAAGTAAATTTGGTGGTAATAATGGCTAGAGGTGAGGTAAGCAGCGCGGCAGGTGTTTGTTTTCAATGGATGAATATTTTTCAATTCACCTGTTACGTTCACCTGTCACTTTTTTAAAGGCCAAAATTATTTCCCAGTTGAAGGAATTTGCATATTTTCCTAAGAATGTGGTTTACCAATTTTTCTTGGATAGTGATTGGCCAATTTTCTTTAAGTAGTGGTTTACCAACTTCCCTTAAATCTAGTGGTTTACCAACTTTCCTTAAATCTAGTGGTTTACCAACTTTCCTTAAATCTAGTGGTTTACCAACTTTCCTTAAATCTAGTGGTTTACCAACTTCCCTTAAATCTAGTGGTTTACCAACTTCCCTTAAATCTAGTGGTTTACCAACTTTCCTTAAATCTAGTGGTTTACCAACTTTCCTTAAATCTAGTGGTTTACCAACTTTCCTTAAATCTAGTGGTTTACCAACTTTCCTTAAATCTAGTGGTTTACCAACTTTCCTTAAATCTAGTGGTTTACCAACTTTCCTTAAATCTAGTGGTTTACCAACTTTCCTTAAATCTAGTGGTTTACCAACTTTCCTTAAATCTAGTGGTTTACCAACTTTCCTTGGATAGTGATTGGCTAATTTTCCTCAAATAGTGGTTTACCAACTTTCCTCGGATAGTGATTGGCCAATTTTCCTTAAATAGTGATTTACCCCTCGAAAATAATTTTCTCTACCCTTTAAAGTACAAAGTAAACCTAAATTAATTTCATTTATTTGTTTAAAATCAACGCGAATTAGATTTAATCTTAATTTAATCTCAATTATATTAATACCTTCCTTCTAATTATGTAAATTTAAGTATTGTTTAAGATAAACACAGCATTAGAGAAGAGGCCCAAACATTAGAATCACCGAATTGATATTTTTTCGAAGTGATATGGCACCCTGTTAAATTCCCCATTGACAGGAATACAACGAAGTTTGATTCACTGCCACTAGTATCGCTAGCTATAAATCGCACCCATTTCGCTGACATCCGGTGTAGCGCTGGTAGGTGACTTTTATGGACGAATGAGCCTGTATTATTTTGGAGTAGCCACTTTTAACCCATTGTTATGGTGTTATTCAGGGAAGGGGGTTTTTTGAATGGGTATGGGGGGGGGAGAGCGGGGAAGTTACCCCAGGTTGAGTTAACGTAACCAAATCATACAGTTGCTGGATTTTATTCGCGCTTCGTTGAACATTTGTGTTTTATATTTTTGGAAATAATTGCCGTCCCCCTTCCTTTCAAACAATAACATTGTCGTTGCGTAAGTGACGTCATAAAAATAAGTATGATATGCCAAGGATCCTGCAAAATTGAAAATGGACGACTCTGAAACACGCCTCCATAAACGTGTCATCTGGAATGCGTAGATTATACTTGTAATCTTTTCTTTCTAAGCCAATTGTCAACATCAACAGAGTTACTCAAAAGTCAAAACATCGGAATCAGTTTGCAAAGCCTTAGTGTTGGGAAAAATGTCATATTTTTTTGGAATTATTTGAACAGTTTGTAACCGATTACGAGATAACTGAAGTCATGACAAGTTAAACTGTGTCATAAACGACAAAAACCTCATAAGTTCTCCCAAACCGATGTAGCACACAACGAAAAAGGTTTTCTATGTCTTCGAATAACCAATGAAATGCGAGGGAGGCGGAGCCATTGGTTTATCAAAGTTATAAGTCCTTCCCATTACCTTCAATCAGATATTAGTATGGAGTCTATGGTCACTTAAAGATTCCAAGTGGAAGAAATCTATTTATTTCTGGAATATGGTCATACTTATAGAATATTGTGTCACTTATGGTCATCGTGTATATAGGACTTATTTCTATGGGTTCGCAAATTTTGACGGACTTGAGAATGTGCTTAACGACAGATTTTTGACAAGTTTTCGACCCTTTAAATTTTATTTATACGTCGATAAATTAGGATAAAATTATTGACATTTATTATTACCGAATAAACGAAATGACCTTTTTTGACATTGTCTCATATATTATCAATTTGAATTTTGACATTTTATCAAAATATCAAACTATTTTTTTGCGTAATATCAGAAGTATATAATACTTCTATTATCCCCTTCTGCTAATATTCATTCTTAAAGCGGTTTTTATTTTTAACCATAAACTATACTGATCATTTCAATCGAATCTAACTGTAATTTTCATTGACAATTTTATATTATTTTGTCTTCAAACAGGCGGTACGTGGCTGTGGCGCCGCAGTATGTTCGTCCAGGTCAAGTGTACCGTGTTGTGGTCAGCATCTTATCGGCTGACCATTCCCTGATGGTCAGGGCGTCGCTCCATCGAGATGAAAGAGAACAAATAGCGTCGGCCCAAGAAAGGGTGGTCCCTGGACGGACGGAAACCTTGGTTATGCAGGTAACAAATAAAATTCCCAAAAAACGAGTTTAATAATCAAATCCCCCCCCCCCAAAACATCCGTGTGTTAATATTGGCAACACGATCTACGCGTGACAACCCCGAGGATATGTAATTGATCTTTGCAAAGATACCGGAACGACTTCTAAAGTCACTAAAACGTGAAAAGAATTCGTTAAAATATGAATATTTAATTAGGCAAAATTCTTCATTTTGTTTTCTCATGTAGAGGCCCTCCGGATAATTAATGTTAGTTTTTAATTGGCCGTAACTTTGTTTCTATAGTACTTAGATAAAATGTGAAGATACTGGGAGAAACTAGAGATTCCGTACAGTAATCACTCCAAGTTTCATGATGGTAGTGATTTAAATTAAGTTATGGTAATCTATTAAACATTTTTGGAAAAATAAAGGCTTAAAAAATAAATTATGTAGAAATCGAAAACGCCTACGTAACCTCGTTACAGTAGAATATCAATATCTCTCCAACAAAAATCAAAAAGATTTGAAATTATTATTTTAATACCTTCTAGACCCACACCCCTTTCGTAATTAATTATGTAATTACTGATTTTAATTAAGGCGGAAATCCTTCATTTTATCGGTAACTCCAAAGAACGCATCCATGTTATCATAAGTTAATAAGAAGATATGTTCCATAAGTTTGTCACTGGTTACAAACTGGAGCTTGTCATGAAGTGAGATTAATTTTCTGGGTTTCACCAAGCTTGGCTGTACAAACCTTCCCCCCCCAAATGCCCACCTCTGTCATGAAGCGTCATAGATTCGAGGTAAAGCGACGCCTGGTGAGGCGCTGTCAAAGGCTTAGTACAGAATAAATAGGAAGTTGGAAGTCCTGCAACACCGAGTGTATTCTATTCTCGCTTGTCGTTCTCGAACTAGCTCGAGCTGTACTATACTTCTCTAGCATTACGAAGTATAGGAAGTGTTTCTGGTCATACTTATAGAACATATCTTATAAACTTATGATATTATAAATATTAAGATTTACAAATATTTCTCCCATTATTTATGTAATCTTTTTTAACGAGGCGTTGACTCGAAGATGAAGCCAGAGTCTGACTTTAATTATATTCTGGTCTCGGTTAGTTTATTTCTCCCTTACAAGAAATCACTCATTCATTCAGTCCGTGCTGGTATTAATTACCTTATAAGTCAACCTAACTGTGCACCAAGATCGGAAACGTCCCGGACCCTTTATGGCCCTTGGATCTTAGTCCTAGGATAGGCTGACTTAATTCTAGCACTTAAAAAAAGGCCCCAGCTATAGAGGATTTTTATTCTTTTTTGACATTTTTAGCTTGTGGAATCAGTGATGGGTTAACTTAAGTAACCCTAACTTTTTTATATACTGTATAAAAGGGGGTGTGTATCATATACATTATTCGAAACTTAGTATTATCTTTCAAATACATTTTTTATGTGTGAAGAAAGGAAAACCGGTTTTATTAGATGGTGGTACGATTATTTTAAAATAAAATAAAAATCCAGGCCGCCGGGGGGGGAGAAGAGGGGGAGTGGACAGTTCAATGTCAAGGAGCCCAACGGTCCTATAATTCCTATAAGATCCTGTATTTTTAAACCTATTTAGTATCATATTAATCAAAATTTATCTCTTTTATCAAGATCACATTTGACTAGACACCGAAATTACGGAGTTTGCTAAGGATTTTTGGTTTATTATATTTTAATTAAGTTCCTCTTTTCAAACTAAAATCCAATTTGTTATTTTTTTTATTGAGATTTTTATGCATAGTTTAAGCCAAAATAGTATTATATACGGGCATTTTTATTCCTATATTTTCCTATAAAAACACATTTTTCTCCTATAAGATCCTATAATTCCGGAGAAAAAAATTCCTATTTACCCTATAAGGAATTTAAATTTTTGACTGGGCTCCCTGGGGACAGTTCAATATACTTGAACTCGGGACAATTACTTGCGTAATCTTATATATATATTTCAGAAAGTAATTAATATATAAATTGTATTGTTTGTCTAGGTTCCGGTAATGGCCCAAAATGGTACCTACCGCCTACGACTGGAGGGCAATACGAACGGGGCTATTGGTGGTAGCGGATTTCGAAATGAAACTGACGTCATCTTCTCGGAAAGATTTTTAACTATTTTAATTCAAACCAATCAGCTAGTCTATAATCATAGGCAACCCAGTGAGTAATAAATAGAATCCGTAATTAATTCTATAATTAACGCGGCTCAATTCCAGTTTACATTAGAGTAATCTTACTGACAACTCAAATGAAACCCTATAGCGATCCCTGCGATGTTTATTTAATAGTAAGGTAGTGAATTTGAACCACTTAAGCCTAATATTGATGACCTTTAACCTTAAAGGACTCGCGAGGTTTGATTATGAAGCGTTGGTATTCGGTTTACCCGTATCTCGGCTTTCTCAGTGTCCATTTTCACTTACCGTCGGATTATCCGTCGGGTTGGTGGACGGTTAGGGTCGTTGTCCTGGGTCAAGTGGAGGAAAAAAAGATTAAACTCGAAAGATGGTTCGGTGACCGCTTTGACGTTAATGTCACCTTACCGGGATACGTCGTCAGTTCGGAAGAGTTCTTGGAAGGATCCGTTAGGGCCAATCATACTAACTTCTCCCCCGTTTCCGGTAATTTGACCATCAGGGCCGTGGTCAAACCTCAATCTCGATATCAGCGAACAAATCAAGGTACAACTCAAAAGTACAAGTACTTGGAACAGAATTTTCTTCGGGTCAGTATTTAATCCGCGTTTTAAAAGTACGCGATGCCAAGTAACGTATCCTCGACAGTTCCACGGGACGTACGATTTCCAATTCCCGATGGAAGACCTGAGGAATTTGGCCCAACCGAATCGTTTGCAAGATTGCGATATTGAAGTCAGAGCCTACGTTGGGGAACGCTATATGAACCTCGTGGTCAAAGGGTACGCCAGGACCCGTATCTTTGATAAGGCCGTTAATCTTAGATTCGTCGGAGTCACGCCACAAATATTCAAACCTGGAATGCCATTTAAAACTAGGGTAAATACTGCTAAGCCTAATTAATTATGTCTTCAAATCTTATTGCTAAGCCTTATTGGTTGCTGAACCTCACAGTTGGCTGTAACGTACTTCGACCAAGTACCATTGGAAGCGGAACGACTTGAAGCGGCGAAAGTAAGGTTCGATGTGACTTTCACCAACCAAGGCGGGGGTCAAAGGACCATAGATGACCCAAGCGATTTAAGAGATCTCAGTTTCGACGAAAATGGCGTCTTGGAGATAAAATTTGATACGTATCCCAAAGGCGAGAAGATTAGAATACGGGTAAGTACTTAAATTCAATATTTCTCTGGGACACTCGTCTTCATTGGTGGGTACTACTTTCACTGAAGGCCTACTACTCGGACGAAAACGACAGGGCGAACGCTGAGATGGTCGCCCACGCTTTCTTCTCCGAGGGTAACAATTACTTGCATATATATACAAGTACCAAATCGGGGCAAGCGGGAGAATACGCCATATTCCACGTTTGGGCTAATTTTTACATGAAAACGTTTAATTACTTGGTAACTTAATTTTTTAAACCCAAAATTTAATTACTCCCAGTAATTACGATGATTTATAACCTCAAAATACTTAGGTCGTATCGAAGGGAATTATTTTACTGTCCGGTATTCAAAAGGTTAACGGTATTCAACATAGCATTACCACATTCGCGGTTCCCATTTCCCCCGAAATGGCCCCCAGTTGCCAAGTAATCGTGTACCACGTGGTACGAGATGAAGAAGTCGTCGTGGACAGCGTTTCTTTACCGGTACAAGGAATTAACCGTATACCCGTAAGTTAATCGAGTACTTGGAAAAGAAATGGTGTCTTAAAGGTACTTACACGTACACCTCAGTTTACTCTGCACATTAACGATAAACAAGATCGTACCGGAAGTCTCGTCGAATTAGTTCCCGGTTTTATAACCGAGGCCATTGTGGGCATATCCGCCGTTGACGTCGATATGTTGTCGTCCCAGGGCAAGTCCGACTTGTCCCCTAATTCCGTTCTGGATTCCATGTACGAATTCGACGAGGGTCGAAGTAAAACTCAACGTATCGTTTGGTTGGATCGGGAAGGCGGACCCGAAAAAACGGAGCATTACGTCACGCAGAATTACGGACGCGATGCCAATCGGACATTCGACGTAAGTATCCCATCTTTTCTTTTTTAATGTCCATGATAGATTAGTCTCTCTTTTAGGTTAATGGATTGGTTATAATTACAAACATGAAACTTGGCACTTTTCCAAGTAAGATTTCTAGTACTTGTTCTAGAATTTGTTCGATTGTAATTTGTTGCTAATTGTAATTAAAGATTTTTGCAACGCCTCAAATGGTTTCATACCGTGCGTTAGCGGTCAATGTTATCGCGTGAATAAACATTGCGACGGTTTCCGCGACTGCGAGGATGGTACTGACGAAGGTAATTGTCCCATACCTCGCAACGAGACCGAGCAACTCAAGTACTACTTGCATAGAACTAACAGGCAGTATCAGTTCTACGAGTCAAGCGGAATGGACTTTGCCTGGCAGGACATTCTCATGGGGTAAGTCAACTTGGTTCTCGGGTTGAGATATTGGTCAACAGGGTTGCCAGTGGTGAGGGAGACTCTTGTGACATGTTCAAGCTTTCTTTTCAATCAGAGATCAAACCGAACAATACTCTCCGTGCTACCCACCGAAACGCCCAACTGTCTGGAGACTGAACGCCATTGCCATGAGTAAAATATACGGGTTCGCCATCTTGGATGAACCCGTGTACATGGACGGTACCAACCCGTTCTTCATCACGGTTGAAGCCCCCAGAACGGCGGTCATAGGCGAACAGATTGGGTTACGCGTCGTTCTCTTCAACTACCAACTCTTCGAGATCAAAGCCGAACTCATTCTCGAGTCTTCGCCCGATTACAAGTTTGTTCAAGTTGAGTCCTTTGGAATCGTCAAGTCCTATAACCCGAGGACGACCTTCGGGGAACACCAGCATTTATTGTATATTAAGCCTCATAGCCAACAGGTGGTCTACGTCCCCATTGTCGCCACCACGACTGGTGTCATCACGGTAAGTTAAAAGAGTGTCTAGGGGATAGGGAATATATCCAGGAAAAAATGGGTTTAATACGTTTCCAGGTGAGCGTCATCGGTCGAACCCAAATCTTGACCGACTCTATGAACATCGATATAAACATCCTGGCCGACGGTGTCCCCGTTTTTCAACACACTTCTATGTTGCTGGACATGAGGAGTCAAGCGTACAACTTGAAATTCCTGAACTTGAACGTCAGCGACGATCCCATCATCCCTTTCGAAGACACTTACCGCCGCTTCATGTTCGATTCACCCAAAGTGACCGTTAGCATCATCGGGGACGTGGTCGGAGCCCCCGTGGGACGTGATCCGGTCGACACCTCGGAGTTGAGGATGGCTCGCCCCGTCAAATCGGGGGAACACATGATGTTCAATTTTGCCTATAATCTCCATACCTTGAATTACTTGAGGTTGACCAATCAACTCAACGCCACCACGCAGAAGATACTCTTAGAGTATCTCAATAGAGGATACGTTTACCAAAGTGTTTTCTTCGTAAATGGCTCCTTTACCATGTTCCGGAAGGAGCCGAGTGTCTGGTAAGTCCAGTTTCTTTATACTCGGGTGATAGTTTGGGTACTTGGACGTTGGTTTGGGTACTGAGCTCCCAGTTAGGCGTGAACTGGTCCCTAATTACCTGTACTTGAGTCTTAGAGCTGAGTTTTTCTCTCCGGTGATAGGTTAACAGCTTTCTGCGCTCGCAATTACTACTTGGCTCAATACCCCGGTTGGGAACAGCAACTTTATATCGACCCGCAAATGATAGCTGATTCTATTAAGTTCTTAATCGAAAACCAAACGCCGGAAGGGTCCTTTATGGAGACAACCATCAATCCATATAATAAGAAAATGGCCGGCAGACCCACTTCCGGTTCCCGATACTACCAGTACCAGAATATCACATTGACAGCTCACGTTCTCATTACTTTGACCAAAGTCACTGACCTTGTTGGGGTAAGTAACAAACCGGAAATAATTCAATAGAATTGGTCTTTAAAGCGACAATTACCATCCATCTAGGACTTGAGATCGTTGGCATCGAACGCGAAAGCCAAGGCTAAACACTATTTAGAACGTCAATTACCGTCATTGAAGGATCCATATGAGTTGGCAATTGTTACTTACGCCTTATTGGAGGCCGGTAGCGTCGAGGCCGAAAGTGGCTTTAATAAGTTAGATCGTCTTCAGAGAACTTCCGGTAAGTTAAGATTGAATGACTTGAGCCTTGGTCCATAATCTTAACACGGTGTTTACTACCGTCACCACGAATAGAGGGTATGGTTTACTGGAGTCCAGTTGACATCCCGCCACCTCAGATCGTCTACCAAAGTCAACGACCTTTCATTCAACCGCGTAACCCGAGCAAGTATGACTCGGTCGCTGTCGAAGCCACTGCCTACGCCTTGATGATCTACAGTCGGAATGGCGGCATCATTCAAGATAAGATAGTCCAATTTTTAAATACAATGAGGTTTACTGATCCCGCTTTCGTCTCGACTCAGGTAGGGCGGTTAATTAACTTCCCTTAATTACGTTTAGTTAACATTATTGAGATTTTTAGGATACGATAGTGGCCTTGGAAGCCTTGGTCGACTATTCTTTCAGATCGCACATCCGCGACATCACCAGTATGAGACTGGACGTCCATGTCAGCGCTAACCCTAATAAGACCTATTCCATGTCCATTTCACCCGAGAATTTGGCCGAAAAAAGGTCAATTACGGCCAGGAAAAATGTCTGGGGTCACGTCGAGGTTCAAGCTAGGGGAAGTGGTCTAGCCATCTTGCAGGTTGACCTCCAGTACAATGTCGATAGGGATTTCTTGCTGATACCACCCCCGGAAGACGCCTTCGATTTGACCGTCAATTACGCCTATCACGGAAGAAATAAGTCCCATTATAACATCAACGCTTGCGCCAGGTCAGTAGACGCGTCCATTGTGTTTGTAGATCAAAGTAGACTTGCGGTTTTTGTGCTAGGAATTTGCACAAGAAGTTAGGATTACGATTTCGAAGTCAGTCTATATAATGGACGAAAGTAGGCTTAGCTTTATAACGGACGAAAGTAGGCTTAGCTTTATAACGGACGAAAGTAGGCTTAGCTTTATAACGGACGAAAGTAGGCTTAGCTTTATAACGGACGAAAGTAGGCTTAGCTTTATAACGGACGAAAGTAGGCTTAGCTTTATAACGGACGAAAGTAGGCTTAGCTTTATAACGGACGAAAGTAGGCTTAGCTTTATAACGGACGAAAGTAGGCTTAGCTTTATAACGGACGAAAGTAGGCTTAGCTTTATAATAGACGAAAGTAGGCTTAGCTTTATAATAGACGAAAGTAGGCTTAGCTTTATAATAGACGAAAGTAGGCTTAGCTTTATAAAAGACGAAAGTAGGCTTAGCTTTATAAAAGACGAAAGTAGGCTTAGCTTTATAATAGACGAAAGTAGGCTTAGCTTTATAATAGACGAAAGTAGGCTTAATGACTTTTAATCGTAATTTAGGTGGAAATTACTTTCCGAGAGCGAAACTAGCGGCTTAGCAGTCATCGAGGTGGCTGTCCCTACTGGTTACTTAACTCAAAAGTTACGGATGAACGCTCTCGTTCAGGACGAAGAGGTGCCGCGTCTTCAACGAGCCAGAGTTTTACCACGATCCGCCGTTTTCATGTTTGATTATGTAAGTTCAATTAAACAAAATTAATTCCAAAGTTAATTAAAAATAAAATTAGCTCGATCGGCAATGGAGTTGCGTCAACTTTACGGTGGAACGATGGTACCCCGTCGCCAACATGACGCGCTACTTAAAGGCCAGAGTCTATGACTATTACATGCCGGAACGTTACAAAGAAGTCATCTTCGAGGATTACGAGTTGTACGTCCTCAACATTTGCGAAGTCTGTGGTTCGTATCAATGTCCGTACTGTCCTCACTTCAGTTGGGCGACCAGACCAACCGTTCAATGGTTCCTCATCATCGGGGCCGTACTCGCGTCTATAATTACAAAAATCTGGACAAAGAATCAGAGGTGACAGGTCAGAGGTCACAAATGTCCATCCAGGTACCTTTTATAGTCAGTTTTTTATCGATGGTCGATTCTATAGTCCTTGGGCCGCTTAGTTTTTTTGAAGAAACCCAAAGAATATAGTGTCGAAGGATTAATATAATGCATAATTTTATCATATTTAAATATCCGTCGCGTCAAAAGGTCAACAAATTGAATTGACCAAGGCTTAATGACAACTCATTTTGTTTTTCAAAAATACATCACTTATTTTTGTAAATTTGTTTTAATCATATCATAATCAAGTCTTTTATTAAATAATTAATATTTTTAAAATGACTTTTGGAATTTGGATTACCATTTTTAATTGTTAGGCCTAATGAGTTTGATTTTTTTAGGCCTAATAAAATATAACGTGTAGGCCTAATTAGTCGCGATGTTGTAGGCGTTAATTAAAGACACAATTCTATATTTTAAGCGTACAATATTTAATTATTCATAAAACGTAATAAAACAAAAAAATCCATGAAGAATATGACAGAAGTGAAATATTTAAAAACTTGTTCGTACACTCTTGGGAAACGATTTGGAAATACACATATTACGCTTAAAAAAAAACCCTCAAAAATCTTTATAATAGGGAAACAAATAACTAATTATCAAAAATAATTAACTTCCATCATTCACAATAAGTAGGAAACCGCTTTAGGACCTCAAAAGAAACAAAATGATATCCGAGTTTAAAAATTGTACAAAAATTACGGTAAACCTTTTCAATATTTAATATTCAATTCAACTCTAATTACGAGTAATTGTTTAATTCCAATTAAATAATTAGATTTAATTTAATTCCACAAGCAATAATTAGATTTAATTTAATTCCACAAGCAATAATCAAAGTTGGAGGATTATTTTTTCTATAAAATTAATTAAAATTTTGGTGTCAATTACCGGTAATTAGAGGCTGTTAATTACCCCCTCTCCCAACTCCTATCTCATAATCTAAAATTTATTTTGTAAACCTTACAGAAATGTTTGAAGAAAACCCAATATAGTAATGTAATTAAAATTGAACTTGATTAACCTTAATTACTGGTAATTAGAGGCTGTAAATGACCCCTCAAACCAACATTGGGTCAGTAATGAATTATTGTGGTGGATAAGCGGCGTAACCTTGACTTTGTTCATAACCCCCATAAGGTTGACCTTGACCTCCGGGTGGTCCGTGCATTTGATTTGACCCCATGTGACCTTGAGGTCCAACACCACCTTGCTGCATATGTCCCCCCATTTGATTGACATTCTGTCCTCCCCCTTGTGAGGAGGCTCCCCTATAATAATTCTGTTGTCCATACCCCCCAGGGTACCGCCCTTGTTGGGGAGGCGGGGGCGGTGTGGTTCCGGGTGGCGTATTAGATTGTGGGTGACTAAAGCCACCAGGGGCGTAACCTCCCGGTTGAGAAGGTGGTTGTTGAGAAGGAGGACCGTAATTAGGACCAGCCCCTGTTTGGGAATGGGGCATGTAGCCACCCTGAGGCGGTTGCTGGGGTCCACCGGGATAACTTTGATTAGGAGGTGGGTATTGGGTATTATTTTGATACCATTGACCTTGACCCATGAAAGATTGACCTCCAGCAGATTGTGGGTAAGTGGCGCCACCCGGTTGAGTGTTATTTTGACCGGGAGGTACGGAAGTTGGGGTGGTATAAGGTTGGTTCGCATTTGGTGTTGGATAACCTGTTGGGTTTTGGGAACTTGGGGGGTAATTTTGAGGTGGTGTAGGGGTGGTATTATAAACGTTACCCCCTTGAGGACCACCCTGTTGGGGTGGTACTGGAGGTTGGGACGAAGGTGGTGGTTGTTGTTGGGGCTGTTGGTTAGGTTGAACAATAGGTGGTACAGGACCCGCGTTACTTTGGGGCGGTACCGGGTAGCCACCTTGGTAATTAGATTGAGGTGGTGGGCCACCTGAATAGGGAGAAGGTTGAGGTGGCCCTTGATGGGGTGGAGTGGAATAGTGAGGGTGAGGAGGACCACCTGTTTGGGTTGGGGGTGGTGCTTGTTGTTGTTGTTGTTGGGGTGGTCCCCCTTGTTGTTGGGATGGCCCCCCTTGTTGAGGGGAATTGTGGGGTGGTTGGTATCCTTGTGCGTAACCTTGTTGACCTCCCCCTGTTTAAAAGAAATGTGTTAATTAAGATTAGTTTTGATTAATTTTTTTGGGCGGTTTAAGGGTGGTATATAGATAGGCTTGTAATCATACTTTGCATAGCGTAGGGTGGCATTGGGGGTCTGGGATAACCAGCGGGTGGTTGAGGCGGGTGTTGAGGTGGCCCTTGATTTTGCTGTTGCATGTGAGGCGGTGGCGGCGGTTGTTGGGGTGGCATTTGGTGTTGAGGCGGTCCCTGTTGATGAGGCGAAGCGACTGGTGCTGGGGGGGCGGGGCTTTGCTGCTGAGGTGGGCGGGATTGGTTGGGTGCTTGAGGCGGTATTCCCCCAGAATTTTGTTGCTGTTGTTGCGGGGAAGGTGAGGCGGCTTGCTGTTGAGCAGCTGGGGAAGCTTGAGGACCACCCCCTCCTTGAGGTGGTTCACCTCGATTATTATTTTGGTTGTAATTAACGTGAGGTGAATTTGGGGGGCCACCGTGAGGAGGTGGACCACCCATACTAGCATTGTCTGGTTTTTTACCTGAAAATTGATTAAAAGTTTAAAAAAGCCATTTAATTTAAATTTAAGCAAAAGCATTTATTTTTAATGTTTCAAAGATTGGAGAAAACTTTATTTTTTAAGGCTGTTAAAAGTAAAGTTGTACCATTGGGTGGCATATTTTGATGAGGAGGTTGATTTGTAGGGGGCGTTCCGTCTCTTTGAGGTGGCATGTTGACGTTGTTGCCTGGAATTTGTTGTTGTTGTTGTTGGTTTTGAGGGGAGTTATGATTTTGACCGGGTGCTGGTGGACCACTCATGAAGCTTTGAGGTGGCTGTCATTTTCATTTAAATGGCTTTTAATTATTATATGTACATTCATTTTAGAGATCCAAACACATACTGGTAAATGAGCTTGCATGCTAGGGCCACCTGCATCAGCTACTGATGCTAAATACACTAAATTGCGGTGAAATATCTCTTTGTACCTAGTAATGGGTAACAATATTTTAGGTTTATGACACTTTTCCTTAATAATATGACGATGATACTAACTGTAGGCATTCCGAGACTTTCCCTTTGTTTTGATAATCAACAATGGCTTGAATTAACTGCACATTTTCGTCTAATAACTGTTAAAAAAAAATAATTAAATTGATTGATGACGCTACATTTTCGCTAAGCCTAACGGTTTAAATTTAATATATACCCTTTGATACTGGCTAGGATTGAACGGCGGGCGATTTTTTTGTGGCATAAAAGCGACCGACATCGTTAATAAAAAAATCTGTCAAATCTTAACTAAATTTTACTAATTGTTTCGAAAGCAAAACTTTCAACGCCAAAGTACCACTCCAAGCCCAAGGCCTACCTAATTACTCTAAAAATATGGAAAATATATCGGAGAATCTGATTGGCTGATTTGGAGGGAATAGGAATGTGAAAGACAACCGGTGATTGGTCGAATTTTCACGTGACTCAGAGAAAGAGCGCGTCTTTTCCTAGCGGGTGGCTATCATTACTTCCAAAACCCGTTTGTTCCAAAGCTCATTGCTTCCAAAGCCCGTTGCTTCCAAAGATCGTTGCTTCCAAAGGTCGTTTCTTCCAAAATATAGTAAGAAACATAGGATTTGTAGTAGGAAAATAGTTTAAGCTCCACCCAAATCTCCCGGTGCGTGGACAAATCTCCCGGTGCGTGGACATCTCCCGGTGCGTGGACAAATCTCCCGTTGCGTGGACAAATCTCCCGGTGCGTGGACATCTCCCGTTGCGTGGACAAATCTCCCGGTGCGTGGACAAATCTCCCGGTGCGTGGACAAATCTCCCGGTGCGTGGACAAATATCCCGGTGCGTGGACAAATCTCCCGTTGCGTGGACAAATCTCCCGGTGCGTGGACATATCTCCCGGTGCGTGGACATCTCCCGGTGCGTGGACAAATCTCCCGTTGCGTGGACAAATCTCCCGTTGCGTGGACAAATCTCCCGGTGCGTGGACAAATCTCCCGGTGCGTGGACATCTCCCGGTGCGTGGACAAATCTCCCGGTGCGTGGACAAATCTCCCGTTGCGTGGACAAATCTCCCGTTGCGTGGACAAATCTCCCGTTGCGTGGACAAATCTCCCGTTGCGTGGACAAATCTCCCGGTGCGTGGACAAATCTCCCGGTGCGTGGACAAATATCCCGGTGCGTGGACAAATCTCCCGGTGCGTGGACAAATCTCCCGGTGCGTGGACAAATCTCCCGGTGCGTGGACAAATCTCCCGGTGCGTGGACAAATCTCCCGTTGCGTGGACAAATCTCCCGGTGCGTGGACAAATCTCCCGTTGCGTGGACAAATCTCCCGTTGCGTGGACAAATCTCCCGGTGCGTGGACAAATATCCCGGTGCGTGGACAAATCTCCCGTTGCGTGGACAAATCTCCCGTTGCGTGGACAAATCTCCCGGTGCGTGGACAAATCTCCCGGTGCGTGGACATCTCCCGGTGCGTGGACAAATCTCCCGTTGCGTGGACAAATCTCCCGTTGCGTGGACAAATCTCCCGGTGCGTGGACAAATATCCCGGTGCGTGGACAAATCTCCCGGTGCGTGGACATTTCTCTCGGTAGGGCGCGAAATATTAAACGCCGTTATAAATAGCGTTTGTATAAAATTATATTACGTCTGTAACTCGTGTTCGTAATTGTTAGCAATTATTCCTATCGTTATTAAGCACAAAATATGTCATCTCCAGTTTACATTAATGATAAACGGCATAATTTTATAAGATATGTTACGTAAGTATGGCACTTAAGTAACAGTTGTGCTGGTTAATCCAGGAGGACAGTGTCGTTATATAATTTAGTTTGTCAAATAATTTTCATGTTTACATCACAGATTCTCTCAATGTAACCACGTTAGAAACGGAGGGTTTCGTTGTTTGCTATTTCAACAGTCCACATTGCCGTTTGTTTATTGTTTTAAAATAATTGCTATGAATTGTATAGGTATTTGATTTAATTACTGGTATTCAAGCTAAACTATAGAATAACATCATTCATTAACATATTGTATAGATAATCTTTATGTTACCACAAACCTAGCACAGGATATGATAAAAATTGAACGCAAGTTAATTTCAACGTAATTAAGTGTAATTAACGTGAAATTAAAGCAAATTATAAATTTTTTTTGGATGAAAACTCAGATAACTCTTAAATGATGTTCTTGATTAAGATTGTATGTACCCAAGCCGTTGGTAAAGCCCCATGTTTTCTTTTTCACACTTAAGCTAATTTAAATTATCTCCAAAGTACCTTAATAGGCGCGAAATTCAAAACTTAAGCGTAAAATGAGAATGGAAAACTCCACTATATTTGCAATTAAGGTGTAGTATACATTTAAACTCATTTTATAACCTAAATGTACACTGCCAAAACACAGTCCTACGTAATTTTAACTCAATTAAATATAATTAACGTAAAATTAAACCAAAATATACATTTTTTTGGATAAAAGCTAAAATAAAATAAACTCTTCAATTATGATTAAAACTATATACCCAAGCCATTGGTAAAGCCCAAAATTTTCTATTTCACACACTTCACACCTCATCCTCCTATTTAATATCCTCTCCGATCCCACCAACCTTACTTTGAAGCTAATCATTCCTCATTTCACTCTCGAAAACTATTCATTAAACGTCCACGACTAAACGTCGTTAAACAGTCATTTTTTGCCGGGTTGTTCCCTTATGGAATTCCCTTCCCAATGATATTATAAATTCGCCCTCTGTAAAATCATTTAAATTTAAGCTAAACAACCACCTCTCGAATATGTAACTGTTTTTAACCCTGATGTATACTTTAATTTATATTTTTAATATGGCCCATACCTACCAACTACGTCACTGTTTTTCTCGATACTATTATAGTATAATTTAAATATGCCTCAAGGAGCTGTTATGGCCTGTTTCCTATTTCACTTTCAAATTAATGATCATAATAATGGTCGTTAAAATACATCAAAAGCGCATACATAGGGTAATTGCAATTAAAGTTAATATTTTATTGAAACTTGTATTATAATCTAAATCCACACTAGATAAACATGATAAGCCGCTAAATTAGACTTAATCAAGTATAATTAATGTGAAATTACCCCAAAACACGAATGTTTTGGGTAAATTCATGGATACCTTGTAATTAAACTAACAAATTAAAATTAAAATTACACTTATATTTCACCCAGCCTCCATTTTCCTGTTTAATTCTTACGACTAATTAAATTGTCATTTAAAAGCCTTTTTCCCATTTTTAAAAGAGAGCCATTGAAAAGGCGCGATATCTAAAAGTTTTGGGGCAAAATAGTGATTGTTCCGCAAAAGTCAAACAGTCACTCCTCTAAAGTTTGCAGTTAAGGAGAATTTCTTGTTCAAACACGTATAATAAACTGAAATAACACTAGTAAAAGAAGATAAGCCGTTAATTTCAACTAAAATAACCATATTTATCGTGAAATTAATCGAAAACAACAGGTTTATTTTTGGGTAACTATAGATAACCCTTAACTGAAATAACAAAATAAGATTAAAGTACGCGAGTTGTTCTTTCGGCCTAAATGTTTTCCTATTCAGAACTTCCCCACTTTCCTTCGCGATCTTGGGGGCAAACCACATAGAGAAATTTTTATTAAAACATAGGTTTACAGGTTTATTTTCAGCGGTATTATGATTCACTTTAATGGTAGCAACAAGAAGAACACATTTTTTCAAGAAAAAAGATACGAAGCTTTGTATTATGGATAAACTTTGAAACTACCTCTACTAATCATGAATGATAGTGTTCCAACATCCATTTAAAATTTGAATTTAACCTGAAAATATAGACTAATCTAGGAAAAAAATTAGGAATTACCAACCTTCGCGAACCATGAACGAGTGTTACAATTAACGTCCGTTGAAGATTTGAATTTAACCTGTAAATATAGACTAATCTAGGAAAATAATTAGGAATTACCAACCTTCGCGAACCATGAACGAGTGTTCCAACGTCGGTTGAAGATTTGAATTTAACCTGTAAATATAGACTAATCTAGGAAAATAATTAGGAATTACCAACCTTCGCGAACCATGAACGAGTGTTCCAACGTCCGTTGAAGATTTGAATTTAACCTGTAAATATAGACTAATCTAGGAAAATAATTAGGAATTACCAACCTTCGCGAACCATGAACGAGTGTTCCAACGTCCGTTGAAGATTTGAATTTAACCTGTAAATATAGACTAATCTAGGAAAATAATTAGGAATTACCAACCTTCGCGAACCATGAACGAGTGTTTCAACGTCCGTTGAAGATTTGAATTTAACCTGTAAATATAGACTAATCTAGGAAAATAATTAGGAATTACCAACCTTCGCGAACCATGAACGAGTGTTTCAACGTCCGTTGAAGATTTGAATTTAACCTGTAAATATAGACTAATCTAGGAAAATAATTAGGAATTACCAACCTTCGCGAACCATGAACGAGTGTTTCAACGTCCGTTGAAGATTTGAATTTAACCTGTAAATATAGACTAATCTAGGAAAATAATTAGGAATTACCAACCTTCGCGAACCATGAACGAGTGTTACAATTAACGTCCGTTGAAGATTTGAATTTAACCTGTAAATATAGACTAATCTAGGAAAATAATTAGGAATTACCAACCTTCGCGAACCATGAACGAGTGTTTCAACGTCCGTTGAAGATTTGAATTTAACCTGTAAATATAGACTAATCTAGGAAAATAATTAGGAATTAATTACCAACCTTCGCGATCCATGAACGAGTGTTTCAACGTCGACCAAGCACAACTGGCAACCATCCGACTTTTTCATATACTTCGGGCTTTGTGACTGAGTCTGAGAATGGAGCATGAATCCCTTACAGCAATCCCTAGGACGCATCCTTTCCCCCATTTTCGGCGTTATTACACATTTTTCCTAACAACGAAAAATGTGTAATAATGCCGAAAATGTGTAATAACGCCGAAAATGGGGGAAAGGATGAGGCGTCATAGAGTTTGATGTATGACTTGTTATTTTCATGCCCCTCTCACTTAAGGCGAATATTTCTTAACTGAATATAATTCAAAACACATTATTAAGCGATAATAATTAGTTTAATTAATTTTAACCTCGGTTTTTTGGGCGGGATATTGTTGATATTGTTTCAAAATGTAGGATATAGTTATAATTGTAATTTTTAGACCGTTAGAATGGTTTTCACGTTTTATTTAATTAGGCTTATATTAATTAATAAGATATTTATTTTGCAGTAGTTTAAGCTAATGAATCGAGTGTCGATATGAAAATAGTATGAAATTAAGTAGGTGAAAAAATATCATTGTACGACTTCAAAATAAATTTTCATTTCGACTTCCTGACCCTAAAATTAGTGAGGAAAATATTTTTTCTTCTTAAATTACTTTCATTACGAGACGTAATTAACGAAAAACGTAAAAATTAAATCCAGCGAATCGTAACCTTGCAAACCGTTAACGTATGAAGTATTTACGGGTGTAACACTAGGTTGAAAGCTGAAATCGAAGACCACTTTTACAAAATTTAGTTTTTCGGTTATTTTTGGTTTCAAATTGTAATTACCTTAATTACTTAAGGAAGTGCATCAACTATGAATGTTTAATTATGCAATTAAACGTCCAAAAAGACAGCTTATACCACCAGTTAATATTTCGTCTTTCAAACATATTTTTGGCATTAAAATAGCAATAAATTTAAATGAAACTATCCGATTCTGACGTAAAAAACTGTTAGTAATCGAATAAAAGTAATCGCAAGATCCTAATACTAGCGGTTGATTAGTTGTTCCACTGATTACGGTGATCCCGATTTTTAAGTTCAACCTAACTGATTTAAATTCTACTTTTGATCGATTCCTGCATGGTGTCCCCATGTTTTTACTGCCATTTTGAAGAACTTGAAAAGCCCTATTCGCCTGATTCTGGTCCAACTACTGACTCTATCTTAAAGCGGTTAATTGCATTGAATTCGGTGTTAAAAACTATACAAATTGGCGTCAAGATATTTTCAAAATATTCATATAATTGGCAAAATTCGATTTCCAGCTTTCGGCGATCGGTGGTCGATAGTTCGGAAATTGCTAGTCCTACGCTCTCGAAAGTGAAATTAATCTGATTTTTCAAACTTGAATTAAACTTTTATTAACAATCTATTAAATTTAATAAAGGGCGAAATTGAAATTAAAAAATCATTAGCAAAAATCAAAACACTGCAAGAAACAAAACTAACAAACAAACAATAGTAAAAATTAATTTTAAATTACACTGGTGACTGATAACAAAAATCAAAACTGAATTGATTTTATACTTTAAACCACGTATAGTAGAAATGATAGGCTTTACAATTAAAAAAAATAGTAAATACTGAATTAATAAATAAATTGGAGAGCCACACTAGAGCTTGCTCGGTAGAAGTGCGCAAACTGAAGTTTACAATGCTTTGAGGGAGCCAGGGAGGCCAGAGACTGTATCATTTAATCTCGCTTCACAGTTAGGTTGAACTTAAAAATGGGGATCACCCTAATTAGTGGAACAACTAATCAACCGCTAGTATTAGGATCTTGCGATTACTTTTATTCGATTACTAACAGTTTTTTACGTCAGAATCGGATAGTTTCATTTAAATTTTTTGCTATTTTAGTGCCAAAAATATGTTTGAAAGACGAAATATTAACTGGTATAAGCTGTCTTTTTGGACGTTTAATTACATAAATAATTAACTGTTAATTGTGGAGATCTGAAATTAACACCATTGGGATCAGAAGACTCGAAGTATTCAGTGTTGATGCATTTCCTTAAACAATTAAGCTAATTACAATTAGAAACCAAAAATAACCGAAAAACGAAATTTTGTAAAAGTGGTCTTCGACTTCAGCTTTCATCCTAGTGTTACACCCGTAAATACTTCATACGTTTGCAAGGTTAAGTTTCGCTGGATTTAATTTTTACGTTTTTTGTTTTACGTCTCGTAATTAAAGTAATTTAAGAGGAAAAAACTATTTTCTCTGACTAATTTTGGGGTCAGGAATTCGAAGAAACATTTTTTCAAAGTCGTACAATGATATTTCTCGCCTACTTAATTTTATAGTATTTTGCATATCGCCATTCGATTCATTAGCTTAAACTACTGCAAAATAAATATCCTATTATTAAATATGAAAGAATGAATGCGTTTATTTTGAAATCCTATAATACAACATGACGAAGTCACTTTTTAAGGTAGTAGGTATAAATCATTTCACCCTAAATTTATAAACAAAAATTAAAATACAAAAATAAAAGTATATAAAAATAAAATAAAATTAGAAATTACAATGGTTCACAGATCTTATCCCTTTTGTTTTTGATATCATTCTAATATAAATCGTTAATTGTATTGGAAACTCTAAGGTTTTTATACTGGTGTTTAAAATGTTGTATATGCGGATCAAATATATTTAAATCATCAAAGTATGGGAGTTCCTTATAGCCGTATTTTGCATTCGAGTCATGGGGCTTAAAAGTAATATTTGTGAAATGCCTATTTTAAAAACTCTGAGTTACGAAATTTCTTACATGGTACCTTAAATCTAACCCTCTCCATCAATTGTTTACAGTCAATATGGTTTGTAATTAGTTTCAATAAAAAACTTAAGTCTAGAAAGGTGAAACGATTTTTGATGGTTGCCAGATTTTGGCCTTTTAAAATTTTTAAGAAGTCATACTGCCCACTTTTAAGAAACTTCTCATATAGCAGCTGAATAAACTTCCGTTGGATACGTTCTATTGTAAGTAGGAGATATCTACTACACCCTGTCCATATTTTGGAAGTATATTCAACTTTAGAGCGTATTAGTGTCATATAGAGTTTTTTAAAAACATTTTCGGACTTCAGGCCTGTAGCAACTTTTAAGATGGCATTCAGGCACTTTTGACAGTTACTCTTAACACTCGAGACATGAAGATTAAAGTCTAATTAAAATAAGTGAGGGTGAAAAACCGTTCTAACGGTCTTAAAATCACAATTATAACTCCATACTACACTATAAAACGTAATTAACAATAGTCAGCCCAAAAAAAACCCTAGGTTAAAATTAATTAAACTAACTTTTAACGCCTAATAATCATAATGTGTTTTGAATTATAGTCAGTTAAGAAAACTTCGCCTTTAGTAAGAAGGGGCATGAAAATAACCAGTCTTACGGCAATATCTGTAGCGCTTCCTCCATTCCCCACATTTTTCGGCGTTATTACAGATTTTTCCTAACCGCGAAAAATGTGTAATAACGCCGAAAAATCTATAATAACCCCGAAAAATGGGGGAAAGGATGGCGGCTCATAGGGATTGCTGTATGACTGGTTTGCATGGCCCCCTCGCACTAAAGGCGAAGATTACTCTTAACTGACAATAATTCAAAACACATTACCTATAAGGCGTTAAAAATTAGTTTAATTAATTTTAACCTAGGTTTTTTGGCGGCATATTGTTAATTATGTTTTAATGTGTAGTATAGAGTTATAATTGTGATTTTTAGACCGTTAGAACGGTTTTTCACTTTTACTTATTTTAATTAGGCTTATATTAATTAATAATTAGTAGGATATTTATTTTGGGGTAGTTTTTGCAACCTTTAGTTTTTCCAATTCAAATTTTCAATATTAATTTACTTCGTTGTTTTCTTTTATAAAAGGACTGCTACTTCATGGATTTTTAAAATATTTATTTATAACTTTAAAATAATGGGAGCTTTCGGACCGTGGTCCTTCTTCAGCCGATACAATTTCTAATTTAATTTCCTATCTCTTTTATTAATTACATTTTTGCACCATAATGTACCCTAGTTTTTTCTCTGATTTATTTTTTAATTTTTTATTTTTTATTTAATTTTGAATACCCCCCCCACCCGTTTATGTTTACATTTCCCTTATCTAAATTTAACTCCCCTCTATCCCTTTTTAAAAATCCATGAAGTAGCAGTCCTTTTATAAAAGAAAACAACGAAGTTTAGATCAACCATGGAACGAAAATTTAACATATACGACAATATTAATTTAATTTACTAAGAAACAGTACAATTTAAAATCAAAAATTTATAAAAATTTACTTCATATTAGGGATGCACCGATATATAGGCCTATCTTTTTCATATCGGTATCGGCCAATATTGGCTCCATGCAAACCGATATTTCCGGGGAAACTTGACAAGATATAAGGTATACTCAATGAATACTAATTGAAACACATCACACAAATTTATTCCCACAATTTAACATTTCCCTTTAAAAATGCAAGGTTTTCCACAATCTCAGTTTTATCCCGTTGTTCACGACTATGAGAAAGTAATTTCCCTAGTTTTTCATACCTCCCACAAACAATCCTCAACGGCCATAAATGAAGAGGAAGTATATTAAAAAAATTAAATATTATGTAAAAGTAAGAGGGTAGTGTTACAGATATCTATATTGCACATGACACGCGTTGAACTTTTAAAAAACATTTAAATACTATATCCACAAGGGCCATGAATGACACCAAATCTGTGCCTTAAAACGCGGACATCAGCAAGAATGACCCTTTCAAGGATTATCACGTAAATGATCACGAACCTTATGCCCAATTTCAATTAGCGTAAATTGAAATATAAGCAACTTTGGTTTTGTTCTATCAGAGGTGGTTCCGATTCGGACAAACTCGCAACTATTCAAGGTTCTAATGTACATTGACCTTTTAGAAAATATTTAAATATTATATCCTCAACCGCCATAAATTAATTAAAAAAAATTAAATATTATATAAAAGTAAGAGGGTACTGTTCCTGATATCTATATTGCACGTCACACTATAGAATGGTACAAGATGCTTTTGCAAATCTATTTAGTAGAGAAACAATATTTTAAAAATTGAAATATAAGCAACTTTGGTTTTGTTCTATCAGAGGTGGTTTTGGCGAACTTCGGAAGTCGTCTTTGGCTTAGTTAATGGTCTGGGCTTGAAAATTGTTGGAACAATACTTTTCTTAAAGCAATTACAATGTTATAAATGCACTAAAATAGTTTATGGTTTTTGTTAAACGAAACTATTTTATACATAATTAATGATTATTGCTGTATTTTTAATGAAAATAGTCATCACTTTAATAATTGCAGTTTTTAATTCTACTATTCATACACCAATTATTGTTGTTAGTAATAATTGAAAACAAGTAAGAACACGAGTTACAGACATTTTTAATATACATGTATTTTATGAATACTACATTTCACATTTAGTGCTTTATATTAAACTCAGTACGAATCAAAGCGAAGAGGGGAGGCGGTAAAAAAAGTCATTCTTTGAGTAACTTCTATAATTTGTAAATATCACAAAAATAATTGAACTGTTTTTAAATCGTACCTTTTTGAAACGTTATGATTGATTATACCTGTAAAAAAAAAACAAAGCAGATCGGATGTTGTTAACATGGAAAATATAACGTTTAAAAAAAGTCAGTCTTTGAGTAACTTCTATAATTTGTAAATATCACAAAAATAATTGGTGAACTGTTTTTAAATCGTACCTTTTTGAAAATTAATAAATGATTAGAACTGTAAAAAACATAAAAAACAAAGAAAATATTACGTTTAAAAAAAACTGTCATTCTTTGAGTAACTTCTATAATTTTGAAACATCACAAAAATAATTGGAGAATTTCATTTAAAATCGTACCTTTTTGAAACGTAATAAATGATTATAACTTTAAAAAAACATAAGGCATATCGGATGTTGTTAACAAGGAAAATATTACGTTTGAAGAAACTGTCATTCTTTGAGTAACTTCTATAATTTTGAAATATCACAAAAATAATTGGTGAATATTTTTTCAAACCCAACCTTTAGGAAACGTAATAAATTATTATAACTATAAAAAACATAAAGCAGATCCGACGTTAAAATTTCATTCTTTGAGTAACTTCTATAATTATGAAATAGCACAAAAATAATTCGTGAAAATGTATTTTGTTATAAAATCCTTACCTTTTCAAACCCTTCATGGGATTAGGAGATTCAGCTTTTAAGATTTAATTGCAACCTTTGGAATACAGCCCAAAAGTTAACGATTTTTAGGATGAAAATTAAAAATTATTTTAGGATAAAAAAAGGAATCGGGCTTTTAGAACATTACATCATGCTTTAAACTTGATGGAAATATTTTAATATGGTAAGTAAGCTAAAATTTCATTTCTTTAAGCAAATAGTCATAAAATTAATAATTACAGTTTTTAATGTTACTATTCAAACAACATTTATCGTTATTATGATAATAATAATAATAATTGCCAACAATCAGGAACATTGATATTAAGAAAGCATTTAATATTTCGCGCTTTAATCTTGGTATGAATAAAGTAAAGGTGGCGCCATCCTCTTAAACCTTCTTCAACAAAAAACCCTCAAAGTTTTAAACGTATAGATTTGTCCACGCAACGGGAGATTTGTCCACGCACCGGGAGATTTGTCCACGCAACGGGAGATTTGTCCACGCACCGGGATATTTGTCCACGCAACGGGAGATTTGTCCACGCACCGGGAGATGTCCACGCACCGGGAGATTTGTCCACGCACCGGGAGATTTGTCCACGCACCGGGAGATTTGTCCACGCAACGGGAGATTTGTCCACGCAACGGGAGATTTGTCCACGCAACGGGAGATGTCCACGCACCGGGAGATGTCCACGCACCGGGAGATTTGTCCACGCACCGGGAGATTTGTCCACGCAACGGGAGATTTGTCCACGCAACGGAAGATTTGTCCACGCACCGGGAGATGTCCACGCAACGGGAGATTTGTCCACGCACCGGGAGATGTCCACGCACCGGGAGATTTGTCCACGCACCGGGAGATTTGTCCACGCAACGGGAGATTTGTCCACGCAACGGAAGATTTGTCCACGCACCGGGAGATGTCCACGCAACGGGAGATTTGTCCACGCACCGGGAGATGTCCACGCACCGGGAGATTTGTCCACGCACCGGGAGATTTGTCCACGCAACGGGAGATTTGTCCACGCACCGGGAGATTTGTCCACGCACCGGGAGATTTGTCCACGCACCGGGAGATTTGTCCACGCAACGGGAGATTTGTCCACGCACCGGGAGATGTCCACGCAACGGGAGATTTGTCCACGCACCGGGAGATTTGTCCACGCAACGGGAGATTTGTCCACGCACCGGGAGATTTGTCCACGCAACGGGAGATGTCCACGCACCGGGAGATTTGTCCACGCACCGGGAGATGTCCACGCACCGGGAGATTTGTCCACGCAACGGGAGATTTGTCCACGCAACGGGAGATTTGTCCAGGCAACGGGAGATTTGTCCACGCAACGGGAGATTTGTCCACGCACCGGGAGATGTCCACGCACCGGGAGATTTGTCCACGCACCGGGAGATTTGTCCACGCAACGGGAGATTTGTCCACGCAAGGGGAGATATGTCCACGCAACGGGAGATTTGTCCACGCACCGGGAGATGTCCACGCACCGGGAGATGTCCACGCACCGGGAGATTTGTCCACGCACCGGGAGATTTGTCCACGCAACGGGAGATTTGTCCACGCAACGGGAGATTTGTCCACGCAACGGGAGATTTGTCCAGGCAACGGGAGATTTGTCCACGCAACGGGAGATTTGTCCACGCACCGGGAGATGTCCACGCACCGGGAGATTTGTCCACGCACCGGGAGATTTGTCCACGCAACGGGAGATTTGTCCACGCAAGGGGAGATATGTCCACGCAACGGGAGATTTGTCCACGCACCGGGAGATGTCCACGCACCGGGAGATTTGTCCACGCACCGGGAGATTTGTCCACGCAACGGGAGATTTGTCCACGCAGCGGGAGATATGTCCACGCAACGGGAGATTTGTCCACGCACCGGGAGATTTGTCCACGCAACGGGAGATTTGTCCACGCAACGGGAGATTTGTCCACGCACCGGGAGATTTGTCCACGCACCGGGAGATATCCACGCACCGGGAGATTTGTCCACGCACCGGAAGATTTGTCCAGGCACCGGGAGATGTCCACGCACCGGGAGATTTGTCCACGCACCGGGAGATGTCCACGCACCGGGAGATTTGTCCACGCACCGGGAGATTTGGGTGGGGCATTTCTTAGGAGTTTTCCTACTACCATATGTTTTTAACCAATCATATTGCAGGGGGCGTCATTTTGGAAGTAACGATCCAGCCAGCCGGCTCGTTACTTCCAAATGGTTTTGGCTTTGGAAGAAACGGTCTTTGGAAGTAATGGGCTTTGACCTTCCTAGCGAGGTACTTGAAAGAAAGAAGTTTATCATCAAACGAGCGACAAAGTGAAAAAAATTTAGCGCGCGTGTAAATCGATTAACATCGTTGCTAAATATTATTTAATTAGTCAATAACCCTAATTATCGTTAAATTAAAACGGACTTAAATGCAAATTCGTGTTTATTTTATTATAATCGCGTGAAAGTCGGTTGTTCGCGTTCGTGAAAACTTTTTCGATATTCTTTATTTTTTGGTTGTGATATTTCGGGTCTCACGCCGCTGTATGTAGTGATGGCCGACGAGCATGTCGAGAATGGTGAAAATGTAGACGATATTACAGATTCTAGGATTTTAGATGTTTCCGAAGAACAATCTACAGAAGATCAGGTAAAATATGCGAAATTAATTAGTAAAATTAATGCTAAAATCGCGATCGAATACCAGTTTTGAAACGGAAAATGTTAAGCCTTGGTCTAGGGTTAAAAAAATGGCCGGCATAACTTGTAAGGTTAAGGGCCTACATAATATTAATAAGTGGGCTTAATTCTTAAGTTAATCTGGATGCTCTAAAGGTCAAATATCTGTTTGATAAGTGATTTTTTAACGTATTTAAGCGCGAATGTGTTTCATTGTTAAAATCGCGCGTTTTCTGACCATTTTTGGCAATTTTGGAACAAACCTTTTCAACAGGAACTAGAAGCTATCAAAGCTAGAGTTTTAGAAATGGAGGAAGAGGCGGAAAAACTAAAAAGAATGCAAAGCGAAGTCGAAAAACAAATGAGCATGAGTCCGCCCTGTAAGTAAACAAAATGCATAAGTTAACATGATTTAAAACAAATTGAGGAATCTATTTTAATGTTGCTTATTCACTCTTGTTAGCTGGATCCATAAACTTATCAGCTGAGGAAAAAATGGAGGTTGATTCACGGTCCATATATGTTGGAAATGTAAGTTTGAAATTACTTTAATATAAAAAATTAATTCATTTAATTACAATGATGATTATACACTTAAAATGCACATGTTAGACTTATGAATGCAAAATGATTCTTAGATTAATCTGATCCATTTAAATCCATATTAATTTAAAAAATAGTGTTTAATTTAAATTGTTTAAAAGATGACTTTCTGTTGGTTTTAAGGTTGATTACGGTGCAACAGCTGAGGAATTAGAACAGCATTTTCACGGGTGTGGTTCCATAAATAGGGTTACTATTTTATGTGACAAGTTTTCTGGTCATCCCAAAGGGTAAGTGTCATTTTAACAACAAGTGTTTATTTATAACATTTTGACGCAATAAAATCATGTTTATTAATTATGCTCTGTTTTTTTTTTTTTTTTTTTTTTTTTTTTTTTTTTTTTTTTTTTTTTTTTTTGAATAGTTTTGCATATATAGAGTTTACTGATAAAGACTCTATCCAAACTGCCATGGCTCTAGATGAATCCCTATTCAGAGGAAGACAGATTAAGGTGAATATTTATTTTCTTTTGTTTGGGGGGTTTCTTTTTTTATTTTTTGGTGTGTCAGGGTCAATTGGGGTCAACATTACAGATTAAGGTAAATATTTACTTTCTTTTGTTTGGGGTTTTTTTTTTAATTTTTTGGTGTGTCAAGGGTCAATTGGGGTCAAAATTACACAAAAAGGGTTGTAAAATGGTTCAGGGGGATCTGGAAATTCCAGGGTTTTTTAAATAGGCAAAGAAAAAAGAAAAAAATCACTGAAAATGCAAGGAATTTTAATTGTAATTAGGCCCAATATAATGGCCATTTATTATGGATATAAAAATAGGCGTGAAAAAGTTGTTTAAATATTTGTGAATTTTAAAAATAGGCCCATAAGGTAGATTGTGTCTAAATCAAACAGAGTTATCAATTACCAATTTGTTTTCTTTGTTGATTATGAAATCAAATATTGAATAGTTAAGCCTTGGCCAATGATAAATACACAGTTTTCAGGCTAGGAGGATTCATACCATTTACACAATAGGCCAGGCTACCTCAGTCTGGGAAATAGCAGTACACTTCCTCTAGTCCAAAACTAGTTTATTAATTGCTTGGACTAGTTTTTAAATTCAAGAAGAGGGGGGGGGGGGTTACTGGTCCTGGGGACCAGTTTATTAATTGCTAATCTAGAGGAGAACAAAGGCTGGACCAGTCCAGAGACCAGTTTATTATTTAGGACACTGGTCCCAAGGTCTAGTTTAAAAATATCCTTATTTACCAGATTGGGCTACCTGGCACTGTACTTTTGTCCAGCCTGGTCTCCTTGTATAAATCCTCCTTGTCTGTAAACTATGTATTGAGGAGTGTAGATAGTTTTCACTAAAGGGGCTACAGAAAATTCCGTGGGCATTTTGTTAGCTTGAACTTCAACCTGGAAAAGCCAGGGAATTTCAAAATGGGCCAAAAATGTTGGGGAAATTTTAAGAATTTGAAAAGGCTATTTGGTTAAAATGGCTATCTGCCATGCAACCATCCAGCCTTTTGTTTCAAGCTCTGATTTAGGGATGTTTAACCAGACACTGAAATTGGGGAGCTAGCAGGGTTGTCACAGTACCTGGAAAAGTCAGGGGATTTGAAAATTGTCATAAATTCAGGGAATTTCCTTTGCACACTGACTTGAAAATGTGTAGTCACAGCCAACTATATGTACCAGCTCAAATACGGGACAATGATAAGGTTCTATAGGCCTACATTAACTGTTTCTGATAGTTCCCAATAAAGTGATAAAATTAGCATAATTGTAAGTACAAAGCTGATGATAAGTATGGAATTTTTAAAGGCTGCATTCTTACTTTTCTGTTAGTGTAAGTTTGAAAATTTGCCAGGGAAATTGGGCTTAGATGGTCAGGGAAAACCTGGAAAAGTCAGGGAATTTTAAAATAAAAAAATCTGGCTAGCTTCACAATGTTTTTTACATTAAATATTGAAAAATGTGAATTAAACGCAATTGTTTACTTATATTTAGTATAATGACAGTTGGGCCTAAAAACTTCAGGGGGAATCTTTTATAAAAAGGTCAGAGGGGTCCTGAAAATTACATTCAAATTTCGTGGCAACCCTGTTTAATGAAGTGTTGCCAGGCCCTTTGTTAGTAAGCAAAGCTGGGGTTCCAGTGGATCCCCTACTGGTTTAACTTGGCGTTCCTAAGGAAAGTCACCTACCTTGTTGGGGAACCACTGGAAGGGTTAGGGCGCTGTGCTTTAAGGTGGTGAAGGACTGTGCTGGGAACTTTCTCTCTTGCAGTCTCTTGACTCACCAGGGGCATGGCAATAAAAATTTCTTCCCCCTCCTCAGAAAAGGGGGGGGGTGATCAAACAAAAGCGTTCCCCAAGAAAATATGGGGAGGGGCGCCTAGAGTGGTACTAAAACTTTTCAAAGCGACCAATTTTTTTGGAATACAGAAAAGCCCTGTAACTGTAAGTTGATGAGAGTTGACACTATAGAGAAAGCTATGGCGCCCCTTAACCCCACACATAGTCAAGTCAACTCCTGTTAATAGGAGCTACCCCACCCCTAATTTCACGCTTGTCCACCAACTTAAATGGGACTATTCAGTTGGTATTTCTTCTATAGATTGAGAAGATAAACATATACAATTGATGTTAGATTGAAACGGTTTAAGTTAAGGCGGATTGGGGCCCGAACCCACTGCATTTTGGGGACGGGGGGTTGAAGTAATGTTTGACAGAATCATGGCCCGCGTAGTACTACATTCTGCTTAAAGATAAGGCCAAGTATATTATGATGGAAGAAAGAAAAAAATCTTCTCTGGTCGCTAGAAAATAGATTTTTGGGCGATAATAGATAAGAGCTGAGCAGCGAATAAAAAGGCCTCCTACCCACCCACATTTTATATGGGCAAAGCTGACCTATTCGCTCGTAAAAATAGTTTGGAATCTATTCCGGGCGAACGGGGTGAGCGAATGGCCAAAACTATGTCAGACTAGGCGAACGGAGTAGCGAACTGTTCATGACGGGCTGTTCGCTCCGCTCCTCCGTTCGCTCCTCAATTCGCCAGGTGTGAACCAGGCTTAAGAGGAGTAGTAAGGCCAGTTTTTTTTTAGTTTCCCTCCCCGCCAACCCATGGGTCTGAGATGTAGTTCGAAGTATTTAGGAGAGGTATTTCTGTGACCGCTGCCTTAACCTGCCGGTGCGGCTTTAAGTAGCTAACATTCGGCGGGCGTCCGTAGTCTCTCTTAGTAGCATGACGCTCGGTATCCTCTCAATACTTTAGTTATGTAACATGATTCTTTACCCTTTTTATTTGATCTCCCGCTCATCAAACTTCAGATGGGCATCGTACCGTGCTAGGGTGAATTCTATAACTTTTTGGTATTTACTAAATCCTCAGCAATCAACCCACAAACCTTGTTGTCTTGACGTGGGACAAAAACCCACAAGCGCATGCGCCTTTCAAATAATTAAGTAGCGCTAATAGAGTAATGATGAGGGAACTTTATACATGGCGTATGTGATTCGGTTTAGTAACCTTGCTATAATAAATGTAAAATTATGTTGGGGGAAGAATCATGTTACAATTACACCGCCCCTTTGTAGTCGTACACTTCTCTCAAAGAACAATGTCAATGAATGACAGAACAAGTCTCCGAAGGGCGGGGGACGGTAACCTCGTGTTAGTCCCGTGGTGCAAACGACCTTGGGTTACTCCTGGACAGTCTCTGGAGGTGATCGAGACGCGGGGGGGGGGTTACAAATTGTACAGTTGAAGTCTAGCGCCACTTACCATGATTCTTGTTAATTAAGATACTGACTTGATGAGTGAATAATTGTCATCCATCAGGTGAATCCCAAGAGAACGAACCGACCGGGTATCAGCACGACGAACAGACCACCTCGCAGTCGTTTCCGCGGCGGGGGAGGAGGTGGAGGTGGTGCAGCGGGGAGGGCGGCTTCTTATCGCTCCCAGTTTTATGGGGGATACCGCCCGATGCGCCGCCCATTCAGGCAAGTCTATTATTAACACCAACTCTAATCTTTAGGCCCTAACAAATTATTATAAATAAACTAAAAGGACAAATCACCCCCGAAAATAAAACGAACGGTAAAACCAATCAAGCTTTTCCTCCGCTAAAAAAAAAAGAATATAAACTAATTAACGAATTTTTATTAATGGGAGATAAATATAACGAAATTAAATAAATTTAGGTTAGGTGATGTAATTAAAATTTAGGAAGGTAATTACTAATTAAGAAAGTCCTATTTAGGTATTTTTAATGTTTAAATAACAAAAACCAGACCGGGTTGGTTTTTAGCAACGTAAATATAGGTTATTTATTACGTATTAGCTTTATTTATTTAATTTATAATTTTAATTAGGATTATTTTAATTTTTAATTCTAGTTAGGTGATCATTAAGTTATATTTTTGCGGTAGTAATTATTAATTAATTAACTTAAAACGACCTTAATTATAGATGCCCAATTAGATGAATATGAATTTAATTTGGTAATTAATGAACTAAAACAGCTGATGTTTATTGAATCTTTAGGGTCTTTATCGTTAACAACGGACTTTATTGGGGAATGGGTTAAAATAATTAGATGAATTTTGATACCTAAACAAAATAATTCCGCTAATTATCAAAAACAAGCAAACAATTTAAGCAAAAGTGAAAATCTCTCTTCTCCTATCGTTCGTTCGTTCGTTTGTTCACACGCGTTTATTTCTACGCTTGCTGATTTCGGGATAAACAAACAAACACAAACAAACAAACAAAACTTCTGCTAATTTCATTTTTTACGCTCCGAAGAAGTTGACTTAAAACTCTCGCTAAACGAAAAATGAAAACATGATTGTTCTGTTTCGCCCAGCATTTTTTTTTTAACATTAATTTTAACTAATCAAAGTTGTTTAAAAGAAAAACAATATTTAGATGTTTAATGATAATATTGTCGTAGTTTCTACGCTTCTGAAAAGAATTGCTAAAAAAAATATAATATAATATATAGATTAATTAACGAGTTCGTCATCGGGTTGTTTTTAATTAAAAAGCGGGTTTAGGTGATTTTTGAGTTTATTTTGAATTAGGGTGGTTGAATTGGGCTTGATTTTAGCAACGATTGAAGCCAAATTTGGTCAAAATCGGACCAAAATTAAGAAAGTTACGTTGATTTTTTTTTTTTTTTTTTTTTTTTTTTTAGTTTTAACTGAAATTAAATGTAGCTTTGTCAGTTTCGGTCCGATTTTGGCCTAATTTAGCTCAATTTGTAGGCCTAAATTGAAGCTTGATTTTAGCAACGATTTAAGCCAAATTTGGTCACAATCGGACCAAAATTAAGAAAGTTACGTTGATTTTTTTTTCTTCTTTTTTTTTAGTTTTAACTGAAATTAAATGTAGCTTTGTCAGTTTCGGTCCGATTTTGACCTAATTTAGCTTAAATTGTAGGCCTAAATTTAAGCTTGATTTTAGCAACGATTTAAGCCAAATTTGGTCAAAATCGGACCAAAATTAAGAAAGTTACGTTAATGTTTTTTAGTTACAGCTGAAATTAATTGTAGCTTTGTCGGTTTGGGTCCGATTTTGGCCTAATTTAGCTTAATTTGTAGGCCTAATCGAAGCCTATTTAAGTACCTAATTCGAAATAAAATTAAATTTGACCATAACCTGTTTTTTAAATTATAAACAATAATTGTGCGGGGTTAAAATTGATAAAAGAAAAAACAAATTTGTTTTTTGTCAAGAAAGCTGTGACGAAAAAAAAATTAATAACCGCAGCTTAATGTTCTAAAAAAACAATACAATTAGTCACAATAAGAAACAAGTTTATATAAAAAAAAATATAGTTCCTAGGCCTTTGTTCTTTTTCAAAATCTCACACTTTTTCTATATCTCTCTCTCAATCTGTCTCTATTTTTACCAAAAGTTGTCGCATCGTCCAACAACGCTAATTTTAGTCAATTTTTTTCTCGTTTTTATTTATAGTAGGCCTCAGATATTACGTCTACTTATATAAACAAACAAACAAACAAATATCAGCCAGCATGGTCTACCAAAAAAAACAAAGATAAACATTTTTGCGTGAAAAACAAACTGGTTTTTGAAAAAAACTAAAGAAAATAATTAATCCGAAATTTCCTGTGCCGTTTAAACGTTTAACTATAAACATCATTTTTTCGTTCTTTTATATTGGTTTATTTTTCGGCGGTCTCTTAAAACAATTCTTAAATATATCAAATTCTGTCCTTTAAACAAACAAACAAACAAACAAGCAACGCTTTAAAACAAAAATTTAAATATATTAAGAGTAACACTGACTTTTTCTACGTAAAAAAATCTTTCGAATTTTTTTTTTTTTCTGTGAAAATTAAACTAATTAGTAATTAGGTTTAGTAGCTAATTAACATCAAAATTATAAATTATATAATTTCTGTTCCCCCTTCCCCTTATTTCCCCCAAATAGCCATCCGTAATTGTATGTATTTATTTATTTTCAAATTAGAGTTAATTATGATCTCTTTCCCCCCCCCCCCGTTTTTTCAATTAATTAGTTTAATTTAGTCAACGTTTCTAATTAAAAACAAATTTATTAAAAATATAAAGGGTGAATCTTGTATAACAAATTAATAAAAAAGAAAATGCTCACAAATTTCAGGATTTTTTTGAGTCTCATTTTTAGGAAAGGGGGACCCTTAATTAATTTATTTATTTATTTAGTTTTAAATTTAATTAATTTTAGTTTAGAATAATTAATTATTTTGACGCTTTTGGTGTTTTTTCTGATATTTGCATGAATTTATTTTCTTCAATTTTTTTCCATAAATTTATTTTATTCCTGTCTTTCTATCTCTCACACCTTTCTTGGCTTCGAACGTTTTAAACCCAAATTTAATTAATTAAAATTAATTAAAAAAAACGCACTATTTGTTTAATTATATTTAAGTCTTATCCATAATTAAATACGTCAATATTTATATCCTATATAAAAAAAAATTTGCTGGTTTTAAACAGAGCAGTCATGTTTTTTGCTTTCAATTTTTTTTAATTGTTGCAAATTAAGTTTTATTGATTTAAGTTTCCCCCCCCCCCCAGAATTAAGAAATTTTAATTAATTAATTTCCCTTAATTAACAGTTAATTTTTAATTTATTAAATTGCAGAATTAAAATGAGGTACATTTGTTCTCATTTTAAAATTGCAATATCGTTTAATTTTAATTTTAATTTTATTATATATATATAAAGGAGGGTTCCGATTTTATTTTTTTATTTTGCATGTTTTTAAGTTTAGCACTATACTCCTTGAGTGGCTTGAAAGGTTACCATACATCCGCCCCCTTTCCCACTCCCCCTTTTCAAAGGTTATCTACACATCAAATGCTTGCTTAATTTGCATGGTTTTATTTTAGGGGGTCCTAAAGCCCCCCAAATAAACTACTATAATAATAGTATAAAACAAATATTTTTTTTTTTGCAAAAAAACCCAAAAAAAAACCAAAAAAACTATTTTTCTTTCAAATTTCAGAGCGAGACGTTCGTGGTATTACCCTTATTGAGGTTTTTTTTTTAACAAAAAAAAAAGACCCAGAAAAAATTCAGCTGGGATTTAAAGAAGTAAAAACGAAAGATAAAGATATTTCCCCCCCCATTTAAAATTTAATTAATTCGCTTCTCCTAATCTAAATAAGGTTAATTAATTTAGATTAGATTTAAATATCTTTAAACAAACAAAAAAGGAAAAATTCATCACATTTCATATATAGTAATCTTTAATATTTATGACGTAATGTAGGTTATAATATCTCGATGTATCTATTCAAAGAAAAAAAATAGGTTAATTTTAGGTCTATTTTTGGGGGTGGGCCAATTTTCAACCCCCGTTCCTCTGTAAAAAAATTCCGTACCACCATCATTGATAGCTCGCTTTTTAACTATTATTTTCAATATTAAAATAGGGATAGTTTCCCCTTTTAAAAAAAAATCGGTTTTTCTGGGAATTAATTAATTACCGTAAAAACCGGATTATTTTGTTGTTTTTCCCTATTTATTTTGGTTTCTCGATATTAAGTACAAAAAACCTTTATTATTAATCATTAATGGGCAATTCCCGAAAGGCTTAATTAGCTTTATTTAAGTTTATTAATTTTCCATTAATTAGATATTCATCCCCCCCCCCTATTTGTCGTAGATCGTCAAGTATTTTTTTTTTTATTTTTACCGTTTCAGTCTCTTCCTAAGTGTTTAAAAATTAATTGTAATTAATATCTTTGCTAAGAGTATGAAAGATTTAGAAGGGTTTAATTAGCGTTAAATTACACCCCCCCCCACGTCACACCCTTTTCCTCCGTCACCCTCTTTTAGTAGAATTAAAAAAAAAAAAAAAAAAGATTAATCTCAAAAAAAAATATTAATCTCAAAAAAATTAATTGAAAAAAAATGTTTGAAAAAAATTATAAAATTCTTAGATAAAAAAATGTAAAATAATTAATTAAAAAAAATATGATTTTTGAAGAAAAAAATACCCAAAAAAAGAGAAAAAAAATACCAAAAAAAGAGAAAAAAATACCAAAAAAGCCAAGAAAATAATTTTCAAAAAGAAATGAAAAAATTAAAAAAAAAAGAATATCAAAAAAATGAAAAAAAAAAGAAGAAAAAAGGCAAGAAAAAGAAAATTATGGAAGAAAACTAAAAAAGAGAAAAATTGAGGGATCCAAATCAAATATCCTGGTTGTCCCGACGAACCCCATTCTCAGTATCTTTCGTCCTCTCAGCAACGGATATTCAAGGCTGCTAATTCTACTTGTTTTTCTTCTCTCTCTCTCTCTCTCTTCAGTATTTTCAAAGTTTTTTTACAGGAAAATGAAAAAACAAAGTCTCTCGTTTCATTTCGTTTCGTTTTCAATCCCGGGCCAAAACAAATTAATGCGCATTTTGCTCGCTTCCAATATTTTTTTTTAAAAAAATCTCTTCTCTTCGATACATCTTTAATACAAATTTAATAGTTTGTGTTCTTTAAGAGAAAAGGTAATTAATATTGCCGTACAGTCTATTCAGTCGCAAAAAGTGTAAGAATTTAAATAAAATATTCACCAGTGGTAGAACAGTTTTAGTCTCCATACTTTATCGACGCTCCCCCAAAACCGCGGCCTTGAAGGAGAGAAGGATGGAGTGGTCCCCCCTTACCTATAATGTTGCCTCTCTCTGTATCCCACCTATGGCACCGAAGTCCTCCCAGTACCCACAGTGAACGCTCCCCCAACACCCCAAACCTTGAAGGAGAGAGGGGTGGAGTGGTAACCCTCATACCTATGTTGCCCCTTGTACGGTGTACCCCCACCTACGGAACGGAACGACACTGATAGACTTTCAAGGACCTTTTCGAATTAAAATAAAAAGGGGAATAGGCAACTCTATATCGGTACATACATTGCCATTGCCGTCTGCGCATTATTATGTTATACAAAAAGACTACAGAGCAGTCGCCTAAAAGCGAGATGGAAGGTAAATTTTTACCCCTGTGTCTTTCCCCACTTGGTGTATTGCCGCAGATCGCCCATTACTACCACTCCATCTTACCTCTTTTCTCCATTGTGAAATTTTGCAAGGGCGCTACTCCAACTCTACTTTAGCAGTTGGTACTTGATCCTTCGCCAACTTGGGCAACCCTGTAACTCCATTCTAAGCCTAACACTCAACTGAATACTGGGGGGGGGACTGGTTTTCGTCTTTTCCCCCATACGGCGTCCAGAAATGATCTGTAAATAGTTGTCGGTCGAAATCGTGGACAAATTCTTAGATTAACTTCAGCCAATATTTTTAATTAAATCATAAGATATGTTCCATAAGTTTGTCACTGATTTCTGAGAGCTACATCATAGATTCGAAGTAAAGCGACGCCTGCATGGGGAGGCGCTGTCAAAGGCTTAGTACAGACTAAATAAAAAGAGGGAAGTCCTGCCAATACCGCGTATAGTCAATTCTCACTTGTCGTTCTCGGCAGCAAGTCTCTAGCATTACGAAGTATATGAAGTGTCATACTTATGGAACATATATTATAAACTTATGATATAATTAATTGAAATAAGGTCCACCATCGATTCAAATAATTATTATTTATTTATTTTTTAAAATCTCAGAGGCACTTTGAATGAAAAATAATCATCAACAGTTAGATCTATAAAAGAAAATCCACCTTTTTGATTATTTTAACAATAATTATCTAATTTCTTTTTTTTTTAATTAGGTTAATTTAATTTACAAATCCTCAAAAATAGATACGTTTTTTTTTTTATTAGAGCCGCCATTTTTGTTTTAACGAGTGAGTAAAATTAATTAAAAATTAACGTTTTTAAAAAATATATATCAAAGGGACTAGAATATGTACACTAATTAGGGTCTTAATTATAGTTATTTAAAATAATTCGTATATTAAATAAAAAAAAAACCAAATAAAAATTGGTCCAAAAACGATTTAACTTTAGACTAGGGGTTTTTTTTTTCTTCTTTTTTTTTAATGAAACAATTTATTTGTAATTAATCATTTTAGGAATTATCTTTAATATTTTGTAAGTAATTCGTAACGGCCAGAGCTCCCCCTTGTACGAATCGAACGAAATTGTCTCCTACTAAAGGTCCCATGGCAAAAATACCTTTTTCGTTTAAACTTTGGTGCGTAAAGGGGTCAATCTTTAAGGGATTTCTCTTCGGATCCACGTTAAGCTCGGGGTTTACTCCCAAATTCTTGCCTTCATTCGGTAAAAAGGACAAGTCGGGTTTTTTGCCAATTAAGACGACGACGTAACTGGCTTTAACCACCAAGCTACTGACGTCACCACCACCGCCTTCCTGTTGAACTGGTGTTAAAATAACCGTGCGATTAGGGTTAATTCGCGATACTTGGTAACCAGGATGGGATTTGTAACGATTATAGCAGACGCCCTCGCAATCTCGCATCATTTGATGTACTTTGCGATATTCGGGGTACATATTGTCCGGTAGTTTATTGAAAATTAACTGTGGGTCATCGACGCTTCGTCTGAAAGCGTGGATCAAAGGAATACGGTGGAAATTGGCGGCGATGATGGCGTCCGCCGCACTCAACCCCGCTCCGACAACCAATAAGATTCCTTTGGTCGCCGAGACCTTCCTGGTCATTATTAACTTCTCCAAATCTTTTAATGTGTGAATGACAAAGTCCAGTTCTTCTCCTGGAACGTTTAAGTGATTGGGTCTGTCCGATATCCCGGTGGCCAGGACCACGTTGGGCGTGACGTAGTTCAGGTTGAACGCGCGTCTCTCCCCCGTTTCCGGGTTGGAGAATTCTTGTACACCCTTTACAGACCATAAATCGTGACGTGTCGGATGACGTTGAACCGATTTGACCACCGTGTGATCGACAAAGTACTTTCGTAGACCTTTGTGACGGACGTAGTCTTGGTAGTAACGCGCGACACTTCCAACTGTCGCTCGACATTGACGGAATGAGTTGGGTTGTCTGTTGGATTGGAATTTTTCCCATTCCCTAAATGACCAATCGGGAAGTTCCATCCAGGAACCCAAACTGATCGTTAGGATGCCTCCCTCCATGTCCTGCGTGGTTCGGGAAAAACCAATTACTTTCGAGTCTCAAAGACGCGGCGATGCGATCCTGCTGTCCTATAATTCCTATAAAATCTTATATGTTTTGAACCTCTCCTATATTATCGTATAATTTCATGAAAGGTCCTATAATAATTCCTATATTTTTTAACCTCTCCAATATTACCCTATATGTTTTTAATCTCTCCTATATTATCCTATATTTTTGCATCAAATTTAACACTTTTATCGAGATTACATTTGACTAGACATCAAAATTGCGCAGGATTTTTTATACATTACGTTTTATATTTTCCTCTAAAAACACGTTTTTTTCTCCTATAAAATCCTATAATTCCCGAAATAAATTCCTATATAAGGAATTAAAAATTTTATCTGGGCTCCCTGGCGTGACGCGATAAAAACCGATTAAAAATAATGGTACCGTTTGCCTACCTGCCAACATCCTCCGGGTAATCCTCGTCCCAAGACAGCGTGGTCAATCTCTTTATCACAGTTTCGTCTCCAGGTAAGTACCGATTCATAATCGATTCCCAAATCGGCGTCGGGGTGATTGAGCGCGTCGAAAAGCAAGGAAATTGGATTGCTGGAACGACCCTCCAATCCGCTACTCAAAAACTCCAGGTCCTGGGGGGATAATAATACGAATTAACTTGAGCTGAATAGACCTTTTCGACGTAAAAACGGGGGTAGACAACCCTCACTCAGTATGGGGACATACAAGGGGGTACATTGCACAATAATGATACAAAACGACTACAGCGCAGGCGCCAAAACGCGAGATGGAATTCAAAGTTTCACCCCCGTGTCTTTCCCTCTTAGTTACACCATAAGTTTATAAGATATGTTCAATAAGTATGACACTTCATAATGCTAGAGACTTGCAGATCGAGCTAATTCTAGAACGACAAGCGAGAATTGAAGTCCTACACTGGGTTAATTTTGCAGGACTTCCATCTAGTTCCTATTTAGTCTGTACTAAGCCTTTGACAGCATCTCACCACCAGGCGTCGCTTTACCCTGAATCTATGACCTACGTCACTCACTTCATGACGAGCTCCAGTTTGTAACCAGTGACAAACTTATGGAAGGAACATATCTTATGAACTTATGCTCTTAGCTACATCGAAACTGTCTATTGTAGTGTACAACCCAACACCATAAAATTCAATAGTTACCTGTTCAATTAGGGACTTGTTAATGTTTTCTCGTAATCGATAGATTAAATATTCGTTGGAATGAATTGAATTTGGTTTAAAGTAGGGCCAGTTTCCCGATAACATGTATGATAAAGTGATGGCCGATGGTCCATTTCCGATGACCACCACGTCTTTGTAGTTCTCTATATCGGATGCCATTTGATCAAGCGCCGTATATTTTTATCTCTGGTTTGACCTTGGAAGGGCTACATGTGGGTTAATGGTGACGGTACAATCTGAAAATGCGTTTCACGTTCCATTACAACAACGTCTACTTTAATAGTAGACTAGTGGCACCCCGAGTTATTTCCCCGTATAACTTAATACAGTCAAAAGGGGAGCGCTGCCATTACTCTATTTATATAGTTTTCAAACTTGGAGGGTTGATACCCATTTACACCAGGAGGGGAGGCTACTCGGCAGACAAAATGCAGTACTAAGTAGCCTCGCCTCCTGGTCTATATGGTATCAATCCTCCTAGTCTGAAAACTGTGTTAAAATATGTTTTATTGAGTAATAGCAATTTTATTCTTACGACACTATGGGAAAATAATGTAGAGTTTACATTATAGAGAAATAACCACGATTTTGTGATCAATGCCTTAGAGGGTACGTGTTTTTTGATTTTTAAACAAAGTCTGTTTTTAATTAAGATATTGGGAATTTTATTTTATGCATTGTAGAGTGTTGTAATATGTTTATATAATATCAGGGATAGATAGACTTTTTTAAGACGGAATGGGTAACAGGGTTATTCGGGTGCGCGTCCTAGTCCACGACCCCCTTACCCGTGACGGGGGGTATGAAAGAAGAGGCGGGTCTTATTTTCATTATGGCGTTGTATGTATATCCGGGTCAAATAAACGTCGTCTGCCAAGTTGGAATGGATTGGGCTCCGATTGTAATTTTTGAAAGAACATTGTTTAAAAATGGAAGTAACACAAGACATAGGGCTTGAAACCAAAACACATTTTGAAATACGATTTATTTCTCTTTGATGAAGTTGTAGTGATGCTTTAAAAGCCTTCATAGATATTACAACACGAACAGGTTTTAACCAAACACTAAGCTCACAAAACTCCTGGCCATTCACTAAGCCTTGGTTAACTTCATCAAATTCGCTTACAAAATTATGAGGATAGTAGACATGATTGGCTTTAGAAAGAATTAGCGAACACTTTTCACCCTTACAGATGTACTCCAAATCCAAAACACCGGCAATAAATTCCCTACCTCTTAATTGCTATTAAAAACAATTCCCGAATAATTTCCGTACCCTTGCTTTTAGACAGCTTCATTTTGAACCCCTGTAAAGATGCTTTTCTGTACAACCATAGCCCACTCGATCACGCGCATCACGACGTAAGCTGCTCGCGCTATATAGCGCGAGCAGCGCAGCGTCCGGGAGCGCGGATCGAGTGGGCTCTGGTACAACGCAAGAGGGGTCGTAGTCATAGCGACAGATGTAAACAGGAATTACGTATTATTGGCCCTCCTTGTCAGCAACGTCACCAATACGTAGTTTTAGTGAGCCAATAAGAAAATTTAATTTTTTGGTTACGTGTTGAAGGAAGGGGCTATGTACTCGTCTATGAGTCGGACTGAAGTAAATATTAACCGTTGGGAATTCCGTCTTAAAAAAGTCTATCTATCCCTGATAATATTTTAATGATTTGGTAGCCCTGGAATTTTGTCAGTTTCAAGCTTTACAAGCCGCTCAAATAGTACAATAGTATATGTGTTGCAAGTACTATAGACTAATGGCATCTCGTGTTATAGCATGAGCTCAATACAGGTGCAAGGTGGGGGACTTCCATTACTCTATAGTTCTTAAATAATTCATGATGTTTGCAAAATTACGTAAGAAATTTGCAAACAATTAAAACTAGGCGCTTTCTTTCGAATATAGGCCTAGATGAAAAATGAGGTAGATAAGTTATATAACAGCCCGCGAAACCTTATAGCGCCGGGCCATCGCTGGCGCACGTTTTAAGGCGCGTTATACGCTTTATATATATGATTAAAAGTATTACTAACCTACAGAATATAGATTAAAATCTATTTTAAAAGAGTTTGTCATATCTAATCAGTAACAACTCCCCCAAAAAATTCCGTTGCTTTAAAGAAACGTTTTGCCATTTTTTTTAAAGGAAGAAAACGTCTGGTTTTTTTAACTTAATTACGGCGTTTAATGCACGTTAATAGCCGATATTACGTCGTTAATTAGGTCAAACGAAGCCTTACCTGAGAAGGAAGAAAGGCTTTCTTAATCCTTTTAATAAATTAGATTCGTTAATCCAAGAAAACACGACGAAAATAATCGAAACGTTTTTTATAATCGGTAAAAATTTTTCCTGTACTCTCCGTTGGCTTCCCGTCGACTTTCTGTTTTGATCCGCGCCGACCTATAGGTTTTTTTGCGGGAAATAGTGGCGGTAGCGAGAATCGAATGACGTCGCCCTCGTTGGTTGCGTCACTCCTAGACATTAAAGTCTGCAGTCTTCGCGGCGCTAACGATTGGCTAGCTATAAGCGTCACGTGATAGTCTTACCGGCCGGCCTTCTATTTCACCCCTCTTTTCTTCCCCAAAACCAGCGAGCCTGCTGCTAGTCTCTCGATTTCCGATTTAGCCTTGGACCGAGGCTTAACGTTAACGTATTTTCTAATTTTTCTACATGTACTTTTGAACTTTTACCCCCCGTGTTTCTATAGGTTACTACAAAGTAATTTGGTTATTATTAATTAGTTTAGCACGAATTCAATTAAGAGTATATCGATAATATCAAGAATAAAGTTTGACAAACGCCAGTCTTCGGAAAAAACGCGCAATAATAATTTTTGTTTTTCGTATTTCGGCGGGATTTTCAAATATTGTTTAACCACGTGTTGTCGGCGATTTTCTCTATACTTTATCAATGTTTTTAATACAGGTATCGTATTTAATTAAAATTTGGCCTATTTTACGCGGTTTAACTTACGAAATTTAAATTAAAATAAATTTTAATTCAAATAGCAATCCATCAACGTCAAAACTATATATATATGTAAATTTAAAAATAATGGAAAATTCTTTCCCTCTGTGGCCTGGTTTGACCTTGAATTTTAAATATTTTTCCGTTTCAAGTTAGGCTTAACAAACGAAACGTTTTATTATATTCAGTTGAATGAAATTTAACCTTTAGGCTTATATCAAAAGTTAATTGATAAAAGGCGTCGTCTATTTTTATTGAGATAATAAAAAATAGGCTCCATAAACTCTCATTTTTAACCTGACTGCGCAATATAATTAACAACGTGCAATTAAAATAGGTTTAGTGATCTGATTATTTCCGATCCCCATCCCCGTCGCGTACGTGTACATCGACAGGGTTCATACGAACATGGATAACAGGGTAAACCTGGAAATATCAGGGAAATTGGTATTGAGGAAAAAAATAAGGGAAAATGAAAATTACTTCGAAAAATCAGGGAAATTAAATAAAGTCAAACAAATACACTGCAGTGAGACCCATAATCTAATTCGGTGCGCTGGAAAATAGATGTTAGTTGTAGTCTCAGTGGAGAGAAATATATTTCTTCGGTGTACGGAATTCTGTATGTCGGTCTATAGCGCGAGCAGCTTGCATCGTGTTGCGCGTGATCGAGTGGGCTATGGTCGGTCACGCTAAAGTATCATTCTTCTATAACAACGCCGCCTAAATGCGGCATTGATTATAACCTTGCAAAGAGTGGTAAACATATGCTGATGTGACGTAGGTATAGTCTGGTAACCCTATTTGAAATTATAACACACGAAAAAACACACAAAAATACACCTGGAAATTTATCAGAAGTACTCTGGAAATATCATGGAAATTGGCTTTGGAAATTTCGTATTAACCCTGACCGAGAACTTTTAATTTAAAAAAGGCTTAGCAGCGATAAAAGTTATCGCACTTTGATGGCGCGAGAAAATATCCATAAATTATTTTATTTTCTTGGAACACTCTAAAGTGGCCGAGGGGGACGACAGTGTTAACACAATGTATCCGAGTGCAGTCTTCTGATCAATTACGAAATCGGTTGGTTCAATTAGATATACTTGTTGTATCGTGGCGAAATTAGATAAGATTTGAATGGCGTTAAGATCCAACAATGGCTGTTTTTTGAGGACCTAACATACATTAGATAAGGGTGTTAAAAATACTTAGTTTTATCCCCGAAGTTAATTGAGGCCTCACCCCTCCGAAAGAATTTGGTCAACGAACTTAGGCCTGTATAGGTCACGTATAGATTTCGTCACTGATTTCAACGAGACAATGCCAGGGAATATACTTGTTCTAACATAAGTTCATAAGATATGTTCGCCATAAGTTTGTCACTGGTTACATACTGGAGCTTGTCATGAAGTGACAACGTAGGTCATAGATTTGAGGTAAAGCGACGCCTGGTGAGGCGCTGTCAAAGGCTTATACTACAGACTAAATAGGAAGATGGGCACTGCAAAACAGTCTAGTCAATTCTCGGCTTCTCGCTTCGTTCTCGAGCTGTAAGTCTCTAGCATTACGAAGTATAGGTGGTGTCATACTTATGGAACGTGTCTTATAAACTTATGATTACTGTAAACAGCCTTCAATGGCTTAGCTTAGCCAAGTTCATAAGATATCTTCCATAAGTTTTTCACTGGTTACTGAGAGCTTATCAATAAGTGACTTTGGTGAAACGTCGTTGATTCTCGTAAACCGACGCCTGGTTGGCGAGGCGCTGTCAAAGGCTATAGTACAGACCAAATAGAAAGCCCTGCAAAACCGCGTGTGGTTAATTCTCGTGTCGTTCTCGAACTATCTCTCAGTAAGTCTCTAGCATGACGAAGTATAGGTGGTGTCATACTTATGGAACATATCTTATAAACAGTAATTTCAAATATAGTCAAGCAAACTTGCTGGAAAGTAATTTTTTTGGGGGGGGGGTTACCAAGACGCCCAGGGCCAGAGACTATATCGGACGAAATTTTTAAATTGAAAATCCCTGACTTATATAGCTTGCTTACTTTGCCAATATCCCTTACCATTTTAAGGTGTTTACCAGAGTCCACTTCACCACACCTGGCCCATATTTAGCATTGCTTGAAGCATAGTTTGATATACCAAAAGAAATCCCTGACTTTTCCCCTTATGTTCCAAATCCCTGGCTTTTCCAGGTTCCGTACGACCTCTGAATTAATATGCCAACATCATTTGCTTAAACTCTCTACTAGATTTGACCACATAATCTAAGTTACGAAAATAACAGACAATTATTAAGAGTTTAGCAAAAAATTAAGCATTTATTCATTGTTTAACGGTTACCTTCAACGTTAGTAAATTGTTACAAGCCACCAATTACTACTCAATATTTAGTTTGAATACATTTTGTTAGTATCACGTATAAGTATATAATAACAGTTCGTTGTCAGTCAGCAATCAAGCTCCTCTAATTAGCCGTTGGTAATTAGAAATTTTAGCCTCTTCTGTTTTTGGGTCTTTTCCAAGGTCGTCCACCGCTTCCTCCGGGTGCAAATACTCCAGGGTATGGATTGCCATTATTCCTCCACGGGGCTCTTTTCACCCTGGGTCGGTGAAGATCGAATTCGTTGTCGTGGGCAGCACCCATGACGTCTTGGCTTAGGCACACAACTCCAATGACAATTATCAGACTTAGCAAGATAGCTAACTTCATGATTAATTTAATTAAGCCTTGCCGAGACTTAAAGTTAACTTTTTTCCGTAAAACAAAACGGTGAACCTTCAAACTACGTCTGAACTGTTCCGATGTTGAACGCAAAAGATGTCTTGAACCAAAGTTTGTTTGAATTTGATGGTTCCTTTTCCAGGAAAATTCTTGCATTTAAAAACCGGTTCATGTTAAATCACTGAGTGACATTTGCCCAAGGGGCTATTAATGGTTTTTTTCTTTGGATAAGGATCAAAACTATCATTAAAAACCGGTTTTTAATTTTTTATCTTTGACGGTTAACTCATTTCAGATTGTTAACTGACATTGTTGCTATGGGTTTTGCCCAAGGGGTAAATAACTACAACCAAATTAGTCGTGGGAAAACCTTAGTAGCGTTAATTGTTTTATGATGGGATGACGTACTGTACGTCATCAACCGATAATGATTGACTCGTTATAAACAGAAGTATTTACATCTCTTCCAGAGAAGTGTACCAGAAAGCGGGGGTAATAGAGAGCTTTCAGATGGGATAGTAGTATAGGTCACACCCGCCCTAGTCTTACTACTGTTCTGGTAGCCATATTGGGTGGTCTCAGCTTTAAACCCACCAATATGGCAGCGTAAATTATGCCACGAGACTCAGCTCCTCCTCCAACTTAAAGCTCTCTATTGTAACATGATTCTTCCCAACATCAGAACATTCGGAGCATGGTTACTAAATCGAATCACATACGCCATGTAAATAGTTCCCTGCTGCTTATCTATTTGCCAAGGCGCAATGCATGCGGTTGTTGATTCATTTTTGTCCCACGTGAAGACAATCAAGGTTTGTGGGTTGATTGTTGGGGATTTAGTAAATACCAAACAGTTATAGAATTCACCCTAGCAAGGTGATGCGATGCCCATCTGAATTAAGTTTGATGAGCAGGAGAGCAAACAAAAAGGGTACGTGAGCCTGGGAAGAATCATGTTACATAGTTAAAGTATTAAGAGGATGCAGAGTGTCATCCTTCTTCAATTATCCCCTTCTGTTATAAGCAAGCAATTAATAACACAAAGAAATTTATTTTATTCTTTTAATTAAATGTTACAACATTAAAAGTAATATATTTTTGAAAGTTAACATTCCATTAGTTGTTTATATGAGGAAATACATATCATTGTATGGTTTCGAGACAGTCTCAGGGTTCGTGGCGCTGCTGGTCAGCCAGCTGGTCTTGGTGTATTTGGTTTTGGCAAAGTTGGCAGTCGACGTCTTTTCGAAGGTTTCACCTCAAAATTAGGAGCGAAAACGCCAACGTACGGGTTCTTCAAGTCAAAACCCAATATGTCCGTGGTATAATTTTTACCCGTGACATCTTGAGTCAAACAGGCCAGGACAGCGATTACAATTATTAGACCAAGGCTTAATAATGTTTTCATCTTCATTATCTTTAATCCTTTGGCGACATTAAAATTTTCACTTATTTCTTGTAAACTTCTCGTAACCGGTCCGAAGACACGCGACTTTTCTTAGTCAAGTAAAGTTTATAAGAAGCAAAAAAAATAAAACGTTTCACAAATTCCCCGAGATTTTACAGTCGCCTAAAAAACCGGTTTTTTTTTTTAAATTTAATTCCAAGGGACAAATCGAACTGGGGATGGTTTAAAACGGACCTTGAGGGAAATTAATTAGCCATCCATTAGTCTTCACTTTACGTCATTTTTCCCGATTTTCCCAAACAGTAAGATTCTAAATAAACGGGTTTCCTCAGAATTTCAAGGACTTGAACGGTAGACGTATTCCCCTGAGCGCAAGGAGCCTGACTTTGAAACCCCATAATAGACGGACAGACATCTTTTCCGATATCGATGGAAGACAGAGTGCATTATATTTGAATATATTAGTTTAGCAGGAATACATAGATTTCTTTTACTTGGAATATTTAACAGGTTAACATTTTCTGGGCCTTTCTGCTTGAATTAAAAGGGAGGAGTTGTAGGAACCGTCATCCCTGACGTCACACCTAATGTATTTGAACTTAGAAACCATGTGACCTGTGCCGTACTCCCGCGACCTACGAGCATCGAAGTCTAACCCAAATGTTCTCTTTGCGTGGGCTGAACGCGTAGGCGGTTGTCCTAGATACCTCAATAGCCAATGAAACTCTAGGAAGGAGGCGCGGGCGGTTGATCAAAGTTTTGAAGCCCTTCCCTTACCTTCAATCAGATATTAGTAATGGGATTATAGAGTGGTACTGAGAGGGGAGGAGCTACGGAGACGTGACGTCAATATTGGCAGTCTAAATTGTATGACCTGAGCTGACGACTTCCAATATAGGGAGTGGGCAAAGGGGTGAAAATCTCCCCTACTAAGCGTCAGACCCTCACTTGGCCAATCAGGAGCATACCCCCTCTAGCCTTTCACTCTGTGAAGTTTGCCGACATTTTGGTGTCAAGGGGAGGAGCCATTTTAAGTCACACCTCTCTGGCAGCTCCCTATGGTTGCCAAAATCGAGGTAAGAGATAGGAGGGTGTGATGTGACGTCACGAGAACGTTCGTAATCTGCGGGGTCTATGGCCTTTTAAAGATTCCAAGTACAAGTCTAAATCAGTAAATCTATATATTTTTTTGGATAAAACAAGTCATCGATAACATAATTATTATCTGTTATTTAAATAAGCACATGTTTCACGTGTGAAAATGAACACGCGTCTTTAGGTTTATTGTCCTATATGATGGCAACTCCGGAATGAACACACCCTTTTTTACTTCAACCCTAGACTTATAAATGACTCTTCTTTGAACAAATCAACTTCCGGTACTTCTGGCACGTATCCCGCCTGGAACCCTTCCAAAATTAAAAGACACGTTTTCAATAACACTTTTTTTTATAAAAGGTTATTTTGTTTTCACTTTTGTTATTCATGGAGAGATTATAATTTATTGTCGTCAATAAGTAGGTAAAACCTATTTTGAATCTAGGTGAAGGATAAGGCGAAAACCTATTTGTCACTGTTCTACGGTAACGGTAAATAAGGACCCAATGGATTCAGTTAGCTTAGCCTTAAGTTCATAAGATATGTTGGCCATAAGTTTGTCACTGGTTACAAACTGGAGTTTGTCATGAAGTGAATGAGGTAGGTCATATATTCTCGTAAAGCGGCGCCTGGCGAGACGCTGTCTAAGGCTTAGTACAGACTAAGTAGGGAGATGGACTGCAAAAACCGAGTTTTGTCAATTCTCGCTTGTCGTTCTCGAACTAGCTCTCACTAAGTCTCACCAAAAACGGATTTATGGGATAAGAATGTCGGATCATAGCTTTAGCCTCTTGTACCATCCTCGCATACTTTATTGAGAAACTTCGTCTGCTTATATTTTGACTCCACCCACAAATTCAATCTCTAGAAGTAGCTATATACAGAATTTGTGGGTGGAGTCAAAATATAAGCAGACGACGTTTCTCAATAAAGTATGCGAGGATGGGGAGTGAATTCGCTAACTCCGACGTTCTTATCCCATAAATCCGTTTTTGGTCTCACCGAGCATTACGAAGTATAGGTAGTTAGCTTTTGGTTAGGTTTATCTGACATTGCACACTTATACGAACACGTATTGTAACCTTAGGATGTAAAGAAAACAGTAGCAAACACGCGGGATCGCCTTTAGCTGGAGTTTTTAATGATTTTTCGATTGGTATTTCTGCGAAGCACTCGAGTTGGTGGTTTAACCTTGAAAGTTATGTTGTAGGAAAACGTGTTATTTACAATGTAGCGTTCCTTTCTTGATATTGCCCTTGGTAACCATGGAAACAAAATTAAACACAAATATTGCAATAGTATTTGTATCGTGGAGTTTCAATACATCAATCTCCTATCGATCTTGCTTTTCCGTTTTCTTGACATTTAAATTATGAAAACGGTGTTCCCAGTGACGTCAAGCTCGTATTTAGTTTTACCGTGTAATTTACAAATGTTTATTTTAATTATGTTTATTAAACAGCGATTGACCTTGAGAAATCACGTTCTGACAAAACGTGATATTATCGGTAATGATAGGGAAGATATGATTTGAAATTTATATTTTCAGTTTACCCTCGACCTTGGTAAAGCCTAATATTAGGCTTAACAAATTATTTCAACAGCATCTTATCAATTCTTCTCTCGACAGTTCCCTTTTGCGTCATAAATATTTTAACTCGTCCCTTTTTATTATCACGTGTTAAACTCGTGTTTAAACCTGATTCAATGTAGCCTTGGAATTATCTTTATAGATTGTTTTATCTTCATACAATATAAACTTTTATAAATAAATTAGAATAATTAATTGTTTGATTTAGAACCGGAAAGTTTTTAGAAACAATGAAAAGATTTTTTTCTTTTTTTTTTTTTTTGTTTAAATTGAGCGCGAGAATTTTTCCCGCCTATACATACTATTTGGAGGGAAAGTTTACGAGCTACTGCCATCTACTGGTTGTAAATTTCTTTTCAGTATGTAAATTAATTAGAAGTTAAGTTACCACGTAATTAATTAATGAGTTATTTTAGTTTCCTTAAAATGTCTCTAAGTTAATTAAATTGTTTTGTAAGAGTTTAATTTTATTTATCTAGATGGCGCTAATACGTAAGTAACGTGACTGTCTGGACTAGACTGTCGTCTGCTCTAAAATCTGTGGTGGTAATTTTTGAAATGTTTGCGAACTGTTGTTCGCGCGTTGGTGTAATGTAAAGTTGGATTTAAATTTAATTAGGATTGAAATTTGGGTAAGTTTAATATTTATACTATTAGGTACTTAGTTTTTGAGCTTATAACTAAGCTAGTTTTGCATGGCAATTTATCTAATTTAAAATTTAGTTAATTTAAAATAATGTATGACCAAGGCTTAGTGGTTCAACCTTTGAATATTGCCTATTAATTAATTAATTAAGATAATTAGGCCCAATTTGATGCTTTGCCTTTTAAATTTACACTGAAATAAACCTTTTGGTTAGCTTAGCAATCAAGAAAATTGTAATAAACCAAAATTCAACAATACAATATTTATTTAATGACCAAAACTTTTTAATGATATGTTAATTGATATGTTTTACAAAGCCAAGTTTTATTTGAGTAATTATTGACATATTTGAGAAGTCAACATTGGTTATGTAACCGTTCAAACCTTTTTAGTTTTGTGAAAAAATATTGAGGGATAAATTTGAAATATTATTTTAGAAAATACTGATTTGGAAGAGCGGGAGTTCATTTAGGGTTTTTTGGTGTAGAATTATAATTAAATTATATTATATTAATTAGTGAAGTTAATTATGCGCCATATAATAAGAAATTAGGCTTAGCTACATTGAAATTCAGTCTTTAACATTTTTCAACAAGAATAATTAAGAAATAAATTAGAGAAAGTATTATTTTTCTTGGTGAAAATATAGTTGAGGTGACTTAATGAGTTTAATTAAAAGCTGAGCAATTTACAGATGGCATTAATTAATATATGTATTTGTTTCGTTATTAATAATTAAGTAAAATTAAAATTTCGTTAATTTTAATTTTACTTCCTTTATTTTTTAATATTTTTAAAAACGTCGAATAATATAATTATATTATTTATAATTATTTTAAAAAAACAAACGAGTAAACACGATAACACTGCGGTATTTACAATTTTATAAGACAATTAAAATAAAAATTAGTAAGCAGGTAACGTCATTCATTAAAATAATTAGGAAAGTTTGGGAGAGGGCAGTTAAAACCTCTAATTAGCAATTAATTAATTAATTTGGCCCAATTTGATTAATTTTAACCTTTGTATATAAAGATTTTCATATCAAAAAATTCTATATTTAAATATAGACTTAACAATTTTGATTAAATTTTTAATTTAATTTAAAGGGAATATGAAATAAAATTTTATTTAAAACTTTTATCTACTAGCTTGATAAATATTATAATTTTCTCCCATTGTAGTCTATTACGTGGTACAGAGCCAATTTGAAGCTAGTAGACTGAATTACTATCGTTTCATATTCCCTTTAAATTGTAAACTATTTGTATAAAATCTTATAGTTCTTTTTACAACTAGTTTTAAAGCTATTTATTATATAAGGGCTATCAGTTTCTAACTTAAGTACCCCTTTAAAGTTTGGCGCCATGTAAAATGTCGTCTCCTTATAAATCTCTCCTTCTTATTGGTCAATTATTTTTATTGCCTATCTTTAAAGGGGTTCAAAGTTCAACCGATAATCCCTTAATTGTAATTATATTTTCTTCGGTCTAATCAACCTGCTTGAAGTGTAACCATTTTATTTTTAGTTTAAATTCTCTATTCCTAAAATAACCTATTATCTGCTATTATTTCATCATTCTACAGAAAACAAGAATGTTCAGGGACGACAACGTTATTCTTCCAGCGGGTTGACCTTTGGCCTCAGATGGACGTTGTCCTATCAGCGACAACTTCCTTCTCCTTTTCGCTTAGCCGGTGTAATTCGGCCAATCGAACGCGGTCCAAGGCTTCAGCGTCGATCTTGGGCGCCGTGAAAACGTTCTGGTACAACACACCAGCGATGACGCCACCCAAAATTGGTCCTACCCAGTAAATCTAAAACGGAAAAGACGAAAATAAGGGTAAGGTCAAAAGTTACTTGAGGGGGGGGGGTGAAAGGGGTTTATGGCTTTATTGATAAAATGAAAAATGCGGAGTAATATCAGGAGTAGTGACAGCCCATGTTATTTTCTCTGTAGAACTATGGCGCGCGAATACTTAGGCATCTTAAAGCTTCTCCCTAGTAAACTAGATATCGCTTCTTGTATATATCTTGGGCTTAAATGGGAGTTAGTAGATGAGATAGTTTCGGAACTTCTTCTTACCCAATGATTTTCCCAGTTATTTCCCATGACGGCTGGTCCAAAAGATCGGGCCGTGTTCATACTGGCGCCGGTATATTTGATCTGAAAAATAACGTAATGAAACACCATTTTAGAACAAGTACTTCTTCCTAATCTAGCGTTATTATCGGAACATTTTTAATACAGCCTTAGAAACAATAAGATTCCCCGTTAATAGTCGCGTAAATCTGACGCTTTCCAAGACTACCATTTACTATAGAACTCGGTTTAAATCGAAAGATTGTAGGACCAATTTTTCAATTGAATATAAACAGGATATCGTAATAATTTAAAATTGATTCAAAGTCTTTGCGATGAAATATTATAAGGGGGAATGTTTAGGCTGTTACCTAAAATTCAGTGATCCCACCAGGTCCCTAAAGTCTCTATTTTCCTACAAGCGTCCTTAATATGTCCTAAAATCGGTATTTTTAAAATTTTACTTCCTATTTTACCCTATGTGGTTCCTACTTTAAAATTATAGTCCATATTTTATCCTAATTAGTTCCCACTTAAATAATTGTACCCCCATTTTACCCTATTATAAAACTTTTGGTCGGTCCCCTATTTTACCCTAATTTTTATCGTGAAATGTCAATTTTCCCCCTATTTATTTTATTTCAAATTTTAGTGGAAGCATTGAAAATTGATAATTTAAAATAGGGAATAAATTAGGCGCGTAATTTCCCATTTCCCGCCGCAAAATTGTGTTTGGGTGTGACACCTTCAAAATTTGTCTGGTTGACACTTTTAACGCTATTAGCTACAATTTTATTCGTGTTTTGGCACGGTCCGTTGACCATATTTAAAACTCTCTCCTTCAAATATACAAGAGTTTTTTAGTGAAAAAATTTGAATGATTAAACGGTCTTTATTTGATTGCCTCATAGTTTTGAAATATTAAATTATACACCTTACGTATATTATTATATTATAATTTTTTTTATTATTATTATAAATTTATAATATATTTGTTTGTCACGCTCAAACCACTTCAAGGTGTGGAGAATGACGTTCGTCACAAAATATAATAGTTGAAAATCGTTGAAACGTACGTTTATATTTTGTTTTCGTATATATATATATATATAGTTTTTTACGTTACATTATTGTAAAAAGCCTAATGATTCCACAACCTTAATGTATAATAACGATCCCAAGTTTGCCAGATAAATCTAGTTTTCCAGCCAAAGATATTAATAAAATTAGCCCAAAATCCCATAAAATATATGAAGGATTATAGCCCAAGTTAATCTCGAAATTCAAAGTGTATATAGTATGTAACGTGATATTCAAGAAGCTGTTAAAAACTATCTTATTCCTAGCTAATCTAAATAAACGGGGAGAAAATGCATAAACATATACAAAACGAATTATCCAAATGATAAAGATATCATACATATAAGGGTAAAACATAAAACAGTGCAACTACAATAGCATCTCTTAACGGTTCGTTTTATAAACGCTATTATAATACTCTAAGGTTATACGGTGTATCTCATACACAAACTTGGTCAATGCAATACCGGCTGAATACAGTGACCAGTTGACCACGACACTATAAGGTGCCATTTCTAATTTATACTAAACTTCAAAACCGTCCTCGTGCCACGATTTTTGAATTATCACTTTCACCAGTCCCCTTTACGATTGAAATGTCCATGGAATCGCGTGTACCGCCTATTCGAGTGCATTACACTAAATAACTGGGTATCAGCGCGTAACTCCATTTGTTATTACATAACCACACCGAGTAACTAAAAACCGCCACTAGCTATTTGAATGAAGCCAAACTGCCGGTTTTCTAGCCCAATCTGGCATCAAAGGTATAACGATCCGAATTTGATGTTGTTTCGTTTGCCGACTGAAATAGCAAGGCGCCCTGAACAAGTAGTAGTAAACAACCATTGATTAGTATGTTGTGTTATGTTAAGAAATTATAACAAACTACTTAAGTGATATTTAAATTAAGATCTAGTCGTTTTAATGGTTTTTCAAGCCTCTCAAAGGGTATAGTTTATTTTGGGTTATGTAACCGGTATTTCAAAGTGAATTTTTGGTTGAGGGATTACAAGTCGCTCAAGGGGTATATAGTTTATTTTAAGGATGTCGCCGGTGTTTCAAAGAAAATCTTAAGAGTCTAGTTTAGAAGCAAATTGGTTCCAGAGAGAAAGTTTCAACACTTTGGGCCAAAAGTTTTGAAGCTTGGCTAATTGACAATGTTTTTTTGACGCCTTATTCCAACTATATCATGTAATTCATTCCAGGTATAGCTTCTATAATACGAAACTCAGATAATAATATGATAAAGATTTGGACTGCATCATTACTCATTCCCTTTTAGCAAATTACCTAGCCTTGTTAGGAAGTACTCTTAATTTTAATGCATCTAATGGAGGCAACGGAAGTGTCCAGGGAGGGGAGGGGAGGGGGAGGGCATGCTTCCGGTTACCCGTTAATATTTAATTCGGGCATATATATTCCTAAAATAACAACCCCAAATTTCCCAGGAGACCTAGACAATACGTAATTTTGATGATTACAACCCTAACTATTGTTTGTTTTCTTTTAACGTAATAGCTAAGCTATGCGGAGGTCAAATAAGGTCAAATCAGCGATACAATAATTAATACTAAACCTTGAATAGTAAATTAAAATTAATTAAGTGTAAAATTTATTTTCTTTCTTTTTTGACTAATTATCACCAAGGAAAATGTAATAAAGTGAAAGTACGGCCGGGGAAGGGGTGTGAAAATGACGTCAGATCATTTACAATCGTGCAGAGTAAATTATCATAAATTGTCGACCCACATCGTCTCGTCAATTATATTTTAGAATCCATCAAAACAACCATAATTATAACATTAGCCTAATTTCCTGTAGCCTCCGTACAAATTACCTAACGCGTCGCGAGTGTGAGTTCCTTCAATTTTCACCGAGGGGCCAACCACTTGCCGTAATCCGAGTACATTCTAATTCTATCTTTAATCAGTCTAACCCTTCGTACTCATTCGTAATCCTGTTATAATCCGTAATCAAACGACTGAAACGAGTAATTATGTGTAATAATTATTTAATCACTCGTCATCATCCGTAATCCTTATGTAATCACTCGAAATTATCCGTAATCCTTATGTAATCACTCGAAATTATCCGTAATCATTGTGTAATCACGTCATTTTACCTGTACTCAATTGTCACCGTACTCATTGTGTAATCACGTCATTTTACCTGTACTCAATTGTCACCGTACTCATTGTGTAATCACGTCATTTTACCTGTACTCAATTGTCACCATACTCATTGTGTAATCACGTCATTTTACCTGTACTCAATTGTCACCATACTCATTGTGTAATCACGTCATTTTACCTGTACTCAATTGTCACCGTACTCATTGTATCATTTTTTACTTTTGGTTATAATTTTTACTTATCGTAATCATTTCGTAATCAGCGTAGTTATTTGTAATCAGTTGTACTCACGGTGTACTCAATGATTACGTAATCAGTGTACAGGTTAGCCCCTTGGTAAGAAATAACCATGCTTCTCAAAACGATATTCATGGAGGAAAAAAGGCTTTATAAATTCATATTCTATAAATTTCTATTTAGATTAAATATATACTTTACGGGAGCTAATTTTATTGAAATAATACAAGGTTTGTCTTGTAATTAGGCTTAACTCACTCTTGGGTGGTAATTAGTTAAAAAGGGGGTCGTTAAGGTGATAAGTGGGACTTTCTACTTGTTCTTCATCTCGTAATTTATGAATTCAATTAAGCACCGCATTTTTTATTTTTTATTTTAGAGGTTAAAATAATTAAATAATAACAAAAATGGTTTTACGCGCGCAAATTTATCAATTAGAAATTCCGCGCCTTTTTTTCGCGCGTTTTAGTAAAGACGTGGTGTGGGTCAAGGGTTTTTGCTGGTTATTTTTTGAACACTGAATTATTATAGATTTTCTCGTGTTTTCTAATTAGGCTAAATATAATTAAGGCACGTCTTCGTCAAAAAAAATTACCAATCTCATCCTTAATTGGCACAAAATAACTTTTGTCTATTTTAATTATCTCGGTTAATTATAATTATAATTGAATTAATTCTTGGCGCGTCTCTCTGAATTAATTAGTAACATTCCAAGCAAAGCGTCGCCTTGAATTTTCGCCAAAAAATTAACTTTTATTTCTTAAGAAAAGAAAATATTTTCCCTAAACGCTACCGGCAGCCCAGCTTTATTTTACCTTCGAGTCAAATACGGTCAAAGTGGGGAAGGTGCCGTTACCTTAATAAGCCGTTCAGTTTAAAACGCGTAATTCGGTATAAGCGGGGGTTGGGGGTTATCTCGTGTTTTAATTTAAAACCATCCCCCCGCTTCTATGGTATTCATTAATAGTGGATGAACAAAGAAAGACGGAGAAGCTCGTGATTATATTTTGGCACGAGAGAAAAGTCACGCGCTATGGGAATAAACTAGGGACGTTTTCATTAAAATCACTAAGCTACGTGCCTCGCGCCTTTAATCCTACTGTAATTTTTCACAAACTCTGGCATAAAATGTATTGTTAAGATCTAAAACTGAAAAGCGCTATTGTATTTATTCTTAGGTTTCAACTTTTCGCTAAAGTTTGTTTTGTAGCGAAAATTGATTCGATTTTACTGGGAGTTCTGTTGTTTTTTCAACCATATCGTTTCTACGATTATAAATATTGTAGTGTTATCGCGGCCAGAAAAGTAGTTCCTATAATAGCGTTGTACAGGCTAAGGCGGAGCGATACACGATGATAACTTTTATAAGAAAGTATAGCGCGTGTATCCGTATTTCTGTATTTGTCTCAAGCAGGTGTTCCCGATTCTGTTATTTGCAGCGCGGAAAAATGCATTTAATAATCGATATGTTTTTTTAAAAACAACTCCCTCGCAATGCCATTAACCCACCACCATTAAAAAGTGACGTCATCATATCGGCAAACTCGTGAATTTTGCACGTGAAATTAATTTAATCAAAACATGTGCTCGCGTGAATTTTATCGCGATATGAATCGACCTTGAAATTATGTCTAAATTTTATTTAATAAAGGGAGGGTGAAATGGAAAATCAAGTGATTTTTTTTAATAATTATAAGACCAATCTACATATAGTGAAATATCAGCTTTAGAACGATTTTAAAATTCAAATTGGTTTCATAGATTTCATGGATAATTTCTTTTTAATTAACACCTCCGACCAATCACGTAACGCCCTGCCTTCTTGTGAACAAAATTCCCATGGCACGCTCCATAGTATATTGTCACATCGCATGCAAATTTTATCAAATCTCGTGCTAAAATTTAATTCCACTTGGAGCGACGTGCCACCGGGGTTTTGTTAACAAAAGGGCAGGGCGTTACGCGATTGGTCGGAGGTGCTAATTTCAAATTATCCATGAAATCTATGAAAACTAAATTGAATTTTAAAATCATTCAGAGGCTGATATTTCCTAGATGGTTCACTATGCAGTTTGGTCTTATAATTAGTAGAATTATTGATAAAGAAATTTTCCTTTTCACCCTCCCTTTAAGGACTTTAAATATTTCTCGCCACAATTTTCATGTGGGAAAACTCGACCTTGAGTTGGCCAATAATTATTTGACATATTTTAATTGGCTTTCAATTCGATAATACTCCGATTGAATATATAATATTTTGATAAGGTAGAAAGTAATTTAGGCAAATTTAACTAAACAAGCAACCAGCCACTTGTAGCTAGCCAGCTCCCACTTGTAGAGAGAAAAAGAGTTATTATTATCTACAGTTTCCAGCCCTTTGAATAAAGTTAATCTGTCGTTAATCCCTTTGGTTAAGCCCTGCAAATGGGCGCTTTAAGTTGAAAGGCGGACGGATTAGCCCTAAATACTATACAGGGTGTTTGTGAAAGGTCCATCAATAATGAAAGGGCGTATTTATTGGGCCATTTTGAGTCGAAAATGTTCTATGACATTTAGCCGTCCGAGCCACGGTTTTCGAGTTATGATTTGAATATTTTAGGGATGACCCCTTCATTAAATTAGCGCTGTCTTTCAATTTCTAAATTAAATTTAAGGGGTCATCCGTAAATTACTCCAATCATAACTTGAAAACAGTGGCCCGGACGGAAAAATGTCATAGAACATTTTCGACTCAAAATGGCCCAATAAATACGCCCTTTCATTATTGATGGACTTTTCACAAACACCCTGTATACTGAAATCCCTGTGACATAAAAATGATCAAATACGCAGTGACTTCCTGTGTCGGGAACATCTGCCTTACCCCGCTATAGTTGCTCCAATAATAATAATACAAGTGTCTCTCTACTAACCCTAATTTCGAGGGGAAAGAAACTACGTAACGACGATAATATTACAACAACCCCATTATTATATTCCCATTCAAAAGAATATTTCTTAGGTATTATAAGAGATAGATAGAGGCCATTTAGTGGGAGTGCACTATGACGTCAGTGTCGAAACGAAATATATACGTATGTACATCTTGTATTATGTCAGAAAAGAAATGAACGGCTTTGCAAATATTGTCGTAAGAAAGACCCCGCGAGTCTCGTGCGTGTATTTATTGACCTATCTAGGTTATTATTGTGTACAGGGTGTTTTTGATAATTTTGGCATTAAATTGTTGTTTGGGTGCATGATTCTGAGTCGAAAATGTAACTTCTACGATTCCATTTTGTTTGCCAAAAGGGACACTGTTTTAGAGTTATGATTGGACTTGTGTTTTAGGGATGACCCCTTAATTAATTAAATTAGAAATCATTAATTGTCTTAATCAGTTTCTTAATTAAATTTAAGGGGTCATTCGTAAAATACTCCTTATTAATCTTGACTCGAAAACAGTAGCTAACCCATTGGGCAAACAAAATGGAATCGTAGAAGTTACTACATTTTCGACTCAAAATCGTGCATGCACACAAAGAACAAACATCCCCCTTAATTAATTTATGCATGCAGACTTATCAAAAACACCCTGTATACGCGAGTTTGATAAATTTAAGTTAATGTTATGATATAGACTGAATTTGGAATAATTTATGGGAACTTCAAAGAAAAAGTCGTGAATTTAAAATTAGTTTTGGAACATTATTGAAAAAAAAAAAAGAATTGGTAAAAATTAAAAATCACGAATTTTGTAACAAATATTAAAAAAAATAATAAAAAAATTTCCAATATTTCGATAATTTAATATTTTTGGATGAAAAAAGGATATTCGATGTTAACCTTTATGAAATATTAAATAAATCGATTAAGGGAAAGGTAATATTATGGCGTAATCGTTGATATCGAATTTGTTATACATAGTTTTTAGACTAGGAGCTTTGATACCATTTACACTGTAGGAGGCCAGGCTACTTGTCGGAGTGTGTGTAATACCAAGTAGCCTCGCCTCCTGCTGTGTAAATTGTGTCAATCCTCCTTGTCAGAAAACTATGTTTTCACGAAAAGAAAATGGTTTTCTAACTTTGAGAAACAAAGCTTTAAACGCCAAAATTTATCATTAGATTATATGTATAACTTTGGCAGGAAGTTTGGCTTACGAAGTGGACTTCCGGTCTGTCTATACGCGTCGGAAGTACCAATGAATAAGTTATTGAGAACACTTAATCGGGCAAAGGAACGTACCGTGAAACCGCCCGAAGTTTAAAATCGGAACATATCTACCTCAAAATCCCCTTAAATTTTAAATTATTAAAGGTAAAGTTCAGATAACATAACATCAGGGATAGATTTAATTTTAGAAGTAGGAATGGAGAACAGAGTAATGTGGGCGCGCTTTCAAAGTCCCGGACCCCCCTTCCACGGCACCGGGGGGTATGAAATAAGAGGCGGGTCATAGCGAGCGACAGAGGTAAAATGGAACTACGTATTTTTCGGCGTTCCCGTCAGCAACGTCATCAGAAACGTAGTTTAAGTGAGCCAATAAGATAATTTAAACTTTTCGTTACGTGTTGGAGGGAGGGGCTATGAGTCGGACTGAAGTAAATGCTAACCGTTCTCCATTCCTACTTCTAAAATTAAATCTATCCCTATTTCGATGATAAACTTGTCTTTTTCGTTTAAAATAAATCGGAATCGGCCCAAGTTCATTAGGATTTTAAATAAGTATTTGAAATTATTTTTAAATAAAATTCTGTAGATCTTTTTTAAGTTGGGCGTTCTAGCGTAAATTTGAAGAAAAGAAACAAAGGTAAGAGACGGAATTCTTAACCTTGGTGGCAATTTCTAAGGAAACTCAAAAAAGAAAATAAAAACAATAGTTTTTTTTTCTTCTCCACGTAAATAGTTGACTTTTGTCCAAATTTCCGCTAGCGTGTAGTGTATTTTTAAAAGTCTATTTTCTTTTCGTTTAATGATACACCGGTAAATATACCGCACTATCCTATTACCATGGTAAAATGACGGTACGGTAATTCGTATTACAGGGAGTCCAGCGGTCCAATAATTAGTATAAAATCCTATATTTTTGAACCTGTCCTATATTATCCTATAATTTCATGAAAGGTCCTATATTATCCTATAATTTCATGAAAGGTCCTATAAAATCTTATATTTTTGAGTGTCTTAGTCCAAGTTTTGGTATAGTTTGGCACCAGATTTGTCAAAATTTAGCTCTTTTATCGAGATCACATTTGACTAGATTTGACCGAAATTGCGGAGTTTGCTCAGCATTTTTTACACATATTATATTTTAATTAAGTTCCTCTTTTCAAAGTAAAATCCAATTTGTTATTATTTTTTTTTCGATTTTTCTGCATAGTTTAAGCCCAAAATAGTATTATATATGAGCATTTTTAGTCCTATATTTTCCTATAAAAACCCATTTTTTTCTCTAATATAAAATCCTATAATTACGGAAACAATTCGCAATTTTCCGATAAAGAATTTAAATTTTTAGCTGGGCTCCCTGGTATTATAATAATATCTAACTAAAACTGCAAACTGCAACGCGTAGGATGTAAAAAAAAATTGCTACGATTAACTATCATAACGAAAATGAAAATAATAACTTTTTTGGTAAAGTTATACTAGTTTTTTGGGGACATAAAAACTTTTAACAGCGTCATAAACATTTAGGTTTAATGGCTTCTTCTATTCCATCAAACTTAAGGCCTAGGCTTAACTCTCGTTCGCCAGTAAAGACTAAATAATAAAAACATATTTTTAAAAGTTTTAGCAATAAAATAAAAGTGTAGTTTTTTTTCTTCAAAAACAGGGATCAAATTTTAAAGTATCCGTACTACTTTCTTAAATCACGTATCAATCCGCTATCGATGCTTTGGGGTTAAGCTAGGGGTCATATAATGTTTTTGATTTATTACTAGTGATGATTTAATTTTTAATTAAAAATCCAAAAAGAGTTTAATTAAATTTTAAACGCGGCTATTTTAAAGAATTTAATTTTCCTCTGTTGTACATAATATAGTATTTTAGCGGCTTGTAAGCCGCGAAAATTTCCCCATGGGTTACTTTAAAGACTGGATGGACATCCAAAGGGAATAATTTTTAATTAAAAATTCTTGTTTTTAATTAGCTATCAAAACTGCTGCACTCAAATTAATTGCGTGTTTCAAAATATTTTGCTAAAATTTATTTAAACTCCTTAATCAAGTGAACCGAGGGGGCAACCACTTGGAATCAAAATTAAAAATATTAAGCTATCATCATTTTGTATACTTATAATTATTATTATTATTGAAGAGTGATTACCCCCTCGAAAAAACCAAGCCGAGCGACCGGCCACTCAGTGTAATCGGTGTACATGGCTGTACCTTTTACTGTACTAAAGTGATTACGCGTAATCTTTTAAAGCCCGGCCCCTGATTACACGTGACGTAATTCGTAATCGGTGTACAGGTAATGTGACAGTGATTACCCCCTCGAAATAAAAAGCTAACTTAATCCAGCGATAAATTCCCTATAAATAATAGTATATATTTTGAAAGGGGGCTTAACCGAATTGAAATCCGGTTCAGTTCTTCGACATTTCGTGATCGCCGCCAGACAACTAAATTCTTTCAGTTCAATTTTAATTAAAATATGATGATATCCTTTAAGACATCACACTTTTAAAGTAGCGTCTTTGCGTCTCGATATACCCTTTCTGGTATTATTAGTATTTAGGCTTAAAGTTTCGAATAAAAAGAGCTAGGCTGTAACAACGGTTTTCCTTAACGAAAATTCAATGACCGGGCAAATAAATACATTTTTAGACGCGTCGTGTTGTATACTAGAGGGAGTATTTAGTTTTACATGGAGATGGTGAAGTACTAGTTAAGGATTTTGTGGTAAAGTTAATCGAATAAATGGTTAGAGAACTTGAATTTTAAAGTATACTTGTTGGGCGTAAAACAATTGAAATAAGTTAAGGATCGCGCAATGAGCCGTGGTTTTATTAAGCCATGTTCACACGTACATGGGAAACCGGTTCTAAGCGATTGAAAACGCTTCCAACAGGGGCAGCGGGGGCCTTCGCCCCCGATCAATTTTTCAACTCTATGGGACTTTAACATTAGGCAGCCATTTTGCCCCCGCTCCAGTAATAAATGTTAGCTCACCTCTGGCTTCCAAAGTTAAGTGTGAACACAACACATACTCAAGAAACTTAATTAAGAGTCGCTAGTCCTAGCAGACAGTACTAACATAAGCGTCTTAAAGTTTGAATTAGTAATAAAGAGGGTTTCAAAACTAGTGGGGCTAAACCGACCTCCGTGGAAGTGTGAACGTAGCTTTACTGGCGTATTAACCGTCTTGTTTCGGTTTTGATTACTAAGAGAATTAATTATTCTAAGAATACTAATCATTCGTTACTAATTTTGACCGGAAATGATAAATAAAATTACATTCTTGGATTACGTATAAATTTCCGTTTCGTATTTCAAATTGAATATTTATTAGAGATTCAACTCATTCGTTGCAAGGTTAGGTTATATAGCACCCATTTATACTCCCCCCCCCCCTCTCTACTACTTCCCATAAATATTAAATATTAAATATTAAATAATAAATATCATAAGGAAGAATACAGGGATTATTTATCTATATTTAAAAATGAAGTAAACCACTCACTGTCTGATATTTCGTAAATTATGGACAGTTTTTTTCCTGTTAAATTACCATGATGGAATCAAAATGGAATTTAAATGTTTTGACAGTTTTCCCCCTGGTTTTCCTTATAACCAATTACGATTTATTTTAATACATCTACTGGTCTATAGTCTATAGTCTTTAGTGTCTTGGAAAGCATTTTCATCCTTTTTTAGTAATTATTCATTTCTAAGACTCTCATATACAGGGTGTTTCTGATGAGTTTGCATGCATAAATTAAGGGGGATGCACGATTTTGAGTGGAAAATGTAACTTCTATCTCCATTTTGTTTGCCCCTAAGGGACGCTGTTTTTGAGTTAAGATTTGATTCGAGTGTTTTAGGGATGACCCCTTAATTAATTAAATTAGAAATCATTGTCTTAATCAGTTTCTTCATTAATTAAATTTAAGGGGTCATCCATAAAATACTACTCCAATCTTAACTCGGAAACAGTGTCCTTTAGGGCAAACAAAATGGAGATATAAGTTACATACATTTAATTTTATTTAAATTTTTGGATTTTAAAGATAAATTTGGTTTTTGGCCAAAAGCTATAAATGTTTCAAATAAAATTTTGTCCTAAGTTGGTTTTTGGCCAAAAGCTATAAATTTTTCAAATTAATTAAATTTTGTCCTGCATATTTTAGGGATTTAATTAATATTCTGATATCGTAAACAACCCACCAAAACTAGTTTAATTAATTTTAAAATGGTAATTTTAAAAGAGATAACAAATTAGCCCTTAGCATGAATTGTAATCACTTACCGCGAACATGTGACAAGCCCCTACTGATAATCCGATAGCCAATGGGGCTGATCCTCTGACGTCCAGTCTAAATTGGACACACAGAAATTGACGAATTACCAACTAATTTTTAATACCCAAAGTTGAAGAAATTTTGATTAGAAGGTTAATTACCTGTTAGCGTCACAAACTGAGAATACGGTGAAGACCAAAATGAAGGTAATGAGCACTTCGACCCCGCAACCTTGAATAGCCGATACCTCCTTTCCGAGTCCAGTTCCACCGAGACCACCTTGAAAGGCCGCCGGTGTCAAAGCCTTCAACAGAGCGGCTCCGGTAATTCCACCCATGCATTGACTGATGATGTAGAACAAGGCTCTGATGACCGAAACGTTTCCGGTCACCAACATGCCGGCGGTGACGGCCGGATTGATATGTCCGCCGCTAATGTGACAAATCGCTTGGACAATGGTCCCGACTATTAAGCCAAAAGCCAGGGCTATTTGGGACATTTCTGGTAGGGTCCCGTCTTTCCAATCGGTACATGATCCACACGCCACGAGGACCAGTAAAGCGGTACCGATGTATTCGGCTAACATAGCTTTCCATAAGGTACTATTACTGGTTAATTCGTCAATTCCGACAACGGCTCTAAATTTCCTAACTCGACCCATTGTTTAACTTATAAAAATTGTAATTGCGAGGACACGAAGACTTGTTACTGTCTTTGACAGAGTACTTGTTACAACTAGTCAGCTAACCGGCGAACCAACTTTTATTTATATCCAACTTGCACTTTTCCCAATCCAAGTTAAACGGTGTATAAATCCCGCCCTATTTTATCCGTTTTACTATATCATTGGTCGTTGCCTAGCGACCGGAGTTGCAACTTGTTTATTATGAAAGGGGGGGGGGAGAGATAGAATTGGCGCGTAAGTTTCGGATGAAAGAACGGTAGGTTGCCAAGGTAACGGAGAAGTATCTCTTTTAGCGCGTGGAAGGCTGAGAGAGAGATTGAGTGCGCGCGCGAGATCTATCGTTTCTTTTTTTTTTTTTTGGCGGGAAACCTCTCGCGGAGAGGCAGGACAATTTGGCGGGGAAATGAAAGGAAAGCACGTGGGGTGGCAAGTTACGTGTTTTCCCGGATTTTTTTTTTTTACTTTATCTTCGGATTTAATATAATATTTTTTTCTTTTTGAAATTTAATAGCTCTCGTATTTTAAAGATAGGCTAGTGTTTAAGAGGGATTTTCCGCCTAAAATTATTAAAATGGCTTCGAGGGATCGTGGAAAAATATTGAAAGAACTAGTTTAACAAGAGGGGGAAATTTATTTGGGGTATTTATCACCCCTCATCCCTCCTATCCCGCGTTGGCGCCAGTTTTTCAATGTAATTATTACGACGATACGGAATTCGTCATCTTTTAAAGACGATAGGATAATACGGCGTTTATAATTTTGCCAAGTTAAGATGTCGTCGTCATTGAAGCTTAATGACGGGATGTGACAAGTTAACTAACGCATGATTGACCAGGGTTTTTATTGGCGAATCTTTTGGACCGGGGAAAAGATTATCTTTTAAATAAAATCTTGAATGAAATCCAGTTTTCGTGGTATTGAATGATGTCATAGTTTAATTATCATTTTCTTTAATTACGTCGGCTGCTAACAGTCTGCTATAGTATAAATGGTTAAAACCTCGTGGTTTAGCTCGTGTTTTGTCAAATCACGCTCCTTAAATTTAAAAACTAACTAGTTTTAAGTGAATTTGATGAGAGAGCGTAATTCCTCGGAATTGAAAGTGACAATCTTGTTAACTAGTGACAATTTCCGACTTGAGACACGAAACTCTTTTATTTTCTCTTTAATTTATTTTTATTTTATTTATTTATTTAAACTTGTCTCTCTGAAGCTTCGAAGAAACCGCTGCGACGGCGACGAGTTATTAATTTAATGGATACGAAGATGATACAAATAAACAAAACAAATTAACTCGAATTAAATTAGATCACTTGAAATTTAATAGAAAAAAAAAGAGCTACCTCGTGATTTTTAAAGTTAAATACTTAGCTGGCAGTTTTGCAATATTTATCTTTAAGTGGTTTATATTTTTTGGTGGGTTTTCTTAATCTTCTTTGCATTTACGCGAATTTGGCAAAAATCGAAAGCAAATTTAGTTTTTATTTTGGAAATATTTTTGAGTTTATCTAAATCAATATATCTTGATATGAAGTTAAAGGCTGGGCTAACCACGCTAAAAGCCTAAAACCACCACGTTTGCCAGTAAATATTGAATATTCGAGAAATTCTTATGGGAAATTGGTATTTGCGGCCTTCCAAGCTACTTAAAGAGTATGTAAAGTCATCGTGTATTTTTCCACGATTTTTATTTTCAAATTTAATTTTTATTTCAACAACAAAAACAACATATCTGATAAACGGAATAAATACTGCAAATTGAGATATGTTTACAAAGTACTAGGTCAAATTATTGGTGTTATGACCTTCACATTATTTTTTTTTCTCCTATATTTTCCTATAAAAACACATGATTTTTTCTCCTATAAAATCCTATAATTCCAAAAAAAAAACATTCCTATTTTTCCAATATAAGGAATTTAAATTTTTGGCCGCGGGCTCACTGCCTTCCAAAGGTTTGGTTCTTTGACCTTGTATAAACAAATACATTGGCGAGTTATTTCGGTGACGGTCACCACCGCGTACAAAAATGACCATTATAAATAAATGAGAGGGATGCCATTGTTTTACATTGAAAGATCCATTAGGCGGGGAGGTCCCTATGGGGATCTTAAACGTTTTCTTTGTTCACGCTTGGATTCTTGCCTTCGCTAAACCGGCGGCGGCAAAATTGACAGCGTGGGTGTCTATTATATTCGTATTATAGTCTCTTAATGGACCCTCGACGTTTCTTTTTTCCTTGGATGCTTTTAACATATTCATAGGCGCGTAAACACAAGTGACCTCCTCCGTATGTTAAAATGTTACCATAAGAATGACCTCCTAGAATTAATATAGATACATTAAGCTGATATGAGAGGTGTCTTAACGCATTCCTTACTTGCTCGCCGAGTACCGAATTGTTCGCGTGTATTCGCCGACGAATAGTTGCTAATTTGGTACTTGTCTTTAGAGTAACCATATACAGGGTGTTTCTGATAAGTCTGTACGCATAGATTAAGAGGGATGTTCTTTGGGTTCATGATTTTGAGTCGAAAATTTATAACTTCTACGATTCCATTTTGTATATTGCCCTAAGGGACACCGTTTTCGAGTTATGATTTGATTTGAGTGTTTTAGGGATGACTCCTTAATTAATTAAATTAGAAATCATTGTCTTAATCAGTTTCTTAATTAAATTTAAGGGGTCATCCGTAAAATACTCCTTATTAATCTTAACTTGAAAACAGTGTCCCTTAGGGCAAACAAAATGGAATCGTAGAAGTTACATTTTCGACTCAAAATCGTGCACCCAAAGAACATCCCCCTTAATTAATTTATGCATGCAGACTTAACATGGTATTTTCATAGCATAAATAATTCAAAGGATACTAGAAGGGGTAGTATAAAGTTTTATTTTAAAGGGATACTGAAAGGAGGACGGATTTATTTGGCTTAATTAGTTTTTAACCTAATTGATCCTAATTGTAATGCGCGTGTTTTAAAAGTTAAACGTAGAACTTTGTTGTCAATGTGGGTGTCGTTTCGAGGTTCCTTAATTACTTTAGCCTAACCGTGTCCTCCCTAAGCCTAACACGGCCCTCTTTTTCTTTAACTAATTAATTTAGTTGACGCCTATGGCATTTCCTAAACAACTTTACTCGTTTCTTTCAAATCATACACACTAAAATCGTTAATACAATTTAATCTTCAAGCTGGTGGTGTTTTAACCACTGCCGTTTCGTTAATTACATTACGTGTAATTTAATAGTTACCTTATCTCGTAGACTAAATATCGTGCAACGTTAACTATATCATAAGTTTATAAGTGATATGTTCCATAAGTATGACAATACCTATACTTCGTAATGCTATCTAGACACAGCTCGAGCTAGTTCGTGAACGAGGCCAGAATAGAGATATCTCAGTTGTGACGTCAGTGCCTATGTTAAACGTATCAGTGGGCGACCATGTTTGGTACCGCTTTGGTTCTATGGGCAAATAGCCTGGGTGACGTCACAATAATTAAGGATTCTGAGATAGCTCTATTGTCTACACTCGGTTTTGCAGTCCATCTTCCTATTTAGTCTGCACTAAGCCAGGCTTTGACGGCGCCTCACCAGGCGTCGCTTTACCGGAATCTATGGCCTAGCTACTTCACTTCATAACAAGCTCCAGTTTGTAACCAGTGACAAACTTATGGAACATATCTTATGGACTATACCAATTCTCAATGGGTAATTTTAACCAATAAGAAACGTTTTAACTACTAGATACGTCATTGACACGGGAAATTAAACATTATCTACGGCGGTATTTTTAACGGTTAATCTTTATTTAAAAATTGTCTAACGTTGGGAAGAAAATTTGTCGCGAACCACTGATTTTGTCGCCTCATTATAAAAGAAATAGTCACATTTTAAAATTAGACAAAGACACGAGGACTTTTTTTTTCGAACCTTTTTCATTTATTTATTTTTTTGGTCAAACTTGGTGACATTGAACAACTTCCTTTACTTTTAGACAGATTTAAGTTTTGAACATTAGTGGTAATATAATACACGAAGTATTGTGATGCAAATTGAGGTTAGTTCCCAGAATTCATTGGAAACACCAGGGTTGTCTGATTTAAATCAGTTTGATTTAAATCACTGATTTAAATCATGATTTAAATCAAGCGATTTTTTTAAAAAAATCATTTGATTAAAATCAAGAATATATTTTTATTTTTAAAAAATGTTTTCTAAGATTCCAAGGAGTATTTTAAGTAACTCGAGAAGAAACTTAATTAGAAAAGACCTAAAATTAAAAATAATCGTGGTTTTGGTATATTTCAATCTATGTTTTTCCCAGAACTCCAGTTTGTCTTGCTGGAAAGGCTAGGAAATGAAATAGAGGTCAAGCTATCTTTTTATACAAGCATTTGAATAGTAATAATATCAAATAGCTGCTTAAATGTCATGATTATTTTGCTTTTGCTTAATTTTGACTCAAAAGTTTTCATGTTGGTAATTTACTATCTATTAGTTCAATAAAAATCAAAAAAATCAAATAAATCAATTAAAATCAAAAAAATCCGATTTAAATAAAAAAAAAATCGATTTTTTTGATTTTTTTGAAAAAATCAAAAAAATCGCCAACCCTGGGAAACACACGTTTAAAGGGAGAGTGAAAAGGAAAATCAAGTGGTTTTTTTTAATTATCGATTCTTCTACTAATTATAGTATGTATTCTTCTGTGAACTAAAGGGGCTAGAGAAATGCCCTCCTCCTTTCTTAACTTTAACCGCGCTGCAGTGTTGCCAGTAATATGTAATTAGAGCATCGCTGCAAGTTTGGAATTGAATGATCACTGAATCGAACAGAGAACTACAAGCTTTTCATACTGTGACAAATAGCACTCCCAAATGACTGTCAACACTTGTCCGCGTACTATCTATTAACGTATTTAATTTTTGTGTCGCACTTATTATTAACGTATTTAATTTTTGTGTCGCACTTATTCTTGTTATATTACTTATAGAATTTTAAGATGTTTCAATGTTTGCGACGGTGAAGGACTCGCGACAATTTTAAAAGCGGACAAACCCTGAAATATTTGAATAATTAAAAACATACTTTAAGCGTGATCTAATGATTATTTAAGTACCCTTATAATTAGGAACCTTTTTATAAATTCCAAATGAGCGGGGAAATCTCGACTTGTTATTCTATTGTATACACGTATCAAATAGCGTGTCAAAATTTCTGTTAAAAATATAGTTTTTTTAACACTTTTTTGTTAAAAGCGGCTGAATTAATTGAAGACCGGAAAACACTTTGGGGAAATTCGAGGAGATATTCACTCCTTTCTTTAAACACCAATCAGTTAACGGTTTACGTTATAGAAGAAGTATATAATACTTCTGTTCGAGAGAAGTGTACTTACCACAAAGCGGCGTGGTAATTGTAACACGATTCTTCCCAACATCATTTTACATTTGGAGTGTTCAAGGTTACTAAACCGAATCACATACGCCATGTAAATAGTTCCCTCATCATTACTCTATCAGCGCTGCTTATTTGATTTCCAATTAGGCGCATGGGCTTGTTGATTAATTTTTGTCCCACGTCAAGACAATCAAGGTTTGTGGGTTGATTGCTGAGGATTTAGTAAATACCAAACAGTTATAGAATTCACCCTAGCACGGTGATGCGATGCCCATCTGAATTAAGTTTGATGAGCGGGAGAGTTCTCAAACAAAAAGGGTGAGGTAGCCAGGGAAGAATCATGTTACATAACTAAAGTATTAAGAGAATACAGAGTGTCATCCTTCTTCTATTATCCCCTTCTGATTATAGTAATTCTGACTCAACCAACCGATTAAGCTCAGTGAATCGCCTCTCGGCGAAACTAGAAACAATCCATATTTTAATCCTTCTTGTTAATTCCGAGTGGCATCCTTGAGCCCTTGAGACTGAAATTTTTTTGGGATCTTGCTAAATTTGCTCGCAACAAACAGTATCGAATTTCACTCCAGAATATTTTTTTTTATTTTCGAGTCGAATCTATGAAAACTCTTTCATAGTAATTAATTTGAAATAAATTTTTTCCCAAAAGAAGGTTTGCACTTGATATTTTTTTACAAAGTGGCTTGTCAAAAAAAGGCAGCATTCTGTATTTTAAACAACGTATTCTCGAACCAACCACACTTAAAAAGTAAGTTGAATGTTGTTATTAAAATTCAAGGTTTCTCGATTATTATGTTTTTAGTTTAATCGCGTAATTTATAATGACCTTCGAAATGTCTATTTTAGAATAATTCTTTTAGAATATATTAGAATTATGTTATATTAATGATGATTTGATATTATTCAAGTTTTAAATTAGCTTGGTAATAATTGACAAAAAAGAAGGGGCTCGCTCAAATTCATGTGGATTATTTTGAGATGCTAAAAATTCATCGTATTATAAGTTTATATGTTCCATAAGTTTGTCACTGGTTACAAACTGGAGCTTGTCTTGAAGTGACGTAGGTCATAGATTAAAGGTAAAGCGACGCCTGGTGAGGCACTACTGTCAAAGGCTCAGTGTAGACTAAATAGGAAGATGGAAGCAAAACTAACCCGAGTGTAGTCAATTCTCGAACTATCACGAGCTGTCTCTCTCTAGCATTACGAAGTATAGGAAGTGTCATACTTATGGAAGATATCTTATGAACTTATGATCGTATTAACTTAAATCCTTGTAGATACATACAATATTTAAATAAATTTTAAATATAAGATTTATTATTCAAGGATAACGCAGAACGTAACAATAATCGTAAAAATTAACCTTAGTTTTCAGCGACCCAAATATTTTATAGAGGTATTAAAAATAAAAAAAAAAACACTAATATAAACTCCCAAGAACCAAAAATAAAGAACAAACTTCGCCTATTTCTTGAGTAATCTTTAGATTTATAAAAAAGGAAATTACAAAGTTTCCAAGAAATCGTAGTTAAAGCAAAGGAACCCGCACCCATTAATTCTAGAGGACCGGTAGGCCCTTCTAGATAAGAACCCACACCCTCCCGTAATGTTAAAGAAATAATTCACAGATTTTAGGCTTAGCGTCCCATAGAAAAAGCATGGGATTTTTGGTGGTCCACTCCATCGAATAACCCAGAAACTACTTCGAAGTTAAGGTTCGGAACACTTTTGAATTATCAAGCAACTATTGAATGTTGAACTTCTGAAGTTTGATTAAGAACAATTAATTCTAAGTATTTTATTTTAATTAATTTATAAATCATTGTAAAACCGTTACATATATTACACTGTTTGCATAGCATTTTATTCAGCCTTCGTCGGGTTTGTGGCGCATAGGATAACGCGTCTGCCTATGGAGCAGAAGATTGCAGGTTCAAGTCCTGGCAAGCTCGGTGTTTATTTTTACAGATCTTTTATTCAACATAAATGAAATAATCCTATAAATACAATGTTTGGATAATTTTTTTGTTACGAAATACGTTTGTTGGCTTGTGGCGTAATGGATAACGCGTTTGCATTCGAGGCAAAACATTGCTGGTTCGAGTCTTGGAAACCGCGTTGTCTATTTTTGATGAAGAATCTTAGTATATAAAAGGGAAAATTCTTAAATAACAAACTTTCAATGAAATAGGCGCGTTCTGGCGCGTGGTTTAGAAATAACGTTTTTTAAACCTATAAAAAAGGTCAACTAAACTTAATTGAGTCACCAACCGCCTTTTTGTGTGAAATAAGTTACCACCCGCCTATCTATGGTGAATTAATTTACCACCCTTCTACCAATTGTGAATTAATTTACCACTTCCCTGCCAAATGATTTAAAATTTTAATCTTTCCCATAAAATAATGAGAGGCACTTGGAGTGAGCCAACTGGAACATCGAATTAATGACGTTTGACAAGCATATTATTATTTTTATAATAGATTAATACAAATTAAGGCTGAAGGAACAGATATTATATAAAAAAGACTTGGTTTGCCCAAGCCTTAAAAACAAAAGGATAAGAGTTTTTCCAGTTGTCTGAAGCGCGGATATTTTTTCTATTGAATTTTAAAGACAATCCGTATTTTACTACTCTTTAGAATTTAATTCAATCACCTGATTTTACTGCTAATGGACTAGTTTCCTAAAAATTAATTGAAATAAAAAAATTACTTATCTCAGATTTTTCAACAACAATTCCATTTTCCTGAAACATTTAATCATGCATTTATTATTTTGAGGGATATCGTGTAAACTCAACCAACACTTCTAAAATCTTCCCCACAAGTACTGATATACACAGTTCAATAATTGTGACTGTGCTTAAAGAAGAAACGAACCTCTTTATCAAATATAAGAAAGGTGATAACAGCCCCCTTTTGTATTCGAAAAGACCGCATATAATACATAATTAATGAGAATATTATTTGAAAATTAAAGTACGTTCTCCATTGAAAAGAAAAGAAAATTCATGATAAAATGTTTCAGGAAAATGGAATTGTTGTTGAAAAATCTGAGATAAGTAATTTTTTTATTTCAATTAATTTTTAGGAAACTAGTCCATTAGCAGTAAAATCAGGTGATTGAATTAAATTCTAAAGAGTAGTAAAATACGGATTGTCTTTAAAATTCAATAGAAAAAATATCCGCGCTTCAGACAACTGGAAAAACTCTTATCCTTTTGTTTTTAAGGCTTGGGCAAACCAAGTCTTTTTTATATAATATTTTATATGAAACGAAACGTTTTCTTTTGAAAAAGTTTAGTCGTTCATCAGACCAATACTCCTTCCTATATCTCTTTCAGAGAAAGAATGGGTCTGAAATGGATCGATTTATGATTCAAAGACTTCTCTTTTCGTATCTCTTCTTTGTTTGTACGAAGTGTGGATACGTTTTCCATTACGTAATCGATGAAGTTTTGCTGGGAAAGGAACTTGATCATTGCAAAGTACCATGAATTGATTCACTAACATGAATAACGTCCACCGTCCAAAGACGATAGTAGGAGCTATTTTTTCGCGCCACTGTTGTGACGTAAATTTTATAACCAGTAAGAAGTAACCCTTGGTATTTGGGCGTGTCTTTCGGTTTCTCATAGGATAGGAGACGACATAGCCCGCTCGAATCTAGACCGTTGGCAACCCTCAGTATCGGGACGTACAATGGGGTTGATACATTGCCGTATCTGCGCACTCTCGTGTTATACTAAATGACTACAGCGCAGGCGCCAAAAAGCGAGGTGGTAGGCAAAGTTATACCCCGTGTCTTTCAATTTTAGTTATATCCTTTAGCGCAGCATAGGGACTTGGCAATTCGGGCTTAACTCCGCCCCCAGCGCCATTATGGTGTGTTTTTTTACAGAATGAAAGCTATATAAGCCCCCCCCCCCCTCCTGGTGTGTTTTTAGCACTAGTGGAAGGTAGCGTGACGTTGCATGACGTAGTACTGCCTATTAGAGTCGGCTATGCTAACACAAATAGGCTCATCCTATCGCCTAGTACGAGGCAACCTAAGGTAAGCCTGTTAATTATTCATGTCAGTGAATAAATTCATGGTACGCTCAGTGACTAACCTTTACCGATAACGCTGGGTTCAATTCTTCCATGGTATATCGTTTTAATGGTTTTTAGATAAGCAACATGGGGTAGACACAGAAACTTTAATAAGCAACTTTGATAATAGTTTGACTACAGTTATTACGTAACTACAAAAAACTAATTTCCTCTTCTAAAAGGTTACGCAGCAGCATAAGTTCATAAGATATATGTTCCATAAGTTTGTCACTGGTTACAAACTGGAGCTTGTCATGAAGCGACGGAACTCATAGTTTCGAGGTGTTGTCAAAGTCTTAGTACAGACTAGAGATGTGAGTCGGTAATTTACCGTCCGTAAATTACCGGTAATTTACCAAATACCGCGTAAATTACCGTTTTATATCTTACCGTAATTTTACAATGGTAATTTACCGGTAAATTACGGCGGTAAATTACCGTGGTAAATTACCAAACATTTTTATTACGCCTTAAAACTTCATTTTACACTTAAACGATCAATTATTTCTGTGTTTACTTTCAAAATGACTCACTAGGCGCTACTCGCTAGCCAGTACTTACAAAGTTGCACTACAAATTAGTCTTTTAATAAATCTTTAATTAGAAAAAGCCGCAAATACGTGTAAAGCAGTCAAGATAGTGATCACAATTAAACGTTGTTTAAAGTAATGGATTGTAAGTACAGGGAAATATAAATTACCAAAAATTACCGGCTGAACGGTAATTTTTGTGTTCCCTAAATTTCAATCGGTAAATTACCGGTAATTTATCGGTAATTTACCCGGTAAATTACCGTTTTTAAAAATTACGGTAATTTCACATCTCTAGTACAGACTAAATAGGAAGATGGACTGCAAAACCGAGTGTAGTCTATTCTCGCGTCGTTCTCGAAATTGCTCTCAGTCTCTACCCTCTAACATTACAAAGTATATGTAGTGTCATACTTATGAAACATATCTTATAAACTTATGATAATAGTGAAAGAAATTTTAGTGTTTGAGGAGCTGCTCCTGGATATTTGAAATATGTTTCAGTACATTTCTATAGAATCAAGTTTCAATTAAATTGATCGTAACTTCTGTTCTAATGTACTTGTACCGTTTGAAAGAGAACATTCCATCGCTTAAAGTATCGTTAAGTTCGCGTCGCAAGTATCTATTGAAGTCATGCAGAGTCTAAGTAATTTTTACACTTCGCGCTCGGGGTAATTATATTTATAATTTTTTTAGGGAATTCCTGGTGGGCCAAAATTAATGGCATTTTGACGAGCAACTCTCGAAAGTCTTGATTACAAAAACTAGATAATATCAAGATCTGAGAGAGGCAAGTACCAACCCGAATTACTTTGAGCAAACTTCTTGTTAATTTGACGAAGTCTGTATGAAACTAATTAGCATAATAAGGGACGTCTCGGCGAGATATCTATGATTTGGGTAATTTTTCTTTCACGCTCCGTGGGTAACTTGTAAGAATACCTAGCTAGCTTTTGTAACGCGTTTCAAATATTTCAATTTCCTGCGCAAGCGAATTCGAATAAATAATTACCGTATTAATTGTTATTTGCCCCATAGAGTTTTATACAGTCAAAGTTATAGGGGTGCTATTATTCTATAATAGGTATAACTTGGCTTTTTGGCATGAATTTGGTGGTCTTCTCACACGAATATTATAATACAAAGACGGTACTGAATATGGAATTTTTATTATGGTACTTAATTTGAGATGAAATAGAGAGCTTTCAGTTGGATGAGTCTCGTGACATAATTTACGATGCCATATTGGTGGGTTTAAAACAGGAATGAAGCTGAGATCACCCAATATGGCTACCAGAACAGCGGTAAGACTTGGAAGGGTGTGACGTATCATCTGAAAGCTCTCTATTCTTTGTACCCTTGGATAACGCCGTTAGCACAGTTTAGCAGACGGAAATCTGACCCCTCATTGAAAGATACGTTCCATAAGTTATGACACTACGTATGCTAGAGACTTACAGCTCGAGCTAGTTCGAGAACGACGCCAGAATTGACTACACGTGGTTTTGCAGTCCATCTTAATAATCTATACTAAGCGTCGCTTTACCTCGACTCTATGACCTACGTCACTTCATGAGAAGCTAGTTCAGTTTGTAACTAGTGACAAATTGATGGCCAACATATCTTATAAACTTATGCTATTAGTTAACCTGTTCCTATGTCCAGCCTGCACAAGCGAACTTCCTAACCAGTGGGGGAAAAAGATTCCCCACGTGTGGTTTCAATATTTCCCCGCCATTATGAAATAATTGCGCGACGATATCATGTTTAAAAATTCCGGGTAAAAATGACGTCTTCTCATTAAAGCGAATAGTTGTTCTTAAAAAGATAAGAATTAAGTGATCACGATTTAGATTTAGTAAATTTCGTTATTCGTGTCACGTAGTAGTTGGAGACGGGCGTAGAGAATGTAACCACCAACTACGTACATGTCATTCATTGAAAGTAAGCCCGGCCCGCAGTGGGAAATATTCTTAACGTTCTGGCTATTACGCAAGTGGTGCTGGGATAAACCTGATTGATTCTTTAAAACAAAAACCCTATCGACTTCCAACAACGAGTACAAGAGGGAAATGAAGTGACAGGTACTGGTTAACGCCACGCAAAAAATACTGTATTTACCTGGAATTACAAAGAGAATCATTTCAAATTATAATTCAAGGTAAAGGAAATATTTACTAGGCTACGTCAGTTTTAAAAAAGTCGTGACGTCATACGTAGGTGTAGTCTATATTAGCAAAAGTGTATAGATATAGAAACAAAAAGTACACTTCATTAACAATTCCCTGCATTTGGCTGTAGACGACATGTAAACTGAGAAGCAAACTGCCCTTCGCTCAACCGTTTACAGGAACTTACCAATCAGGGAAGGGCTTCTTGACGTCATAGGTTTACTATAGAAAGTAGTGCATGATGCTGGCGATCCATACGTTAATTTTTGGTATTAGATCTAGCATCTGCTACTCTATGAGCCTATTCACGGCTTGTTCCCTGTGCCACGGTCGCAGAAGGGGGTCAACAAACTCAACACTATTCTATGATAAAGGAGGGTTTCTCATATTACACGGCGCGAGAAAGTTTAAACGAAGTGTACTTTTCGTTTTTACTTCTATATACTTTTGATATTAGTAACGTATCTTGGAGAGCACTTAAATTTATTTGTGGCTTCGTTGCGAGCCGAACATTTAACAAAGTGCTTATTGGCACGAAATTTTGGAGGGTCATAACTCTGGTTCTATAAGAGATACAGTGGTCGAAGTCCTTAGAGTATTTTAAAGCCCAATTTCTCTACTTTCCAATAATACTAAGTACTTGGGGTTACGACAATCTGGGTCCGAGTAATTAAGCAAAATGTTTATAAACGACCTCTCCATAGGATTAACATTTGTTTATTTACATTTCACCTTTTAACTCTGGTTATATGAAAGATACAGGGATGTCCTTTGAGTATGTTATAGTCCCATTTCTCCTCTTTCCAAGGATACTAAATTCTCGGGGTTACGACAATCTGGGTCCGAGTAATTAAGCAAAATGTTCATAAACATTCTCCCCATAGGGTTATCATGGGCTTATTTACACGACACCTTTTAAATCTGGCTCTATGAGAGATACAGGGATGTCCTTTGAGTATGTTATAGTCCCATTTCTCCTCTTTCCAAGGATACTAAATTCTCGGGGTTACGACAATCAGGGTCCGAGTAATTAAGCGAAGTGCTAATGAAGTTCGGAAATACCTTCTTTCTAATGGCACTTTCAAATATAAGTAATTAGAATCAAAAGTTATACGTAGTAGTTTAAAAACGAATCAAGGCCGAAGTTAAGTGATAAAACCCTTTTCGAGAGACTAACGGCAGTTATTACCTTGAAACTGTATTAGATTCAATGGGGGAAATAATAGTGTGTGCCAATAATAGATTGAAAACATCCGCGTTTCCAAATCAATGTTTTGGTTCAATGATCTCTTTTAATGTTTTAAGAATTGTTATGTTTTTTTTTTCAAGAAACGATTTCAGGTTGTGTAGGAAATCCCGCGGGGTGATAAAGGCTGGCTATTCTATAAAAGAATTTAGTGGTAAATTTGGCGGGAAATTCCCTTGGTCCGTTTTTAGGGCAAATTATTTTAATTATCATAATTTTTGGGCGCCATTTTACAAATTTTGTAGTCTGGGCCAAAAAAAGTGGAATAAATTGTAGATTAATAGCAACCCATTATTTTTTCCTGTAGATCATAATGTGGTTAGTTATAGGCACCTGTCATTACTTAATTATATCTTATTTAAAAATATTAAAAATTGATTTGAATAGCTAAGCCTATTGAATAGCTGGTGTTTTTCCACAGGAAAATACTTATATTCAAATATGTTTCAATTCTAGAGTGTATTGAGGCGTTTTGGGTCAATTAATTTAATGCAAATTAATTAGTTTCAAGTCATCTTTATTTACATAAATATAAGTTTTATATACAGCGTAATTAGGTGAAAATCATCAAGGTTTTTAATTGCAAATACTGCTCATTTATTTTTTTAATGGCAAATATAATTTTTTTAATACAATTAAATTTTATGTTGAAATTAACATTTTCTTGTAAAAGCGCAGCTGTTGAATGGATAGTGTCAATTATAAAATTTATTGGCGTAAAGCTGCAAGCCTGTAAAATTTAAAATTAATTAGATTAAGTAGTTAAATTAGTATTAAATACATTACCTTCTTGTAAGATTATCCTCTTCTTGTTTAGAGGAGGTTGCAACGGAAACTGCTCCAGTTGGAACAGAATTGGCTTGAGCTAATTGATCCATAATTTCTAAACCATTTTCCTCAGCAACTTGAGTAATTAAGGCGTCCACTTGATTCTGAGGCGTCGACGTGGTCGTAGCGCTACCCATTGCATCTTCCAAGACCTAAAGTTTAACAAATTTAGATACCAGGAAATTTGCATGCACTAATGTTATTTTTAAATTTACCGAAGATCTAACATCCAAATCTTCAAACTGTGACTCAAATTTATCCATAACAGCTGACACTTTTTGTAAATCCATAGAATTGATAGCTTTATCTAGAGCTTTTACAACACTACCCATGTTTTTAGCCACTCCCTTCATCATAAGAGCGCTATTAACTTTGCTAGACACTGCGTCAATTTTAGAGGACATTCTTAAATAGTTTAAACTTTCGTTTTTCTTTCTAATCGCGTTTTCGGCGTAGATTTTTGCCCCTTCAATGTTGCCTTGTTGAAGAGCTTTTTTAACTTTGGCTTTTTGAAGTTTCTCCTCTTTCTCCGATTTTTTTGAAAGTCTTTCTAATTGTTTTGCACTAAACTGTTTATTATTAATATTACTTTTAATTGTAACGTCTTAATTTAGATTTAAAATAATTAATGGAATAGTTACCCTAAGTTGGAACATCATTTCTGTAAAGATAATCGAAATTAAATTAGATTTAAATGCGATTAAATGAAGGTTTGGGTGTCAAAATATTGTAAGCCTTGGTCATTAAAAATAGTTTTTGTTAGTTTACCTTGCATATCAGGCATTTTGGTTGATTATTTTTATTTCACCGGGTGAAAAAGATATTAAAATTAAATGTCAATTAGTTTTATCAAGTTAGGAACGATTTTAACTACAATTAGGGCCAAAAATAATTAGGAAAGTAGATAAAAACTTTGGAAGTTCTTGCGTAATCGTCTGTCATATTCTGACGTCATGACTGACGTGTTTCCGTTTCCGAGTTTCCGGGCCGGTTTAAAAAAGAAAGTCCGCCATTGTGGAAAATATCGCCTTAAAATTTTGATTAACAATAATTAAACTATAATTTATTTAAAATAACGTGAAATTAACCTTTTGAAATAGAAATTATCCATTTTTACCCTAAATCAAGTTTAAAATTCTAAACTAACGTAATTGTTAGGTGAAATATAATATTTACACATACACAACACACTTAAGTTCATATTAAGCCTTTGCTAGCACAGGAAACATCTTTCTTTCGGATTAAATAAATTTTAGAGGATTTAAAACGAAAAATGAGTGATTCTAAAGAGGCTGAAGTTGAAAAAACGTCAGATGCAGTCGGAACCGTTATTTCAGTTACCGAAGAAGAGAAAGAATTAGCCGCAAATGCGTATGACGAATTTCAGGCCAAAAACTACGATTCTTGCAAAACGTTGCTTAGCAAACTGCAAACGTTTCGAGCCAGCGATCCGAAAGTGATTCATAACAAGGCCGTCTCCGATTATTTTGCCTCCAATTTCATGAAAACTGAGCAATTCCGTAAACGGCTAGCTGATGTTTGTAAACAAGCTCGAATCAGCGTGGATAAGATTGATGCTTTGGAAGATGTTGATCATTGTGTCATATTCTTTAATCAGGCTGTCATTTTATTTCATTTGCATCAATATCACGCCGCTATTTCCATTTTGGATAAATTGTTTCAATTCATAGAACCTATTGGTAAATATTATTTAGTTTTTTGAAAATTATTGTTGAAAATCTTTGTTCCGTTCAGACGAACATTTAGCTCGTAAAGTTTGTTTCTTGTTGCTGGAACTTTATTTATCCACGCATCAAGTGAGTTTTCACTTAATCATTTCGCTTACTTACTTATTTAATTAACTCTAAAATTAAATTTTATTGGGATATTAATTTGAACTTAGCCAGAGAAAGCATTGGGTTTAGTCGCGTATGTTGAAAACATGTTATTTGGAGGCGGTAATAACAATAAACGAGATAGTGACGGTAAAACGCCAACACCTGAAAAGGACGGTAAAGAAAAAGAAACGCGTGAAAGTAGCAAGGAGAAAGAAATCTCCGATTTTAATCCTAATGAACATTACAGACCAAAATTGCAACACGTTAGTAATTAAGTTTAATACTTTAAATTTATCACAATTAATCAGGTTAATTAATTTCAGTATAAAGCTCGTTGTTACATCATGTTAAAGTCCACCAAAGCCTGCAAACGCGAAATCAAAAGTTTAATGAATTCTGGAGTGGTAATTTAGAATAATTATTAACTAACTAATTTAATAACACTATTAAATACTTAATTTAATTACGATTATCAGAGTGTTCCAGCCATATTTTTACGTAGCCAATTAGAATATTTACGTGGAAATTATAAAAAATCCTTGAAAGTTTTGAACACGGCGTTTTCGTCAACTTGCGGCAAAGATTTCAAAGATAGCGGTGATAATTTGGCCGCCATGTATTATAACAACATGGGTTGCATTCATTTTTACATGGGGAAACCCAACTTGGGTTGTTTTTACTTATCAAAAGCTGTTCAGGAACACAAAAACGCCATTAAATCAATTAGCGAAGAGAATGAAGGTTCATTTTAATAATTGTCAATTATAGAGACAGTTCTTAATTTAAAAATTTAATTCTTTTTAATTAAAGTAGATCCTTTATTGTCTCGACCATTACACGCTTTGGATATCACTTCTAGATATCAAATGTTGTACAATTTAGGGATTCAATATTTACACGCTGGTAAATATCAAATGGCTTTTGATTCTTTGGTCGAAGCCATTCAGATCTATCATTCAAATCCAAGACTGTGGCTTCGAATTGCCGAATGTTGCATTCAAAACCATAAATCCGTAAGAAATCTATGTCTTAACTTTGCTAAATATGGGTTTATTTTGACCTAAAACGGGCGAAATATCTGAAATTCTCGTCAATTCTAAAGAGATTCTAAGAAAAAAAATATTAGTAGTCTTAAATCGATCAAAGTCTTGTTTAGAATGTTTCTTTTTTTGAGATTGTAATGTAAAATAGGTTTGACCTTGAGAATTCCCGCGCAAATATATTCGCCATCGCTGATTGGTTAAAAAGGGTGCCCCCTCCCCCGCCGGTAATCCCGGGCGAAAGAATGTCTGTGATTGGTTTATAAATTAGGCCTATCTCTGATTGGTCAAAAATGGGTGGTCCCCGTGGTATCCGGGGCAAAACAAACAATTGTGATTGGTTTATAAATTAGACCTATCTTTGATTGGTCAAAAGTGGTAATCCCTGCGAATCCTAGGCATAATTAACAATTGTGATTGGTTTATAAATTAGACCTATCTTTGATTGGTCAAAAGTGGTAATCCCCGGGCAAAATCAACTACTCTGATTGGTTAATAAATATTTATAATATATTAGTTATAATTTAAAATTAAATAAAACTAATTCATTAAATAGGATAATTCATTGGACTTCCATCTAAAAGATCGTAGAAAAGATATGGTTCAAGGGGTGTTAGGAACTGGAATTCATAGAAAAATCATTTTAACGCCGTGTTTATCAAACCACGATCGAATCGCGTAATTATATATAATTATTCAACTGTAATTAAATTAAAATAATATAATTAAAATGCGAAATTGAATAGAGATGAAGTTGAAATATCAGCGGCCATGCCGGCTTTAACCCTGCAATTTGCGTCACTATGTTTAACAAACGCGCTGATATTACTTCCTGACGAAACCAGCCCTCAAACCAGTTCAGCTTCGACTGAGGAAATGGAAGCTGGCAGCCAACCAGAATCTATTTTATTATTAGCGGTACCACCCGCTAATTCCCTACAAAAATCCGAAGCAGCCAGTCTTAGGTAATTAATAGAATAATTATTAATTTAAATAATTCTTAATTCCTTGACAATTATATATTTTTTTTTTCTGTAGAAATTCCGTTCTTGTTTGTTCGTCTTACGTTTCTCTGTGTTTGGGAGATATTGTCATGGCTTTAAAACACGCGGAAACCTTATTAACTCAGCCAAGATTATGCGGAGCTCATAGGTTTTACACTCTTAATTTTAATTAATTTAATTTAATTTAATTAACAGTATATAATTTTGTAGATTTTTGGCTCATTTGTACGCTGCTGAATCTCTGGTTCTTTTGGATCGAATTGGAGACGCCATTCAACATTTGAATTGCGATTTCTTGAAGGATGTTAGTTTATCGTTGCCACCATTATCAAATGATGAAAATAAAATGTCCGCTGATAAAAGTGACGAAAACACAAAACCTAATTTACTTGGAAAAGGTATGAGATGGCTGATATTTTAACCCTTCAATTACCCTCAAAATGGCTGATATTAAGCCCTTCAATTACCCCCAAAATGGCTGATATTAAGCCCTTCAATTACCCCTAAAATGACTGATATTAAGCCCTTCAATTACCCCTAAAATGGCTGATATTAAGCCCTTCAATTACCCCTAAAATGGCTGATATTAAGCCCTTCAATTACCCTCAAAATGGCTGATATTAAGCCCTTCAATTACCCTCAAAATGGCTGATATTAAGCCCTTAAATTACCCCCAAAATGGCTGATATTAAGCCCTTCAGTTACCCCCAAAATGGCTGATATTAAGCCCTTCAGTTACCCCCAAAATGGCTGATATTAAGCCCTTCAATTACCCCCAAAATGGCTGATATTAAGCCCTTCAGTTACCCCCAAAATGGCTGATATTAAGCCCTTAAATTACCCCCAAAATGGCTGATATTAAGCCCTTCAAATACCCCCAAAAATAACTCTAGTTTATTCTTTTTTCAAAATTTAATCCTGGAAACCATTTTCCACATTAGTTTGGTATCCCACTTCGGTTTCAACAGCCAAAGTGGTCCTTCAATACAATTTAGCGGTCGCTTACACTCTGAGAGGCGAATTGGAGAAAGCCAGCGAACTTTTGAAACTGGTGGGTAATTCCAAAGGCCCCAATACTGATATCCCAGCTCAGGTCATTATGTTGGCTATTTATATCCAATTACATCAGGGACACGCTGATCTGGCTAAATCTATTATCAGGCAACATTTACCTCAATATAAACATCCTATTGTTAACCGGTAAAATGTTAAAAACATTAATATCATGATTACTAATAATTAAAGAGTAAAATATTGCATCTCAGTGACTTTTCTTTTAATTACTCATATATTTACAAATATCTTTTAACAATTAGGCAATTAAGCTCAACAGATTTTTAGCTGTAATAAAACAAACGTTGGAGATAGTGAAATTTTTAATTTTTTAAACAAATTAATTAACATTAGCAAAGAAATTAATAGTATTAAATTATTTTAATTGAGGCGCAGTTACGTGAAATATAATTTATAGTAATATATATATTTTCTTTGCGCTATAGTTTTGGTGGTTAAATATATTTAATTTTTTTTTGGCTTTAAATGGATTAAATAATTTAAATCTACATGGAATCAGGATTTAAATCATTTCCAAAGGCTCCTTCACCAACTCTAATATTTGGATTTTGTTTTGGATCCAAAAGAGGGTCGTAATTGGAACCTCCACGTCCCAATCGAACAAAAATTAAAATCAGGGTGCAAATTCCTAAGAATATTAGGATCGTTAGGATAAACCATCGTTTATAAATTAATCTGGGATCATTAAATCTATTTCTTCTTAAGGGGGCGCGCGATTTAAACCAACGCGAAAACATTTCAATGGGAGATTTGCGTTTGTATTTGTTTTCATCATGATCCTCGTAACCACCGCCTACTCTTTGTAAACCATTACTAGCGCCTTCAATTAATTTAGAACGAGACGTAAAGGCCGAAGTTGGAGCGTAATTGTTAAAAGACGAATTACTAGGTAGAAAATCAACTCTATCTTGAATTAAACGCGTTTGACTTGTGGAAGAAGGAGAATAATTGTCCATCATGCTACTTTTCCCCATATTTATCGTAGAAACTTCTTTAATTTCCTCTTTTGGTGTTGAAGTTAACGTCTGCTGGTTAGAGGGGATGTCAACGGAGGTTGAGGTTGTAGTAGCGTTATCATCGATAATACTTGATTGGGAGAGACCCAAACCCATTCTGGCCCAATTGGACCGGTTTAAAGTTTGACGTAAAGCGTCTGCTACGGGAGAAACTAGATTAGGCGCAGGGAAAAGGCCCACTTGACAACTGGGGCAGGAATAACCAGCCGGAGCTGTTTGGGGTGGTAATTGCTTGGCATATTGGTCAAAACATGACCAATGGAAAACGTCATAGCATAATAATCTAATACAATCTTGGGATGATAGATCTTGCTTGCAAAGTTGACAAATTGGTTCGTAATCGCTGTCTTGCAACCATTTTAAATAGGATTGTATGATGCATTTAGGATGATTTGAGACTAAACAATGTTCGCAAACGTTTACTCTGTGCTCAAAACAGAACTGATTTGTAACTCGTTTTTTGGGGCATTTACAAAGACCCATTTTAAATTTATCGTCTGATTTCACGTGTCAAATTGTATTTTAAATAATGTTTATAGTATTTTTGGTCCAATTCCGTTTAGGTACACCCAAAAAGTCTGGAAAAGGGGTTTGGAAGGCTAAGCCTAACGCCCAGTTTTAGTTATATCCTAGTTTCAGCGTAAACTAAGTTAAATTTAAACGCCACCAAGGTTCTAAAAATAATGAAAAATTAATAATTATTGAATTATTATTGTTTAAATAGATTTATACATTACTTAAATAAATTTAACTGCTTACATTTACCATTTGACAACATGTCACTTCGAATGCGTCATCACTTCTCTATCATTTGACCCCGGGTAAAATCAGGGTCACCGCGCATGCCTGACTTTATCTTCTATAGGCTATTTCGTGGAAGAGTTTGAGCCGTTTCGCTTGCTGGCTTAGTAATGCTACTAATAGCGACGAGTAGACTAGAAGCTCGGAGTAAATATCGAAAATGTCTATCAAATTTTGGAAGTAATTTGCAAAACGTAGAGAAAGGCAGTGAGGCCCTGGTAGGGTGTGAGGCGTAATTTTGGGCGCGATGTAAATTAATTAATTTCGTGTAAGAGGTAATTATAACAAACTCTAAAGTAATAAAAATGCAACGAAACTCTTTACGAAATATTCTGAAACACAAGTACGACCTTCTTCAACGACCTCAAATATGGAAACTCAGGTAAAAAAATTGATATGTAAATTTTAAGTTTCGCATGCGCATTAAGCCTTGGCGAGGAACTTACAAAGTGAGCGATTTAAGACATTAAGCCAGTTTCTGGTCGCGAGAAAGATTATTAAACTGCCCTTCTCCCCTCGAAAACTTAATCCACTGCTCTCCATTGTTGAAATTCCGTCGTAAAACCACAATAATATATGATAAGTGAAACGTTGAAAACCGACGACAAAACTTATATAATGGCCGCCGTATGTGATGGGTTTTTTAAGTCAGCCCGTAAAAAGAACCGTGAAATGTTGAACTACTACGACTTTGACTAAAAGTCCCTTCGTTTCCCGAATGAGTACCCGCTATTTTTTCAAATTAAGATCCGATCCATAAAGTACAAATAATTAACTAAGGGAATAAACAAGATGGCCGCGTCATTCTCAGGGTCACGCGTGGAAGCGGCGTTCGTTTGCCCCTTGTGCCTGGATCGTAACGAGGATCCAAAGGTCTTGCCCTGTTTACATTCGTTTTGCAAACGCTGTCTGGATCGAATTGGCTATAATGATAAAATCAGCAACGATTCGCTTTCCTCTCCGCCCCTTTGCAAATTTCGTTGCCCTACTTGTGGCCATGACCCTAATCAATCGGATGAAAGTAGTTTCGATAGCCTGTCATCCAGTTTTTTCATCCACAACATATTAAGCGTAGTTAAAGAAGACTACGATTACGAAAACGGTCTAGAAGCGATATGCCGTGATGGAATCATTTGTCGTTCTTGCGATGAGGGTAATAATGCAGTTGGCCGATGTAGAGATTGCAACGAGATTCTGTGTGATAATTGCGTCCGAGCTCATCAAAGAGTTCGACTAACGAAGGAGCATTGTATCATTCGTTTCGCCAATGAATCTACTGGTAAACAAATCGCGGCTGTTTCGGCTAGCTTCCCCCAACTGTCAGGCAGACCGCCCAGTTTTTGCGACGCGCACAAAAGCGAAGTTTTGCGTTTATTTTGCGATACATGCAACGAAGCTTTATGCCGAGAATGCACCATTAAAGAACATCGGGGACATAGCTTCATCTACCTCCAAGACGCGGTACAAAATTCCAAGTCAATCACTATGAAGCTATTGGCGGACGCCAAAACGGGTATCAGGGCCATCGAAGAGAGTATTGAAATAACTCAACGCATGGCCGAAAGAATCGAAGTCCGAGCCCAGGCAGTCGCGACAGAAGTCCGCGGAATTGTACGAAGACACATGTCCGTTCTGGAAGAACGCGAAAGAGAATTACTCCGACGCGTCGAGAAGATAAGATTGGTGAAGGGACGGTCTCTACATCGTCAGGTTGAAGATTTACAGTTGGCCTTGGTTAAAATGTCGCAAATGGTCGATTTTATCCAACAAGTCTTGGACTCGGGAACGGACATCGATATTCTCCAAGCCAAGGACAAGGCCGTGGCGCAGATGCACGAGTTGCGACAATACCGGAACCATTTACAACCTCACGAAGACGATAACATCCTATTCACCCCTCCAGACAGCGCCCTGTTGGGGGCCATCAGTGCTTTGGGATTTATAAGTAGCGGAGGCTTCGGGTCAAACTCCGTGGCGGCTGGAGAGGGTTTAAAACGCGCCCTGAAAGGACGCCTGTCTACTTTCACGGTTCATTCGAAAGATCACTTGGGAGACCCTCGACTGGTGGGAGGTGACGCGGTCCACGCTGTGATCTTGAGCCCGGACGGCGCCGCGCATCGCGCCGACGTCGTCGACCGTCAAAACGGCACCTACCTCGTGACGTACCGACCTCAAACGGAAGGGCAACACGTCATATCGGTCACCATGCGTGGTACTCACGTACAGAACAGTCCTTTCACCGTCGTTGTCAGGTCCGGGCGGAACTACATCTCGTTGGGACAAATGTTGTACTCATTCGGGACAGAGGGCGATTCGGAAGGTCAACTGTGTCGGCCTTGGGGCGTTTGTACTGATAAAGACGGACATATCATCGTCGCCGACCGCAGCAACAATCGAGTTCAGATCTTTAACCCTGATGGATCCTTTAAGAGCAAGTTTGGCTCTCCCGGTACGCGTCCCGGACAATTTGATCGTCCGGCGGGAGTGGCCATCGATTCGCAGGGCAGAATCATCGTGGCGGATAAGGACAATCATCGGATTCAGATCTTCACCTTTGATGGCAATTTTCTTCTTAAATTCGGGGAGAAGGGAAGCAAGAACGGTCAGTTTAACTATCCTTGGGACGTGGCCGTCAACGCCGAAGGACAAATCCTCATCTCGGACACGCGCAATCACCGCATCCAATTGTTTCAACCCGACGGAACGTTCGTCAACAAGTACGGCTTCGAAGGAGCGCTTTGGAAACACTTTGACTCGCCCCGCGGTGTAGCTTTTAACCCCGAAGGTCACATGGTCGTGACGGATTTCAACAACCATCGCATCCTGGTCATCCAACCCGATTTTCAGTCGGCCAGATTTTTGGGTAACGAGGGCTCTAGTAACGGGCAGTTTTTAAGACCCCAAGGCGTCGCCGTTGACCAAGAAGGTCATATTATCGTGGCGGATTCGAGAAACCATCGCATTCAAGTGTTCCAACCTAACGGAACCTTTCTTTGTAAGTTTGGAGGGCCCGGAAGTGGTCCCGGTCAAATGGATCGACCATCGGGGGTCTGCGTATCACCCGATGGGCTAATCATTGTCGTCGATTTTGGTAACAATAGAATTCAAGTCTTTTGAAAAATAATGGGCAGTGAAACCCATTTCGAGCGGGCGAAAATCGAAATTCACAACAAATTCAAAAATAATACTTTATTTAAGTTAATTTAACCTTGATTAGTTATTTAATTACAATCTTTTAAATTATATCGGTTTGGTAACGACGATGCGAATGGATTTAGACGAAATTAAACGAACCGAGGCTTAGCTTGGGAAGAAAAATAATCAAAGTATATCTTTATAAACGGGTTTTACCGTATTAATTATTACAGATTGACAAAGTTTAGTTAATTTTTGAAGAGAATTTTAACGGAATAATTTGCCGTCGTTAATGGCTACATGGCTGCATAAATATCATGTAGTCGCACCCTCAAACACAAACACCAAGTACTTTTATTTCGTTTCGGGTTAAACGATATTACTTATTATTTAATTATTATAGTTAATGCCAATTTTACGCGCGAGACCAATTATATTTAGACTTTTTTCAATACGGGTATTTTCAAAGAAGCTCAAAATTTAAAGAAAGAAACGATTGACAAAAGGCTTAAACCTCCCCCCCCCTTTACCTCCACTCTCCTAGGCGTCATTTACCACGGTAATACCGGTAAAATATCTCATGGTAAATCACTGAATCAAGAAAACGGGTATTTTTTCAGTTTACAAACAAAACCTTTTACCAATACAAATATTGGTAAAAATAAAACGAAAAATTTATTTTTCAAAGCAGTTATATAACGACGGTTAATTAATTTTTTATTTAAATCTTATTAAAATCTATTTTAAAATTAACTATACTTTGCGTTTTACGATGGGATAAGGATCGTATATTATTATAAAAATTAATAGTTTGAAAAACTCGAATATTATTTAGTTAAAATCTTGTTTTTCTAGTTAATTTCTTTTTGTTTTTTTTTCTTTTGCGTAAAATACAATATATATAAATAGCTCAGGGACTGTCAGCTTTTTGAATATTTCAAATATTGAAAGCTATCGACGAAAATTTTTGAAAAAAAAAAAAAACAATTTCCAAAAATGAAAAAAAAAGCATTTTTTTACAATGCCTAAAAATTAACTTTTTATTAATTAGAAAAATAACGAGTTACTTTCTTTTAGTTAATTTCTATTTAAAGTTAATTGTTTAAAATTTAAAATAAGGTGTCAGGTTAAATAATTATGGAATTAATTTGGAATTATAATTTTTTCTTTCAAAGAAAAAAAATAAATAAACAAAACAATTTAAACATTCTTGTTTACGTAAAAGCGTACTAACGTAACCTCGAATGTTTACGAGTAAATTTTTGCAGTAAACAACGCGACACTGATTGCGTACTGTTTACCCCTACCTCATTTTTTATAAACACATAATTAATTGAAAAAGCATTACAAATTAATACACACAAATCCTCGTGAAACAAATATATAAATTAACAAACAAATAACCGTGAGCCTCATTTTTGTTTAAAAAAAAAATAAACAAAACAATTTTACGGACATCTTCAAGTATCTCCGTATAAAAAGTAAATACGATAAACAAACAAACAAACAAAACAAACACCTTTTTGACAAACCTACCTCAGAAAAAATAACATATTTTTTCTCAAGAAACCTTTTTTTTTTTCTTGTTTAATTCTTAATTTGTTTTTTATATAAATATATATATAGGGCTGGATTTTTTTTTTGTTTTTCTTTAATTTTAAACACAAAAAACATAAAATAACCTCATATTAAAAAAGAGTGAACTTAAAAAAACATACAAAAAACACAATAATAAAAACATTAAAAAAAAAACAAAAAAGTTTAACAAGATGGTCCTAATGGCTAAACTACCTCTGATAAAATAAACAAATAACATTTGTGTATATATATTATTACATTTAGGAACTATTTCACCGTGAAAAAAAAAATGAATTCTCGCGAATAAAACAACAAACAAATATTTGTGAATACAATTCAATTGTCTCGTTAGCTAAATAAACAATTAAATAATAATCGCAAAATACAAAGTCGTAGTAAAACATAAATAATATCCATCCAACGTGGTTCCTGATAATTCACTAAAATAACAACAACAACAAAAAACAAATAACATTTTATTAGTTATTCCCTTTAAATATTGTTTGTTTCTCCCCAAAAAATATATTTGCAAGAATTTGAAACTCTTTTTATCATGAATGTTGTGATGATTATGGAATACGTGGTGTGCCTGTAATGAAAAACAATTTAGTCAAAAAAAGAAAAAATATTCGAATATTAAGGGATTTTATTTTTTAATCGGGTTTTTAAAGATGAACTTTTTAACAATCTTTAAGGTTGTTTTTTTTGTTTGACGCGAAATTTTTATTTTGAATTTATTAGAATTTTTAAAAACCGGTTTTGAAATCGTTAAACGATTTAAAAATAATTGTTTTTTTCACGTAGACAAAATTAAAATTATAGGTAATTAAAAAACAAGATTAAAAACCCGTGGAATAAATATAAATAAAAACCTTAATGTTAAGTGAACATTTTTTTGACGAAAATTTAAGATGAGCCCATATTATTGAACAATCCGTGGCGCAATCTGTAAGGTTGTTTTATTTTGAAAAAAAAAAAAAAAAACAATATTTCAAAAATTGTATTAGAATTAGAAGGCTTTGAAAAAAAAATGGTTTAGGAAACCTAAAAAAAAAGAATTGGTGTTTTCTACGAATTATTAATCATTCTGAAATTGACCTCTTGAACTTGACAATTGTTGCGAAAATATGTCAATTTTGATACGGTAGTTATAGTGTAAAATATCATTAATACTTGATAGTAATTGCCTGTGATTTAGTGAAAAAAAAAATACAATTTCGTGATCGCCAAGTTATTTCAAATGAACATTGCGTTTAGGGTTGGAAAGGATATGCCTAGTAAACATTTTGGTTTTGAATCGCGTAGAGCTTTAAAAGACCTTCAAAATGAGATCAATCTCGTCAAAATCGGTCCATAACTTACAATTTTCAAAACATTTTTGCAACATTTTGCAATTTTCAAATTTATTTTCAAGTTCATTCAAAACCCCGTAACTTTGTTACTTTTTGACCGATTTAGTCCAACTTGGTCTTAAATTAAAGCTCAGGATGTCTTCTATCCAAACACGTGATCACGAATCGAGTTACACTCTTAGAAGGGACTGATATATTAATATTACTAGACATATCCTTTCAAATATCTTGGCGAATTTAAATATTTCTGTATAAAATTTTCAAAATGGGTAGAGCGAGGCGCGTGTATTGATGCGAAATTTTTAACCTATATAGGGTTTAAAAATTTAAAAAAAAAACTTGGGAAAGTAAAAACAAAACGTGTGATGATTGATTTAAAATCGTAAAATTTTAAAAACAACTTTGTTTTTAAACAAAAAAATGTTGGTAAAAAGAGTCCTCATGAAACAAGTTCCTGAAAAAAAAATTCTAGAAAAACAATTCGTAAAAAAAATGAGTAAAAATAAAAATACAAGAGTTTGAAACTTTTCAAAAAAAGTTTCAAGCTTTTTTTAAAAAAAATTAATCATAATTTCAAACAAAACGTACGGGTCCTTAGGCCTGAAACTAAGTAAAATAAAACTATATTTCTTGCGATTATAAAAACAAACTGTGACGTATCTTCATTGTTTCTAAATATTTTTTTTTTAAATTAAAACAGTGAAACTGCGAAAAAAAAAAATAAACAAACCAAAAATCGATAAATTTAAGGTTTTTTCAAAAAATGAATTTGAAGCAAAAACAATTCTGCCATTTCGGTTTAAGTATACCTTTAGATGTCACGATGTTATGAACAAAATTATTAATTAAGTTTTTAATTATTAGAATTAGTTTTATTAAACAATACCTCAAAAATTACTCTAAATAAATACTAAACCATTTTTAAAATGGTCTTAAAATATTCTTTTAATTTGCAATCCATTAAAAATTAAATTTAGTTTTAAATGAAATATTAAAAGCTCAAATAATTTAATTTTTAACAAATTAAATAAAACAAAGTTCAGGTATAAATCTAAAAATGAAAAAAAAAAATCACCATAACTCAAAAGTAAACGTGCATTAATTAAAAATTTGAAATAAATAATTAAAAATAAAATTTCGGCTTTAGGCAGAAATAAAAATTAAAAAAAAACATAGCTAAATTTTTTGAAAATTAAAAACTTAAATATTCACCACTTCCGAAGATTAAAAAAAAAAAAAAAAAAAAACAAAGAAACGAAAACAGCGTTAATAAAAGCTGGCTAACATTTTTGTCATAACTTTAATGTCAATTAATTCGTATTTAATTAAAGGATTTGTAAAATCCTTGAGTGAAAATTTTTAATATGAATTAGAATTAAGAAAAAATTGAAAAAATTACCTCTAAATGGAAACAAACCTCAAATGTTTAAAATAAAACCGTAAAAAAAACAATTTAGTGTTAAACAAACAAACGCAAAATATTCGAGTAAATATTTATATACCTAAATAATAATAATAATAATTCCTTCAGATGATGTAATCAAGTGAAAATTAATAATTTTTTAGTAATTAATATAATTAACGAAGAAAAAAAACGTGCGCTAAATTGCTTAAAAAGTGAAATTAATTTGACAAAAATTCCCTCAAAATGGTGGAAATTAATTAACAAAAGGCGGGTATTTAAATAAACATAAACCATTAAATTACCGAATACAGTAATCTAAATATATATATATATAAATAATTAAACTCAGGGAAAAGGTAATTATCCTAATTACAATTAAATAAATCAGCAGACAACCTACAAAAAGGTTTTTTTTAAAAAAAAAAAAACAATCCAGAGAAAATCAATTAATTTCAAAGTAATGACCGCCCCTTTTTAATATGGCTGCCATGACGTCACACACGCGAAACTTGATAACGAATTTTGGGTGCCATTTTGAATTCATTTAAAATATTTTCGACAACAAAAAAAAATAAAATAAAATATTTGAAAAAAAACAAAACAAAAAAAAAAACACCTTCCCCCTAATTAATCATGATAATTATATTAATCACGATGATAATTAAATGTATTTATCGAAGGTATTCTCTAAGAAGATAAAAATTAATCTAATCACCTATAGAAAAAAATTGATGTGAGATGAAAAAAAATTACTTTTTTGAAAAATCAAAATGGCTGAACTAAAATTGATTAAGTTTTAATTAATGTATGATAGGTTCGGTCCAATTTAGTAGTAAAGTGTCTAGATTAGTTTAAAGTGATTATGGCAAATTTTAACTATTTTCTTTTGATAATTAACCATTAATGGTAATTAATTTAAAATTAATTCGTTTCATTATTTTCGACGCCATTTTGATGCCGTTTCGAATTGAAATTACGTTCCTACAGGTTGTACAAATAACAAACAACAAATAGCCTCCACAAAAACAAAAAACAAACGCCTAGCGATTTTTTAAAAAAACAAACAAATTTTTTGTAGAAATATTTTAGGAATGACCCCCTTTTTTGAAATTTTTTTTTGTTTTTAGTTAATTTTCTTTATAGGATATTATTGTTTTTTATTATAAATTTAGGCTTAGCCTAAAAAAAATTATTTTCTAAAAAAACAACCCCCGATATTGGAAAAAAAATGTTAAAAACAATTTTTCCAAAGTGATATATATAAATTTTGCAAAATACCCATTTTCAAAAATGAATAACTCTAAACTTTCCCATGAATATATTAACGGCCTTTTAAAGACAAAAATGGCGTCTGAAATTTGAACGAAAATATTGAAAGCTTGCATTAGGACTTTAATGAAGAAGAAAGAAAAAAAAACATAAATCTCGCGTATGGACTTTAATTTCATTAATGGTTAATTATTAAAATTAATTTTAAAATAATTCTTGGATTGTTTTAAATTTAAAACTACATAACACTTTTTTTTTTTGCTTTTATTTCATAAGTAATCTATATTATATTTTTAATTAATTGCTACGTTAATTAATTTTATTATTCGAATTGGTTTAAAGTTAATTCTCTAATTAATTTATAAAATGGTAGAGACTTTTCTAGTCTTAAAAATTAAAAATTTGAATTTGAAAAATTGAATAATAAAAAAAAACGCACATTTTTCGTCTCTTATTTTATGAAAATTAAAAAAAAATTAATTAAAATTAATTTCATTGTATGTTAGACAATTAATTTTAAATGTTTTAAATTATATTTAGTAATAATATCGCAACCAAGTTTGTAAATTGGTGCTTCAAAATTTATTAACTTTTTTTGTGTTGTTAAAAGAAAATACATACGGGTCTTTTTTAATTTTAATTATTATTATTATTATTCATCATTTAATCTTATTAATTATTAGTTAAACCCCATTATCCTCATAACGTTATAATAAAATAGGCTTAACTGCCTTGGGGGTTTGTTAAGCCTAATTTCGGTTCCCAAAATGGACCAAGGCTTAATTTAATCTTCTTCCCAGGCATTGTTAAACCTAATTATATTATTAATGCGGATTGGGATACGTTTATGTTAGATAAAAATTTAAAAAAATCGAGTAGTTTACTTAAAAATTTAAAATGTTATTAGGGAATATGGGTTTAAAATGATTTTTGTTATAGGGTAATGGCAGCTCCCCTGCCTATCTCTAAGTAAGGCTCTATGAGAAAATATAATGGAGTGCCAATTCCCTATTATAATTGTCAGTAACGGAGAAATTTCATTATTATCATGTATAGGTTTTTAGAGCTGACTTTTTTGATCATTAAAAAATAAATACATTTTGTTGTTTGTCAGCTAAAAAGTGTCTTTGAATATATTCAACCTACTTATTAATTTTATTTATTTTCAAATTTGAATTTAGGCTCGAAGGTGTTGGATATAGGTCAAAGTTCAGTGCTTATTATTCAATCGAAAAACTACAGCTAAATTTGCAACAGCCGAAATAGCTCAGTTGGGAGAGCGTTAGACTGAAGATCTAAAGGTCCCTGGTTCGATCCCGGGTTTCGGCAGAGTTAAACTTTTTTTTATATCAAAATTTTGATTCAAATATTTTGTAGTGTTGATCAAAATAGACCAAGTAGTAAAAATTTTATAAGGGAAAGAAAATTAGTTAATTAAAATTAATATATATGAAATATGTTTTATTACAGTCGCATTTTTACCGCCAGATGGCGGCAGGCAACTGAAGATATCTCCCAGACTCCCCCCGCCAGCAAGAGCTGGGCGGTCGATTTGACTTTTGGCTCCAAAAGAAAAAAAAAACCAGTCACGAACTTTTAATTAGCCAGTGATTAGTTCGTGCCAAAGTTCAATTTTGTCGCGATCACGTGGAACTTTGGGAAGACCCATAGATATATTAAAAGGGTAGATACACAATTCAATGGGAGGTCGACGCGGAAGGGGCAACGAGCAGACAGCCGCTATTTTCTGGGGGTAGCCGTATAAAACGCCATCTATCGGGAACTTTCGAAACTAAACTAAGGGATGAGTAGTGGCACTCTATGTTAACCCCCTATAGGGCATAATAAGTCAAACCTTCGGAGATGCCATTACTCCATTTTATATGAGCTAAGAGCAGAAAAACGTATTTTATAAATTTTACACCTGTAAAATCTTTTAAAAAACACTTTGAACTTGTATTTCTACTTACTTTCGAGGAAATACCACCGTTTTCTGAAGGTCTTTTTTTATACATTTATTAGTAATAAAAACATTTAAGGCGAGCTAAGCCTTGGTCATGGCCATAATGTAGATTTGCACAATGCACATAGAGAAAAGAGAGCGTAATCTGCCGTGTTTTACAAGACCAAGGCTTAGCTCGCCTTAAATGTTTTTATTACTAATAAATGTATAAAAAAAGACTCTTACCTTCAGAAAACGGTGGTATTTCCTCGAAAGTAAGTAGAAATACAAGTTCCAAGTGTTTTTTAAAAAATTTTACAGGTGTAAAATTTATAAAATACGTTTTTGTGCTCTTAGCTCGTATAAAATGGAGTAATGGCATCTCCGAGGGTTTGACTTATTATGCCCTATAGGGGGTTAACATAGAGTGCCACTACTCTAAGCTCATCCCTTAATTTAGTTTCGAAAGTTCCCGATAGATGGCGTTTTATACAGCTACCCCCAGAAAATAGCGGCTGTCTGCTCGTTGCCCCTTCCGCGTTTTTTCGTTAAGCCTAAGCCAGCGAAGTGGATCTAGACCCTTTATAGTTTTACTATATCTATGGGGAAGACCACCTCATTTTACAGGCGGTGTTTAAACGGTGCTGTAGCTTTGAACCTTTGTTCCGTGTCATTGTCGTTGCTAAACCGGGGTTAGATGCTGGATTTCAATTGTTTCAAAGCGGGCCTAATTTCGTGTAGACCTATTACGTCGTGCGGGGCTTCCATAGCTATTGTTTCAGTACAGTTCATTTGGCTTTTACTGGTAATGCAAATTGTTGACAGATAATCGATTTTCACACGCTACAAGAGCAACCGGTAGGTAAATCCAATCTCTTTTATAATATCTCGGGGCGTTGACTCTTACTACTATATAAACTAGTTTTTATGGGTGGTGGTTTTGTTGTACAATTACCTAAGCTAATTTACCTTGAAATTTATACGAGCATTGCGCAAGGCCTTCCACGAGAAGTCAAGAACATGTTGAAAGTAAAAGCATAGATTTATATGGTAAAAGTGACCTAGAAACACTTCTACTTTTAATTTTATTCAATGACTTTCTATAGAATTTCCTCAGACTATATGTAACACTTTTAATTATTGAATATTTCACAATCTATTAGCCTGATTAAAGTTAACTCGTTAATATCAGGTCAAATATTCCGCCATGATTCCAGTAGGCCTAGCGTGTTTGCTTTAAATATTAGACATTTGGCTGGAAATTGTGAACTTTGTTATAGAGCGCGTGCGCTGGACCTGTCAATGTTTACTCCAAAACACAAGTTGCAACTTCCTACGAACAACGCGTACTCCTGACGGTATATACATACTCCACCCCTTCCTATGTTAGCGCGTGTAGGGCGCGCTTCCGTCCCCCATTTTTCCCGCCTTTAGCTTTATTCTTATCTTCATTCATTATTTCGCCCCCTTTTATTGGCGCGCGCCGTTTCCCTCCCTCTAGTTTTGCCCCTGCAACTTTTGGCGCGAGCTTCGCGAGACCTCGCTAGGCTCTCTGTCCGCTCAGTCGGGAACACCGGGCAGATCGAATCGAAAGCGCGCGCGGAATTCTCCCGCCAAAAAATACCGAAAGAAAAACTAATCGAAAATTTAATGTTTTTGTAAATTAATTTAATCGAAACCTTTTTTAAGTTTTTATACTTTTAATTTCTAATAAATCTTCCATCATGGGTACCTGCGTGACAACCAGCGTGGCTCCCTTGCCCGTTATAGCGACCAGCGACGAATGGGGTTACGAGGAACATAACGGTAATTACAGTTATATTTAATTAATATTGGGGGCTTTTAATTTACGTGGTATGATGTAACGTTATAGAATCTGGAGGTTTCGGGAATTTCGGAGTAGCTAAATTATGGTGGGGGGGGGGGGACGTCGCTCTTGAGCTTCCAGGGATTGTTAGAGGCTGAGCATCTCTTTCCTAGTTTTTAGGGATCGATTCGGAAAGGCCCTGACCGGATCCCTTACCTATTAAGTATACGGGATTCCTTTCTCTTGTGCCACTCTCAAAAGCGCCTCAATTAATGTAAAATCATTTTAAAATGCGTAGGTTTATTTCGTACAGAATAGCTTTAAAATTTACGAAATTAGTTCTGGTGTTTAAGGTCAAATTTCGATAGTTTATAGAAGGGCTGAAATTCCTTGTTTTGTTTGAAATTGAGTAGCTTTAATTTTTTATTCATGAAATTTCTTTGATATTTTCAAAATAAACTCGGGAATTGACAGGTGTTTAAGGTGAAATTTTTGAAAATTAATGAAAATGGTTGTAGTTTCTGGAAAATATAGTGGTTTGGGCTGAAAATGGTTGAAAGTTCTTGAAATGTAATGGGTTTGGGCTGAAAATGGTTGAAAGTTCTTGAAATGTAATGGGTTTGGGCTGGAAATGGTTGAAAATTCTTCAAAATTTAATGGTTTGGGTTGGAAATGGTTGGACGTTTCTTGAAAATGTAAAAGTTCGGGCTGGAAATGGTTGACGTTTCTTGAAAATGTAATGGTTTAGGCTGAAAATGGTTTAAGGTTCTTGAAAATTTAGTGGTTTGGGCTGTAAATGGTTGGAAGTTTCTTGAAAATGTGATGGTTTGGGCTGGAAATGGTTGGACGTAACATGGTTTGAGGTGGAAATGGTTGAAGTTTATTGAAAATATAATGGTTTGGGCTGAAAATAATTTGAAATTTATGAAAAATATCAACTTAAAGGCCCCCTCTCCACTAAACTTAATGAAAATTTTGAATAAAATGATTTGAACACGGATTTTCTAGCTAGAACAAAAATTAAAATATATACATGATAAAACAAATGGTGCGCTTTCGATATTAGGATATATTTTCAAGACTTCAGTTGATGGGTTTTCAAAATATCATCATCGTCTCTGTTCTTTTCGTCGGTCGCATTTCATTTCCCCAAAAATTGAGAAAAATGTGTTGCGTTTGATGTGGAAAATTGGGTTACCTTCCCCCCTTCCCAACTGTTGTTAGCGCTACTTTCTTTCTCGCGTATTCGTACGCCGTAGCTATAGCGATTGTAAAATCAATTTTACAACAAACAATTCATTTTGATGCCTTTAACCTTTCACGAAAAAAGTAATTTAGCTTTGCGTTGATTTTTTTTATTTTTGTTTTTTCATTATTTTTTCTCGGTTAAAACGTTTATACGCCTGAAAATAACGCCAAAATAGACCTTGATATCGAACGAGCCGAGGAGAAGCGTAATTTTTGCAACAATTCCGCGGCGGAAATCGCTATTGTTTTTGCCCCACGAAAAGCGCGCGTTATTGTTTTTTGGTTTGTTTTCAAATGACCGAATACGCTCCCTAATTTATTTTTCTGTGTTAAAACGTTTTACGCAAGAAAATATCGCCAAAATAGAACTAGATATCAATCTGGGGAGAAGCGTAATTTTGCAAAACTTCCGCAGCGAAAATCGCTATAGTTTTCGCCCTGTGAAAAGCGCGCTTTATTGTTTTTTGGCCGGTTTACAAATGACCGAATACGCCCCCTTATTTATTTTTTTGGCGTTACAGCGCGATGCTCAACAGTCAGTCGATTTAGCTGATGCCTTTTCGCTATGCTTTTAAAGAACATCCATTCATATTAGAAGTATTAATATATATATATATATATATATATTATACAAAATCACGCCGTTTTTTTTTAATGTTTAATTTTGTACTTTAAACTTTACACTTTAAATATCCATTATCGAATTTGGAAATAAAATAAAAAACAATTTCAAAAGCTTATCTTAAAACTATAATATAAATTCAAATAAAGATAACGCGTTTGCTTCTTAACATATTAAAAATATGTTTTAAAATTCTTCTCAAAGTTTAACGTATTTAACATAATTTATATGAAACTCGGGTCCCACTTTTATCTAGAAAAAAAAACAATTTCAAAACTTATCTTAAAACTATAATATAAATTCAAATAAAGATAACGCGTTTGCTTTTTAACATTTTAAAAATATGTTTTAAACTTTTGAACGTATTTAACATAATTTATATGTTCAGGAAACTCGGGTCCACCTTTTGTTAAAATTTTATTTAAAATTCATATTTCTTGTTCCGTAAACTTTTAACACGGGTCAAAATATGTTAATAGAATTTTGCATAAAATGAACTCGGGACAAAAGTCGGGTTTTCTATTATTATATTTTATTCGATATTAAAAAAAAAAAACATTTAACAAGTCTTAAATTAAGTTTTAAATAAGATAATCGTTTTTATATTTAATTATTCTGCTACTTGGAAAATTTTAAAATAGCCTGAGAACTTATATTTATTAATCGCTCGCTACTGATAATGAATGAACGGGTATTAGAGATGCTATAGTCGGTACTTTACCGTCTGTAACTTAATTACCGATTTATGTCATACCGTAATTTTACAATGGTAATTTACCGCTGTAAATAGATTACCGACTGAACAGTAATTTTATTTTTCCCAAAATTTGCATCAGTAATTTAATTACAGTTTTTAAAAATTACGGTAATTTCGCGTCTCAAAGTCCAAAATAATACAGAATTATTACGTATAAAATGTCCTTCCAATGTGGATCAATATCATATTTAGGATCAATTAAAAATAACTTCTACTTTAATAGTCCTTCAGACAAGACAAAACGGGGCATCAACATTACCATATAAAAAAATCCCGGTTTTTCTATGAGAATTTTCCCTAAGGTACGGTAACTAGACAATATTCCATCAATAAATCGATAAGAAATTGAATATTCTCGCAAATTTTATCCAAATGATACCATCTTTACGATGGTGTTCTTTAAAAGCGAGCGTAACGAGTGTCACGCGATACTCTAACCCTAAAAACAATCGGGGACACTTGTTGGAAAGGCCAGAATCGAACCGAGCCTCGTCGGTGACACGCAATAAACCCTATTAAATCTTAAAGGAATGTGGGATTATGGAGTAGAACCTCCAAACCTATAATTAGAAGGGGATAATAGAAGAAGGGTGACACTATGTATCCTCTTAATGCTTCAGTTATGTAATTCATGATTCTTCCCAGGCTCACGTACCCTTTTTGTTTGATCTCCCGCTCATCGCACCGTGCTAGGTGAAGTCTTCCCAGCATGCTTAGCGTTCCGGTAGGGTCGTACACTGCACAAAAACGTCGAGGATACCCCTTATGTCCTTATGTCTTAATAATCGCCTAACGAAGGGTAGGGGCGTGCGAAAGGTACACTGGGAGTCTCATTGCCGCAGATCTCCCTTCATCATCATTACCGCTCCGTATTACCTCTTTTCTCCCTACTGAAATCTTCCTTTTAAAATTAAAATTCGCTGATGTATCTTTAGTAATTTACCCCTCGAACTAGGATGACAATACGGGTCACAATATAATGAAATATTTAAGGTTGTCATGTCAAATCAATCGAGGAAATAAATTTCATTGACAATGGAGAAAGATTAATACATAGGTATAGCGTACAAATTCTATATATGCATGTCTACAAGCGTTAGAACAAGCAAGAAGCGATATCTAGTTTACTAGGGAGAAGGTATAAGATGCCTAAGTACTCGCGCGACATAGTCCCAGTCCCCCTTTCAAAATACAAGGGGGGGGGACGTAAAAGGAGGCCGTGCTATTTCGCCTCTTCTCAGTCGGAAAATACGTAATTTTCGTCATTCGCGTCGCTGCGCTGACGTGAGTTTTTAAGAACCAATGAGATGCTGGTTGTAAATTAGAGGCGGGGATTGACTCCCGACCTACGTTTGGACTGGAGATAAAGCTATAAATGTAGCGAATTTACACCTTCTCCCTAGTAAACTAGATATCACTTCTTGGTACAAGGTTGAGTTCGCCACACTATATAAACGTTTTCTACGAATACCATTACCTAACGGAACAGATATAATTTCAAATCTTGATATTTTTACCAAGCAACCTGTATCTGTCTGCGTTCCTGCGAAATCATAGTACGTGAGTGTCCTTGAGGTGGCAGAGAGATAGAGAGAGTGTAGGATATCGACAACGACAGGTTTTGTTCCATAACAAAAACTGAAAATATTAAAAACACTTGTCGGTGTTTCTATTGTAAAACAAAAAAGCATTTTCAGAATTACTTAGGACTTTGATACGTTATTTATTGTCTATGGCTTCTTTTACTAAGCCTAAATTAATTCAATTAAATTGTTTGTCTATACATACATATATATATAGTTTTCAGACTAGGAGCGTAACTGAAGTATTAAGAGGATACAGAGTCTCATCCTTCTTCTATTATCCCCTTCTGATATATAAACCCTGGTACTTTAGCCTTGATTTTTCAACTCTAGCAAGGGGCTAATCACTCTGAGATTTCCCCCATATCCTCAAATTAAGAAAGGGGGTAATCTATATAAAAAAGGAAATTCAGCGTAATCCGTTTAGGCTTAGCAACGCTGATAATAAAGAAGCCCAAATTTTACGATGAGGCCAGTTATAAAATTGTGATAACTAGATAATAGAAGATAATTTGTAAGCTATTCGTCGTCTAGACTATGCCTATATCTATAAACGGGTAGCCAGGGTGACATTGGATAATATACAGCGTGTTTCTGATAAGTCTGCGTGCCTAAATTAATTAAGGGGGATGTTCTTTGGGTGCATGCAAGATTTTGAGTCGAAAATGTAACTTCTATCTCCATTTTGATTGCCACAAGGGTTAGCTACTGTTTTCGAGTTAATATTGGTGTGTTTTTATTTTACGGATGACCCCTTAAATTTAATTAAATTAGAAATCATTGTCTTAATCAGTTTCTTAATTAAATTTAAGGGGTCATTCGTAAAATACTCCTTATTAATCTTAACTCGAAAACAGTAGCTAACCCTTAGGCAAACAAAATGGAATCATAAGTTACATTTTCGACTCAAAATCGGTACATGCACCCAAGGAACATTCCCCTTAATTTATGGAATACAGACTTATCAGAAACACCCTGTATAATAAAATAATCCAATAATAAGAAATCTCTTAAGCCTTTTGTTGTCGGCTCTTTTTTATTAAGAATTTACGATATTTACAGATAATTCTGTTTTAGTTATAACTCTCTTATATGCGATAAATGTCATTTAAGTTTCATCGAATAAACATTTCTTCTAGTCTTAGATTTATAATATTACTTGTTGACACGAGTCGAGGTTTTCGATGACAAGTTGTAGTAAAAATATTCGCTCACTCATGTCATCAAAGGCGAACAAAGAAAAAAAGAAATTTCGATAAATAACTTCGTATTTACGCGATAGCACGATCCCCAAACATCTATTCTGAGAGAGCGGTTGCTCTCTTAGATAAGACCTCATACTGCGTTTAATGTATAAGGGTGGTTTTTTGATTCGATGTAACTTTTTTCCTATCATGGTTACTGCTTTGAAAAAATTCCACTGAACTAAAATTCGGACCCTTAATATGTGGTTAAAATTTCAAAGAGATCCCTACATTAGTTTTTATTATAGAAAATAAAGTTGCTAAGGGTGGTTTTCATTTCAATAAAAAAATTCAGACATTTTGGCAAAAAAAGGGAAATTTTCCCATAGGAATAACATGGGAAATGTTTGCTGTGATAGCCAAATGGTCTCGACCATTTTTTGAAGACTATTTATTCGATAGGTCTGAAAATGGTTTTAAATGAAAGGTTGAACATTTTTCTGGTGCCTTTCGAAGTTTTATTGAAAACAATTAATATTAAGTATTACTTTTTGTACTTTTAAGCACATACTTAAACTTACGACCTTTTATTCTGTTGGACTTACGTGGTATAATCCTAGCTAAAATCATAGAGAAACGTACTGTTGGACTTACGCTGTTTTACCGCTAATATAGCGAAGTTTTTTGTTTACTAAATGCGTCGTCCGCTCTGTTTATGGACGAGCTTAAGGCGAATTTTTCCACTTTTCATCTAAAAGAAGGGGTTAATCAGTCCCAATTTTATTTTATTCTCGTAAGTTAAACTTCATTATAATTTAATACAAAAGAATTTAAAGTTAAGATTTAGCCGATAATTTTTAAATTCACTGATTTCACTAAGCCTCGGTCAAAAGTTCAAGACAGGCTGATTGTACTATTGTAGACTAGAGACCAATTGGCCGTGTTGCGTTCGTTTTAAGGTGTTTCACCTGGTGCCATTGGCCAACGATAGCCGCTAATTAGGTAATTTGTTTAAATTAAATCAATTTTTGTTGTTTAAAGTAGATCAATGCAAACTACGCACAAGGGTTCGTTCCCTGGTTTCTCGACTGGTGCCGTCAGGCAACGGTTACCGCTACGAAGATACGTTTTTTACTGGTAAAATAAATGATAGATTCAATCACACTATCACTAAACCCTGTCACCAAATCAACCAATATTTTTAATTCAGGTTCTTCCAATCATTTGTACTAGGTAACAATTGAATTATTAATTATTTTGCGCCCATTCTAACGTTACCTAAGAAAACAATAAACAATGGCCAGATTGCCAACGATAAACGCTACAGAGATTATGTCTGGTGCAACCGCCAACGGTAACCACTGCGTAGATCATTTTGTTTGTTTAAATAAGTGGTAAAATAATTGATAGATTAAATCACACGATCACTAAACCCTGTCAACAAACCAACCAATGTTTTTATCCCGGCTCTTGCAATCATTTTTATTAGGTAACAGTTACGTTTTTAATTACTATTTATAACCGCTATTTAGAATAAACCCTTTGGTTTAAATTAGATACATTTTTGATGTTTAAAGTAGATTAATTCAAACTACGCAGAAGGGTTCATTCCCTGGTTTCTAGACTGGTGCCAGCAGCCAACGGTTACCGCTACGAAGATACGTTTTTTGCTGGTAAAATAAATGATAGATTCAATCACACTATCACCATCACTAATTCCATTAAAGGGATGTACAGTGTGTTAATTAATTAATATAAATTTTGGATAAATATGTAACACACTATCATTATTAAATTTCTGAAGAGAGGAAAAAAGGTTGAAATTAATTTTTTTAAATTTAAAAAGCAAATTTGGCGCAGAAAAAACCCAGCACCTGAAGCCTGTCTTATAAAATTTTCACAAGATGATTCGTTCAAGAATGTCTAGAATTAAGTCGCAATAATAGAAGTAATAAATATTTCACCTAAGTCAGCTGATTTGGCCAGGCAGGGCATAGCCCACTCGATCCATGCTCACGGACGCAGCTCTGCATCTTGCGTCGTATTACGCGTGATCGAGTGGGCTATGGGCAGGGTAAACAAATACGGGGCTGCCAGGCTGTCTCTTATACCACAATGATGGTCATTATCCTTTACGAGAAATGCTTCCTTGTCCAGTGTGGGAAATAAGGCGGTGGCACAGGGCAAATGACCAGTTTGAAAATTAAACCACGGGACCACTAAGAAAATTCAAGGGTAACCAGAGTCCAGACATTAACTGAAAAAGTTTAATTGTCCAATTCCTAAGTTTAGCATACGACGTGACCAGGTCAATTATTATTATATACATAGTTTACAGGCGTGGAGGATTCCTACCACTAACACAAGGAGACCAAGCAACAAAGAGTGTAAAATCGTCTGCTATTTTACACTCTAAGTTGCCAGGTCTCCTTGTGCAAATGGTATGAATCCTCCACGCCTGTAAACTATGTATAGCGCGAGCAGCTTTCGTCCATGAGCGCGGATCGAGTGGGCTATGCTTGCAGGCAGAAACTTTGTCTCAGTTAGACCAAAGAGGGTAGAAAGAGGGGGAGTAGAAGCTAGCGGCTTTGGCAAGGCATTTTGGGTGTTCTCGCTTTTCTTTTTTATTTATTTGTTATATTTTCCTCCTAATATCCGGTTCACCGTATTTCAACCAATAAGAGGGCAGAGAAAGATGCGCGCGCACACCGGAAGCTTAGAGGTAAACTTTCAAAGCGAGAACACTCCAGCCAAGCCTTCTACTCCCCCTCTTTCTACCCTCTTTGGTTAGACTGCTACAACGAAAACCGAAAACTAGTAACATAAGTCCAAGCCAGTCATCTGAAAGACTCAAAACGATGACTCTGATTCTTCTGAATTTGAAATATCAGTAGAAATCATTCTAGATAATCCTCAGAGTTATTTTAAATATTTTAATACTCAAAGTCAGGGGATAAAGAAAGGCCAAAATAATTTTAGTATGGAAATTTGATGTTTTCAGTGATAAATTAATCTCATTGGTGATAACTGATTAACTGGTACCTGAAACCATTAGTAACTAACTAGCAATATTAGGTCCCTTATGCTTACGCTCCCCTATATTTATGTTTGTGCTTAGTGCAGATTTTGAAAATGCAACAGTTTCTTAACAATCTTAATTAAAATGAAGACTGAAGGAACAGATATTAATAAAAAATGTCTTCGTGGACAAAGACTAGAAAAAGTAAATGATAAGAGAACAAAATGGAATGACCGAAGTAACAGATATTAAATTTTTCAGTTTAAAGACATGATTATAAAGCATCAATTATTTGAAAAAAATACTTATCTTCGTTTTTTTCACCAAAATTACATTTCTTCAAAAATTTTGTATCATGAAATTTTCCATTCTTTTCAAAATGGTTCGTGTCAAAGCTTTACTATATAACAGATACATGCGACATCGTTTATATTTACAGCTAGATTTCCAGTGTAGACCATGATAGAAACAGTTCCTCGTTAGTGATATTTAAATGGATTGCAGCTTTTAATTTGAACTACGATACGTTTTAATACTGGAAACTAAACCCAATAGTGAAATAAATACACAGCCCACCATTTTGTCGGTGTCCATTTACGTGTTTCGTGTTATACGTTTGCTCTACAATGTGTTCCTCATAAATAGCAAGTCGAAGTCGTACCAAACTAATTCAATCACAACTTTTAAAACAGTTCTCATGCACTCAAGTTTCTTGTTAATAATATCTTTTATCCAAATTTTGATGATTGATTTATAAAACATTTTAAATCGTCGACCCAAAAAATGGGACCCAATCGAATCGTGGTCGTATAAATGCAGGCGCAAAACCAAAGCCCCCTAATGCGACGTTTAAAATGTCAATCATGATGAAAGATAAAATTTCTTCCTTCGGTTGCATTTAGTCGTTTTAATTTCGAAAAGAGGAACCTTTAAAAATAAACCATATCCATACTCGGATATTTATTCTAATCCTTTTCATTCGAAAACTGTTAATACCAAAAAGGATATATCGAATGAATCTTTCTTTCGAAAACAATGCTGCCAATGTAATTTTGGTGAAAAAAACGAAGATAAGTATTTTTTTCAAATAATTGATGCTTTATAATCATGTCTTTAAACTGAAAAATTTAATATCTGTTACTTCGGTCATTCCATTTTGTTCTCTTATCATTTACTTTTTCTAGTCTTTGTCCACGAAGACATTTTTTATTAATCTAGTGTAGGAGTGTTTGCATTTATTCTTTTGATAAGTGGTGGGACACTTCACTATGGTATGGAAATAAAAATAAATAAAAAAGAACTGCGTCGGGATATATTTTTCTAATTTTCAAGTTAAAGGAAATTTTAGGTAACATAACATTATACCTTAAAACGGAAATGTGTTATAAAAAAATTATCTCTTATTACAAAATAATTAGTATTTGGTAGGATAGTGTTATGATTTGGCAACTAACTCTTTTTCTTGGGGGGGGGGGGGTAAGAATTTGAGATAGGTGTCCGACACCTTGTAGAGTCATAAATTATACGCGTTGAAAGCGTGATTTGAATTATTTTTTTTATTATTATACATTTTCTAAAAGATTGATTTCATCTTTTTTAAAACCCTTTATACTTTTGCTAGCCGTTACCCCGCGGACCCCACCTTGAAAAACAATTTTTCAAAGTAATTTTTTAATGTCAAATCAGAGGGACTGTTAATCTTGATTTCCTGTATATGTTATGATTATTATTATCATAAGTTAATAAGATATGTTCCCACTAGTTAGTTTGTCACTGGTAACTTAGAAACTGGAGCTTGCCATGAAGTGACGTAGGTAGGTCATAGATTCGAGGTAAAGCGACGCCTGGTGAGGCGCTGTCAACTAAATAGGACTAGATGAACTGCAAAACTAACAGAGTGTATTCAATTCTCGCTTGTCGTTCTCGAACTAGCTCGAGCTGTAAGTCTCTAATACATTATGAAGTATACATAGTGTCATACTTATGGGACATATCTTATAAACTTATGCTATTATAAATAATTCAAATTCTGTTTTGTAAACAACGTAAACGAATAACTAGAAAAAAGCGACTGATAATAAATTTTTATCACGTTTTTGACAATAGACGTTAATCAAATTCAGAAGCGTAAAATCAAACGTACTTACAAAGCGTAAAATAAAATAAAGAAAGAGAAATTTACGTAAAAAGTCGATGATTAAATAAGAACCATATATTTTCACGGATTCGTGCCGAATTACAAAGCCCAAAAGAAAAAGAGGTAAAATCACAAATCTAAAACAACTTTTGAAATGAAGGTAGAGATCGAGGGAAGGAAATTATGGCAGGGTCTTATCACGATTGACGCCCCCTTTGAAAAACGGCCCAAGGTTATTTTATTCTTAACAATACCGGACACTGGAAGCCATAAAAGTGCAATTCCGCTGCCCGCCATCACCTTTGCGCGGCTTGGAAACCAAAATAAGCCCTGGCTGGCGCTTTAACTATGGGTATTTTCTATAAATAGGTGTTACTTCCAAGGCCCTAAAAGACTATATAAGTCTTGTCTTATTTTGGGAAAAAATAAAACGTTTCAACTTTCAAGGTGCCAATTATACTAACAGAGAAAGAAAAGCGTGATTTTTAAAGTAAAGGTTCAACCAAGAAGCGATATCTAGTTTATTAGGGAGAAGGTATAAGATGCCTAAGTATTCGTGCGCCATAGTCCCAGTCCCCCTTTCAAAATACAAGGGGGGACGTAAAAGGAGGCTATTTCGCCTCTCCTCAGTCGGAAAATACGTAATTTTCGTCATGCGCGTCGCGCTGACGTGAGTTTTTAAGAACCAATGAGATGCTGGTTGTAATTTAGAGGCGGGGATTAACTTCGGACCTACGTTTGGACTGGAGATAAAGCTAGAAATGTGGCGAATTTAAACTAGATATCACTTCTTGCTGATAGCTTGTTTTAAGGCGATTCCTGGTGAAGCGTTGTCAAATGTTTAGTACAGATTAAATAGGAAGATGGACTCTTCTCGCTTGTCGTTCTCGAACTAGCTCTACGAAGTATAGGTAGTGTCATAACTATGGTGATAATATTTGTCCGTTATTGGAGTTAATTCCAAGACTGGCAATCGCGTGATAATAATCGTAACTGTTATTTTCTCTAAACGCTAAGCCTCGTTCGATAAATCCGTTCTAGTTTTACTTTTCAAGCAGTTAAAATAAAAGCTGAAAGCTTTACTTTGAAATATCAATAACAATTCCAGTTATTACATGGGAATTTCTTCAAATGGATCTTATTATTGTCCGTTATCGTAAGCCAAAGTCCAAACACAAACGGCGTGACTCCACTCTCTAAGCCTCGGTCGATAAACGGGGAAGGGGGAGAGTTAAATAAAACCGCCCCTTTGAACTTCTATACCTTGTCGTTTCTCGTTGACAGCATGCAGCGGCCCTTTCTCTAATGATTGTCACTTGTTACGTCCGTCGTCCAAGACTGTTTCATTAGTTTTATGTCATTTAAATCTCGCTCACCATGTCAAAAACCAGTACACTGTCCCTACATAATTTATTCCAAAAACTTGAAAATGGAAGCTATACCAGAAGTTTATAATAGAAGAAGTATGCCACTCTGTATTCTCTTAATACTTTAGTTAAGAAACGTAATTCTTCCCAGGCGAGGGACCCTTTTTGTTTGCTCTTCCGCTCAGATGGCATTGCACCGTGCTAGGGTGAATTATATGACTGTTTGGTACTAAATCCTCAGTAATCAACCCACAAACCTTGATTGTCTTGACGTGGGACAAAAAAACCCACATTGCCTAGGCTTAGCACTAGAGTAATGATGAGGGAATTATTTATCGCGTTTAGTAACCTTGCTCTAAATGTAAAATGATGTTGGGAAGAACGACGTTACAATTACCCCACCGCTTTGCGCAGTACACTTCTCTCGAAGAGAAGTATTATATATACTTCTGGCTATATTTAACGTACAGGTTCCTTAATAAATTTCGTACGAAAAGAAAGGCTCTTGGGTTATATAGTTCCGTATTGGGAATTATTTGAACTTCCTACTGCGATGACGCAATCTAATTTATGGTTAATTAGAGAGATCGCTGCCGAGGGAAAGCAACCGAAAGAGCTGATTTGACCCCCCGGGGAGAAAAGAAAGGAATTAACCTCCATCGCAACATTATAAATAATTGTATCTTTAATTAAAGAGTCGGGGTCAGCAATTAGTCCCGACTTTAATTATCGTCACTGTCTAAAACAAATTAGACTCGATTCAATTAGCGCCGCTGCGATTATACCGCTCTCGATATTGCATTTACTGGGTCACGTGACATTAGTCTAATAATTATATAAACCCTGTAATTCCTTTCCTCGACATAGGGCGCGAATAAAGCACGTGGCATTATGAATTGTTAAAGCCCGCCAAAATTGAATTTTTGTCTTTAACCGAGGCTTAAGGATTATACAGGCACTCTCGATATTGCATTTGCTAGTCACGTGACATTAGTCTAATAATTATATAAACCCTGTAATACGTTTCCTCGACACTAAATTGTTATAATGGGCGCGAACATAGCACGTGGCATTATTAATTCTTAAAGCCGCGCCAAATTTCAAAATAATTTATAACCGAGGCTTAACGAATTCTTTTCTATCGAGTTTTTCAAACCCTATTTGTCAATTGAAATAAATTATATTTAATTATGTAGAGGTACTATATAGTTCATACTAAAAGTCCTACTAAAGCCCTTGTCCTAGAAAAACTCAACAGCTTCAATTTCCTCCTTTCGATATTGCTGTATAGGATGTCCTCAACACGGGGTCCTTTTGAGAACTCGTTGACAAAAGATAGTTTGGGATCAAATGAATGACGGTTAGAGCCGAGAGTCTTATTACCACCAGAAAAGCAATTTGATATTTGAGCCCTCGTCACCCAAAGAATTTAATACGAGGTCCATTATTTCCTCGTTTATCGATTGACGTCCTTTGAAAGAATTCGTCCCTGAACCCCAAAAACGTAAATAGTTCAAATTAAAACGCAATCAACCGTCGGGGGTTCATTTACGTCACTTTCAAATTAAATTCCACTTTCCTCCACTGTATCTCGCGATGTATTAGCATGGATAAAGGATGGGCGTGAAGAAAATTCGACACTCTCTAGGATATGCAACTCCCTATACTAAAATGTTATGTAGACAAGTCGATACTAGCGCCGCCTGGCTACCAGCGCTGGAAAGCCTCGCGTGAAAAATAAAATGTACTGGACATAAGATAATAAAACCACCGTTTTGCTTCTAGCAGACGACGTGAAGGAAAAATTGACCGTAGCCGCGGGCCCGCGGCATAGCGCATGTTTTTTTTTCTTATGTCCAGTACTTTTTATATTTCACGCGAGGCTTTCCAGGCGGCGCTTGTATCGACTTGTCTACTTTTTAGTATAGGGAGTTGCACATCCTATAGAGCGTCGAATGTTTTAAACGCGCATCTCTTATCCATGGTATTAGCTCGATTTTCTATTTGAAAACGCTGTTTTAAATTCTGGAATCCGTTCTAAAAGATGGTATTCTTCATTCAAAATAAATTCACAGTTGGATTCCCTAAAGAGACTCTTTTAAAAGTCGCAATGACCTAAACTAAGTTCTAAAAACATTGCTTAATGCTTAGACCGCAAATTGAAATGTCAGAGCCTCGGTGCTTGACACTTGACCCCTTGGGGATGGTCCAAACTGTCTTATGAGTTGAAGGATGACCTCTCACTCTTTCTCTGCTAAAGAGAAGCCTGTCGTTAATCATCGTGTGTTCTTTTTATCCAGCAACGCCTCTCTTTCAGAAACTCGGCAATATTATCCGATAGTGGTAGTAATCTTCTCAAGTTTCAATGTTTCACCCTTGAAAAGCGTTTAATCATAAGCTATCAAACTTTCTTAAGGTCTTACCTTAACCTTAGGAAACATCTGTGACAGTTGCATGAGATGTCCTAAGTATCGATAAAGTTATGAGAAAATGAAGTTTATTTTCGAACTTTTTTTGCCTTAGTGGTTTACCCCTCGAATTATGCTTGTGCCACTAATATATTATAAGATATAATTTTATAAATTTAATTAAGAAGCATTAATTCAATGACTGTATAGGTTTTTAAAGTGTTTCAGTAAATACATTTATATGCATACACCGAAGTACAGCAGAGTAAACATTTTTACAGGGGCCCGTAAGAAATACATGGACTTCGTTGCCCCCAAAATGTTGGCTTCTCTCATTTTTTAAAAATAACTCAAATAAATAAAATAAATTCAAAAATCATTTAGTTCAATTCAGTTCCATCGCCGTAATTCTTCATATCAACTTGTTTTAGCATTATGAAAGCGAAATGATTGATGGGTAGAAACCAGGTTAATATGTCGTCGGCCTTCTGAAATAGCCTTGTTAACGTCAAGTTAACTTTAAAGATACGTATCACTTTCTGGAGAAAATAAATCTTATCTAGGTTAATACAGGCCCCGTAATATCGGTTTTTTTATGGCCAATTATGGAATAATGGCATCATTTGCCTTTGATTCGAGGCAGACTCTAGGGGAAGATAACGCGAAGTGCCACTACGTTATATTGCTCCCTAACAGAAGTGTATAAGCACTTGAAGTTATTAAGTGTAGATAGAACAGGGTCAACACAGGTCAGGGGAAAAGTGAAAAGTTCAGAGAATTTCAAAATGGGTCCAAAAGGTCAGGGAAACGTCAGGGAATTTCAAAATGGGTCCAAAAGGTCAGGGAAACGTCAGGGAATTTCAAAATGGGTCCAAAAGTTCAGGGAAACGTCATGGAATTTTAAAGAGGGGCAAAAAGGTTAAGGAAAGGTCAGGGAATTTCAAATAGGAACAAAAAGGTTAGGGACACTTCAGGGAATTTTAAGAATTTCAACAAAGTGAGGGAATTTGGTTAAAGTATCTAAAATAACTGTGGTTCAACCATCCAACCGGGTGACATTTTAAGGGCCGTTTTAGGCCCGATCACGTTTGACCAGACACCAAAATCGGTTAGCTCATTTCGCTCGCTCCGCAAAGCCAAACAATTTTAACCTGAAAAGTTTGTGGCAGCCCTCTAGAAACATTTTTTCAAATATTTCAACTCGCTCCTAGGCCTAGAGTAGAATGCCTCAAACAGTGATCAAGTATCATACTTGCCAAGTTGGCTGTTTAGATAACTTCTTGACTATAAGGTTTAATTTATTTCTGAAACTCGGCGAAATTCGGAGATTGCATAATAGCACCCGCCAATAGGAAAAGAAAAAACTTCCTATAAAAGTTTTACGCGAGTTTTTCGGAACTCGAGCTCTCCATTTACGAGTTTTACGAAGTATTTCTATTCCCAGGAGCTTTTTTGGAATAGTTCGCGACCGCGTTCGTACTTGAGATAAGAATTGACTTTTACTTGTTGCTTCTGTTGTCGGCTTCAGAAAATCCGTATTTATTTTGCAAAAAAATGCTTTGTGGGTTTCTACCAACAGAAACTAACATTTATCAAGAAGAAAAAAATAAATAAATAGGCCTAGGCTAACTGGGTTTTAAAAATATGATTTTTGACGAAAATCCAATTTTAAAGAAAACAGCTGATGGAAAGAAGAAGAAACATTTGGATGTTCACCCACGCAGTTTTTTTCGTTACGCTTAAAAATAGATACAAACATTTTTTCAGAAATTCATTTTTCATGTCTAGAACTCTATTTTGACGAAATAGGTTATGTCTTTGAGTGCTTGTTGATGTAACCACTAACCGCGAGTATTCTACGGGGTTGATATGAACAGAAGTTTATAATACTTCTCTTCGAGAGAAGTGTACAAGCACAAAGCGGGGTAATTGTAACATGATTCTTCCCAACATCGTTATACATTTGGAGCAAGGTTACTAAAACCGAATAAATAGTTCCCTCATCATTACTATATTAGCGCTTAACTATTTTGTGGATTTTTGTCCCATGTCAATATGAGGTTTGTGGGTTGATTGCTGAGGATTTAGTACCAAAAAATTACTTGTGATTGTGCTTGCGATTTCGCTTGTGCTTGTGATTATGCTTGTGCTTGCGATTGCGCTTGTGCTTGTGATTATGCTTGTGCTTGTACTCGCCCTTGTTCTTGTACTCGCCCTTGTTATTGTGATTGTGCTTCTACTTGTGCAAGCCTTTTTGAGTATCGTGAACTACTCCCGAAATATATTATTACGTATGTTCGTTAAACTAGATCTGGAAGTCGCACTTCATAGTTTTACGGGGAAAGAAACTTGAGAAATTCAAAATGAAACCTTGAAAAATTACTTTATTTAATATTTCCAAATTCAAAATATAAATAATACCTCAAAAACTGGTGCAATACAAACAAGATATAGTGTCTAATTTATATTCAGGTAGATGTACACCCGCGACTAGAATCTAAATTATAACGCTCGGTTTAACTACGTTGAAATTAGTTTGACCTAATTATCCAGCAACCTGCGCAAATTGAGACTCTTAAAAAAATAACAATTGAGGCATAATTTCCCCTCCGTGATTTTGACATATTTACCCAAGAAGTTAAACAAATAGAGCTCTTTGATAATTCGGCCTGTAATCGGAAAAGATGGCTGTAATAATCTACAGATATTGCAAAATTGATCGGCAAACAATGCATCTCGAGATCCGATCTCTGATTGGATAAACGTCCTCAATTGATACGATCATAAGTTGATGAGATATATTCCATAAGTATGACACTTCGTAATGCTAGAGACTTGCTGCGAGAGCTAGTTCGAGAACGACGGAACCGAGAATTGAATAGTACACTCGGTTTTGCAGGACATCTTCCTATTTAGTCTGTGCTAAGCCTATAACAGCGCCTCACCAGGCGTCGCTTACCTCGAATCTATGACCTACGTCACTCACTTCATAACAAGCTTCATAATAAGTTTGTAACCAGTGACAAACTTATGAAGGAACATATCTTATGAACTTATGATACGATCAAAGGCAAATAGACGGAACATATATCGAGGAAGTGAAGCATCATCTCTTCGCATCTCTTCCTAGTTCCACTTTGATAGAATTCGAACCATAAGTTGACTAAATCTTAATCGAAATTCGTATCTTGATTTTGTCTTCGTAGGTCCTGACCAATGGGGTAAACAATTCCCCGCCGCCTGTGGTAAAAAGCAATCGCCTATCGACATCACGCCGGATTGCGTCCAGCGTGACGTCGAGTTGAGACGGAAACCGCTAACGTGGTCCTATTTACCACAAAACTGTAAATCTTTGCTCAATACCGGACACGGATGGAAGGTCAACGTCGAATCGCGAGGATCCAGTAAGTTACCACTAAGCCCCCTCAAACACTAGGGCCAGATACGCCGCGCACCTGTGAACCGTGGAACCAAGGAGAATGTAGTTTAATGGTGGAGTAGTTAGGGTTATCAGGCGCGTGGACATGGTTCATTCTCCTTGGTCGGTCCGAGACGCGATTACACGTACCGAGTTAATATAATTATTTTTTAAAGTAAAATTTAAACTAGTTTACATGGAAGTTTAAGTTTTTAAAGTTTCAAATTAAAAACGAAAATTCCATCTGTTTTTCTCTCCCTCTCTTTCCAGTGGACGTTATGTCGGGTAAACAAAAACAATAATTAATTGTACCCTATGCACTGTTATAGGTGGTGATGGTCATCACGACGCAAAGGGGTCATCTCGTCTCCTTGCGTTTGTGAGTGGCCATCACCGACAAAGCAATTACTGTGTTGGTCATCATTATAGATTTTTTTAGACTTTATTTCAAGTTACCTGTGTTTAGACAGGGATAGATTTAATTTTAGAAGCAGGAATGGAGAACGGTTAGTATTTACTTCAATCCGACTCATAGCCCAGTATAGAGCCCCTCTCTTCAACACGTAACGAAAATTTGAAATTATCTTATTGGCTGCTCACTTAATCTACGTTTTGATGACGTTGCTGACGGGGACGGCCAAAAATACGTATTTCCTTTTTACCCCTGTCGCTTTGACCCGCCTGTTCTTTTATACCCCCTCCCCGTCCCGTGGAAGGGGGGTCCGAGACTTTGACGCGCGCCCAGACTACTCTGTTCTCCATTCCTACTTCTAAAAATACATCTATCCCTGGTTTAGATTTAAGCGTTTGGCATCTTAAACATTAATTAAAACAAATTTACGCTTAATTGTCTTATATAGCGTTGAGTGGAGGGCCGTTGATGGACACTTACCAACTGTTGCAATTTCATTGCCATTGGGGAAAAAACAACGAATGTGGTTCCGAGCACACCGTCAATGGGAAACCATACGCCGGAGAGGTAAGTACAACCAATACTTCTCTTCGAGAGAAGTGTACCACAAAGGCGGGGTAATTGTAACATGATTCTACCCAGCATCCCTTAACATTTGGAGCAAGGTTACCCGATAAATAGTTCCCTCATCACTACTTTATTAGCATTTAACTATTTGCCAAGGCGCATGAACTTGTGGTTTTTTGTCCACGTCAAGGATTTACTACCAAACAGTTATAGAATTCACTCTAGCACAGTGCAATGCCCATCTGAAGTTTGATGAGCGGGAGAGCAAACAAAAAGGGGCATGTACCCGGGAAGAATCATGTTACATAACTAAAGAATATTAAGAGGATACAGAGTGTCATTCTTCTTCTGTTATCCCCTTCTGGTACCACGGAGTATTCCACTAATGTACTCTGGACGTCTAGCTCCAGTAACTTGTAACAATGTAATTGCAGATCCATTTGGTACATTGGAACTTTGAGAAATACGCCACACCAGCCGAAGCAGCCGCGTCGTCCGATCAAGGATTAGCCGTACTTGGAATTTTCTTTGAGGTAAAGTAAAAATAAAGTGGCTTTTGCGGTAACGAGGGATAAGTCACTTTGAAGCCCGTTTTCTCGACTCTCGCTTGTTCTGGACCCATGTAATGGTACAGTTAGATAGAGGACATTTGAGTCTACTACACCAGGGATAGATGTAATTTTAGAAGTAGGAATGGAGAACAGAGTAATCTGGACGCGCGTCACAGTCCCGGACCCCCTTCCACGGGACAGGGGGGGTATGAAAGAAGAGAAGGGGTCATAGCGACAGAGGTAAAAAGGAATTACGTATTTTTCGCTGTCCCCGTCAGCAACGTCATCAAAACGTAGTTTAAGTGAGCCAATAAGATAATTTAAACTTTTTGTTACGTGTTAAGGGAGGAGCTCTATACTGGGTGGTCTATGAGTCGGACTGAAGTAAATACTAACCGTTCTCCATTCCTACTCCTTAAATTAAATCTGTCCCTGACTACACCCTCCTGAAAGGGTTTTCTCTTAGCTTTCAAATTGATACAGCTATGAGGGGTCAAAGTTTAGTTGGTCTATGTTCAGAGGTTAATAGTGACTTTCTCCTCGGATCGAAAACGGCGCGAGAACCTTATTGATTTATCGAACTGCGCGCTAAAAGCACCTGAAGCGAAGTCCTTACCTAATAAGGGGCTTTGCAACCAACGGACCCAACTGCAAATGGCCAAACTTAATGCATTTTCTGTTGAACAAGCGAAAAAAAGGCGCTACTCCTGGCGAATTTCTTTAGAGACTCGCGTTGCTGGTTCTATTGATCAGATTTCTTATAGTATTTGAGTGGCTTGGAATAAAGCAAATTTATCGATCTTTGAAGGTCGGAGATCCTCATCCCGAGCTACAGAAACTTGTCGAACAAACGGAATGCATTTATCACAAAGGACAAGAATGTGATCTCAACAACGAAGTCAATCCCGAAGCTTTCATACCTGGTAAGTTTCGACAAAACATTTGTCTTATCTCCGTGACTAACAGTATAATTATGGGATTAACTTTGACCTATGGGGACCTTTAACTTTAAGCGATATTTAATAAATTTATGGTGAAATATTATTACGTCAATATTTGGTATAGGGTACTATGAATCTGAGCCTTGTTCATACACAAACGCAAACGGTATTTACACCTTGGATATGCAACAAGGTTTGTTTTATAAGAGTGTCGAGAAAGGCTATTCCAACATCTTTGAATCGTTTTTTTTCCTTTTTTTTTATTGGCTGAGTTACTTTCATTAAATCGCAGTGTTATGCCTAGCTTCTTAATTAATTAATTTAATTATCCGACTTAATCATCAATTAATTTCACGCTGTTTTTGGTTATTTTTTTTTTCTCAACTAACACGTTAATTTAAAAAAAAAAAAAAACAATGATGAAATCTTTTGACTTTTTTCTCTAATTTTATTTGAATTTTTTCTTTCAATGTGGCGTCTAATTTTTTGGGGTTTTCGTTAATTAATTTTCAGAAAATCAATCTTACTGGACGTACGAAGGATCATTAACTACCCCTCCATGTTCCGAATGTGTCACGTGGATTGTATTCAAAACACCTATTCAAGTTTCCGAAGAACAGGTGAGCTTCTCCTTTTAACCCTAGTTTATCTTAAGCCTCGCATTTTAACCTTTGAACCCTAGTTTTTCTTAAGCCTCTCATTTTAACCTTTGAACCCTAGTTTTCTTAAGCCACTCATTTTAACCTTTGAACCCTAGTTTTCTTAAGCCTCTCATTTTAACCTTTGAACCCTAGTTTTCTTAAGCCTCTCATTTTAACCTTTGAACCCTAGTTTTTCTTAAGCCTCTCATTTTAACCTCTGAACCCTAGTTTTTCTTAAGCCTCGCATTTTAACCTCTGAACCCTAGTTTTTCTTAAGCCTCGCATTTTAACCTTTGAACCCTAGTTTTTCTTAAGCCTCGCATTTTAACCTTTGAACCCTAGTTTTCTTAAGCCTCTCATTTTAACCTTTGAACCCTAGTTTTCTTAAGCCTCTCATTTTAACCTTTGAACCCTAGTTTTTCTTAAGCCACTCATTTTAACCTTTGAACCCTAGTTTTTCTTAAGCCACTCATTTTAACATTTGAACCCTAGTTTTTCTTAAGCCTCTCATTTTAACCTTTGAACCCTAGTTTTTCTTAAACCTCGCATTTTAACCTCTGAACCCTAGTTTTTCTTAAGCCTCGCATTTTAACCTCTGAACCCTAGTTTTTCTTAAACCTCTCATTTTAACCTCTGAACCCTAGTTTTTCTTAAACCTCGCATTTTAACCTTTTAACCCTAGTTTTTCTTAAGCCTCGCAATTTCAAAAAATTTGAAAATAAGCCTTGCCCTCTAACCCCAATCAATAATAACGTCTAAAACCATACTTATTAATATTAAGCCTATTTTGACCTACTTGAAATAGTTGGAAGCCTTCCGCAACCTACGATTTTACGACAAAGATTCCGATTGTCCTCCCGGAAAATTTTGCGGAAAATTGATCGAAAATTATCGACCTCCGCAACCTATCGAAGGTCGATTAGTCAAAGAGGTTGACTTTTAGATCGGAAAACAACGCTACGCAACACGTCATTCAACCAAAAACTAACATTCCCACCAACACTCTTAACTTGTAAGATTTGGCTAAAAGTCAATCGCATGATGTAGTATCACGGTTGTCTTGGCAATTAGCCTTATTCCTGATCAGCGCCATCTACCCATAGCGGTGACTTTGAGAACTACTGTAAGCGGCAAGCCAATCAGATGTCGCTAAAATCTGGTGACGTCATTTTTGGTAAGACCCGAGAGTGCCAGTCAGTGATGTCACCAGATTTTAGCGACATCTGATTGGCTTGCCGCTTACAGTAGTTCTCAAAGTCGCCGCTATGGGTAGGTGGCGCTGATCAGGAATAAGGCTAATTTAGGGTAAACAAATAGGAAACTAGAAATTAGAAAGGAATAACATTCCGAGAGTGTTAAGATTTTAAACGCGGTTAAAGAGAACGTATTTTAGCGATAATCTAACGGTTTTAATGAAATTTATATAAAAATCTAATATTTTTCAAGAGATATATATAAAAACTATATTTATAAATATATATAAAAGTCGATAACTTTCGCTGGCTGGCTAACGGAATGTTAAAAGTATATCGAATTGTTACGAGAAATAGACCAATTTATTTTTAAGAATAACTTCTCGCCTCTACTAAAACAACACTATATTTTGTAATAATAATAATAATAATAATAATTAGACCCGTCTCCCAATTTTTGAGGATTCTCTAGTGTCAAAAAATTAGGCCCACTAACGTTAAGCCTAATCAAAAGTTTGTACTCGCTAATTTTAGACTCGACTAACAAATTTTTACACCAATTTAGGTCTAGAAATAGAGTTACAAAGGCTTAAGTATCAAGACCAAGGCCCACTGCCAAATACAAATACAACACGAACAACTTAGGCCTTTGCAAACTTTTTAAAACCTTCAAAAGGTGTCCCACGTGTCAAAACTCGAAATTAAAACTTCCCGCCCTATTTTTGTATAAATCACAGACGCGCGTGCGCGGGAGTTATCAGGTAAATAAAATGGTCTAATTTTGGTCTATTTTAAAGAAATTTAAAACGGTTATAAAAAATGGAGTTGGAAATCGCTAAAACACGACGATAAATATATTAAATGGAATAGAAAAAAAGGGCGTGTCACTTTTAAGATGAATCCAAATTTATTTTATAAAAATAGGAAATGGATTATTTTAAGGCCCTATATGAACCCAAGTGAAAAAAAAAATAATAATTTTTTTACTAAAAAAAATAATACACTAAATTTTAATTATATGCAAATGGTTGGTTTTTTAGAGAGAGATATATATCTAGTTTTTTGAATTTACATAAAACCAATTAGGCTTGAAGACTGATGGTGAGAGTTGTATTTTAAAAACGAGGACTAGTCTCGCGTGACGTCAACGTTTGCGTGAGACTAGCCCTTTAAAAAGAGTCTATAAGGGTGCGGGGAAATTGTTAAGCCTATTTAAGGAAGATTGGGGTAAATTTTTGTAATATTTAAGTTTTAATAATAGATTTAATAGAAGATGATTAAGTTTAAATATATACATATATATAAATGTTTTTTATTGTTAAATTAACGCTTAAATGTCTGTGGTGGTGAAATTCTTTGGGTGTTTTCTTCCGAAAAAGGGTTAGTCACATATCTTCCATATCAAACAAATTTACTGTACTATTTCGACCCTTTTTCAGAATAAAAATCTAAAATAACTAATTTCAAAAACTATGTGTACTAGCGCCAAGAGGAAAAACAAATAAGCAATAAACAAAGCCAAGAAACAACTATTGTCATTGTGTCCGTTTTTACTAATATTTCTTCTAGAATTTTAATTTCATGGAAAATTCTATACTGTGCATAAGTTTCATGGAAAACTCTATATTATGCATAAATTTCATGGAAAACTCTATATTATGCATAAATTTCATGGAAAACTCTATATTATGCATAAATTTCATGGAAAACTATATTATTATGCATAAATTTCATGGAAAACTATATTATTATGCATAAATCTCATGGAAAACTATATTATGCATAAATTTCATGGAAAACTCTATATTATGCATAAATTTCATGGAAAACTCTATATTATGCATAAATTTCATGGAAAACTATTATATTATGCATAAATTTCATGGGAAACTCTATATTATGCATAAATTTCATGAAAAATTCTATACTATGCATAAATTTCATGAAAAATTCTATACTATGCATAAATTTCATGGAAAAATCTATATTATGCATAAATTTCATGGGAAAATTCTATATTATGCATAAATTTCATGGAAAACTATTATATTATGCATAAATTTCATGGGAAAACTCTATATTATGCATAAATTTCATGGAAAACTCTATATTATGCATAAATTTCATGGAAAACTATTATGCATAAATTTCATGGGAAAACTCTATATTATGCATAAATTTCATAGAAAATTCTATATTATGCATAAAATTCATGGAATAAAAAGTGCAATTTCTTTTAAGGCAACTTTATTTATTTCAAAAATCCAATTCTATCTTTTTTAACTTTACTTTCCAACTTTAATTTCTTGATTAATATTTTGTTTAAACTAATTCCAATTTCTTGTCCCGGTTTGAATATACTGAGGACACTTTCCGAGTGGAGACTACCAGATCCAGTTTTCCGGACTGACGTGATATCTCCATTTTCTGTCACGGATAAAACCAATTTGCCCAAACTACAAGCCTCCTCTGATTGGCTACAATCAACAACAAATTTCTGACCAATCTACAAATGCAAATTAATTATAGTTAAATCGACGTTAAAATAATTTCTCCAAATATTTACTCTTGATAAACTTATTAGACATGGAACATTGGTGACATCCAAACGTTTAACATCATAAGGATCATCTGAAACTTCTATTTCTTGAGTTCCATCTTCGGCAGTTGTGAAAGTTACATTTGGGATTCTAAAATCCACTCAAAATTAATTTAATCGCGATTAAATTGGGTAATTATACATGTTACTTAGTGTCAAAAAGCGCGGCTTTGATAGCCATTGAAGCTGCATCGGCTAAACTTCCACCACATTCTAAAATCTATTATTAAAATAATCATTGCTTTTAAGTTTAATTAATTAATTAATTAATTAATTTAATTACGTACCACTATGTCAACGTAAAGGACCCAAACTTGGTTTCCTGGTATTACTACTAAACTGGCGAGATCAAGGCAATCTGTGTTTGAATAAGCTCTAAATAGCAGTTGCGTTATTTCAGAGGCTATTTCTTCACCACCTCGACCTTCAAACTCTGGATTGGCATTGGCGGTACTAATTCAAATTTTATCTTATTAATTAGGTTTAATTACCGTGATACTAATTATCCTACCAATCAACGAAAAACTCTAATCTCCCTTGATTAGGTTTCAAAGGTTGAGGAGTGTCTAATTCTGCCTTTACCCCAACCAAGATATCAGTGTTTGCCTATTTTACATTAAGGAAAAGAAAAGAAACCTCAGCTAAATATTGATCTACCATTTAATTAATTTAATTAAACATACTAATCGAACGTGGGATGATCCGTTACAATTAGAAACTACATCAGTTTCCAGTTCAATTTGACGATAATCTAAACATTCTCTACCGTCAGCTCGATAATTATCCTAAAATAGTTTTACTTTAGCCTTAAGTAATTCCAATATTCATTAATCTCAATTATGTTACTTGAATGCCGTGTATTATATACGTCTTTTCAGGTTCACTGATTAATGTATTCGACATTTTTCTGTTATTTATTTACAGTAAAACGATGTTCTAACTGAAACCACGTGGAGGATCTATTTTCAATTTTGGACGCTACTAATTTGCATAAGTTTGCATGAAACCAATTTTTTTGCATAAGGCCGCCATTTTCAAAAGTTTGCTTCCAAAATACTAATTTGCATAAATTCTGAAACTTTTTCTTGCACAAGGCCAGTATTTTCATTAGTTTGCAGCCAATATACTAATTTGCATAAAATTCACCAACAAACGTCCCCATGCATAAGGCCGCTAATTTCAAAAGTTTGCTACAAGAATACTAATTTGCATAAATTTACCGAAAACTCGATGAAACTCATGGTTTTTTCAAGGAAACCTATTAATTTTATAACATAATATCAGAAGAAAATAAGTACGTATTCTTAGCTATTTCGCGAGACGTCACTTTATCGGTTTTTTCGCGCCACTGAATATCCGCTTTTTTGGCGGGAAACCGCGGATGAATACAAGAAACTATTTTCTTCGAAGGTTCGTCTGCTATTGTTGATCCTTCTGGTAGTGTCTTTATACATTGCCGCCTCTATAGAGCCAGCGTGGGAAATAAGGCGGTGGCACAGGGCAAATGACCAGTTTAAAAATTGCCTGGACCAGTTTAAAAATTAAATCGGAGGGGGGTCAGTGGTCCACAGGACCACTAAGAAAATTCAAGGGTTTCCATAGTCCAGACATTAGCTAATATATTTCAATTATCCACTTCTTCAATTTAGCAGACGACGCACCCTGGTCAGTGGTCATGGACCAGTTTATTTATTCCAGGCCAGAGGGGTCGCTGGCCCAATGTCCAGTTTAAAAAAATTCCTTATTTCCCACCCTGTATAGAGCTATGTCAGAAGCCTTAGTGTGACGTCACCAATGCTATTTGCCCATAGAACCAAAGCGGTACCAAACATGGCCGCCCATTGTCAAAGCTAAGCCCGTGACGTTTTACCTAGGCACTGACGTCACAACTGAGATAGCTCTATTGTATAAGGCCGCCATTTTCAAAAGTTAGCTTCAAAAATACTAATTTACATAAATTCTACAAACTTTTTCTTGCATAAAGCCAGTATTTTCAATAGTTTGCAGCCAATATACTAATTGCATAAAATTCCCCAGCAAACTTCCCCATGCATAAGGCCACTAATTTCAAAAGTTTGCCCATAGCCCACTTGATCACGCACGCTGGCTGCACGCGCTCTAGAAGCCCGTCCAAACGATTTTTTTTACATGTTAACTCGCGAATACGGCGCGTCACATAGGTTCGGTCTAAACTTTCAAACCCGTCTGGTTTTAACATGGGCCTCTATGGGAGGGGACCAGTTTTTTCAACGTTTTTGACAATATTAGTGCATCTACTGGTTCAAATCTCTTGAATTTTTAATGAGACGTGTATTGAAAGGTTTTATATTATCCTGTAAAATTTAAAGTCTTCAGCTATAATAGTTTTTTTTATAAAAAATAAAAATCATCACATAGTAGAGAAATTGAAGGGGCAAAATTCTCTACTATGTGATGGTTTTTATTTTTTATAAAAAAAACTATTAAAGCTGAAGCCTTTAAATTTTACAGGATAATATCAAACCTTTCAATACACGTCTCATTAAAAATTCAAGAGATTTGAACCACTAGATGCACTAATATTGTCAAAAACGTTGCAAAAACTGGTCCCCTCCCATAGACGGCCCTGTTAAAACCAGACGGGTTTGAATTTTAGACCGAACCTATGTTATTCTCATTTTTAGGGTCGATTGAGCGGGCTTCTATAGCGCGTGCAGCCAGCGTGATCAAGTGGGCTATGGTTTGCCACAAGAATACTAATTTGCATAAATTTATCGAAAACTCGATGAAACTCATATGGTTTTTTCAAGGAAACCTATTAAGTTATTTACGTTCATAAATTAGCGATTAATTTTATACCATAATATCAAGGGTTTCATAGGCTTCAAACCAAATTTGTACTTTGCATAAAAAGTTTAAAACAAGCAAACTCGATGAAACTCATGGTTTTAAGGAAACTTATTAAGTTATTTACGCTCATAGTTTAACGAATAATTTTATAACATAATATCAAGGGTTTCACAGGTTTCAAACCAAATTTATTTTGCATAAAAAGTATAAAACAAGCAAACTCCATGAAACTCATGGTTTTAAGGAAACCTATTAAGTTATTTACGCTCATAATTTAGCAATTAATTTTATACCATAATATTAAAGGGAGGGTGAAGTAGAAAATCAAGTGATTTTTTATCGATTCTTTTACCAATTTTAAGACCAGTCTGCATAGTGAAACATTCAGGAAATACTTCCGAATGATTTTAAAATTCAAATTAAGTTCAGATTTAAAGGATAATTTTAAACAAGGACTTCCGACCAATCGCGTAACGCCCTGCCTTTTTGTTAACAAAATTCTCGTGGCACGCTCCGTGTCTCGCGCCACGATTGTCACGGGAAATTTATTAAAATAATGATAATTAATCTACGATTAAGATTAATTACCAGAAGTTAAATAAACCAATTTGAATTCATAATTTTACGGTTATTTTACTATATCAAGGATAGATTTAATTTTAGAAGTAGGAATGGAGAACGGAACGGTTAGTATTTACTTCATTTATGCCGACTCCACCCAGTATAGAGCCCCGTCCCTCCCTCCAATCCGTAACGAAAAGTTTAAATTATCTTATTGGCTGCTCGCTTAAACAGATCCGTTTTTGATGACGTTGCTGATGGGGACGGCGAAAAATAGTGACGTAATTCCTTTGTTACCTCTGTCGCTATGATTCACCTCCCGCCTCTTCTTTCATACCCCCGTCCCCCGTCCCGTGGAAAGGGGTCCGGGACTTTCAAGCGCGCCCAAATATTACTCTGTTCTCCATTCCTACTTCTAAAATTATTCCTGACAATATCTAAGAAATGGCGGGAACTAGGCATGTCGGTTGCATGTGTTGTGTTTTCTTTACCCCATCACTACAACCCCTGCCTGGTAAAGGAGCGCTATCGACAGGGTTCATACGAATATTTCCAAAGTCAATTTCCCTTATATGTCCAGGTTTTCCCTGTTTTCCATGTTCGTATGAACCCTGTCAGAGTGGCCTAGAGTGGCTTAGCTAAGCTATGCTATGCTAAGCTAAGCTATGCTATGCTACGCAATGCTAAGCTATGCTATGCTAAGTTAAGCTATGCTATGCTATGCTATGCTATGCTATGCCATGCTATGCTATGCTAAGCTATGCTATGCTAAGCTAAGCTAAGCTATGCTATGCTAAGCTAAGCTCAGCTATGCTATGCTATGCTATGCTATGCTAAGCTAAGCTAAGCTATGCTATGCTATGCTATGCTAAGCTAAGCTAAGCTAAGCTATGCTAAGCTAAGCTAAGCTATGCTATGCTATGCTAAGCTAAGCTAAGCTATGCTATGCTATGCTATGCTATGCTAAGCTATGCTAAGCTATGCTATGCTAAGCTAAGCTATGCTATGCTATGCTATGCTAAGCTAAGCTATGCTAAGCTATGCTAAGCTAAGCTAAGCTAAGCTATGCTATGCTATGCTATGCTATGCTAAGCTAAGCTATGCTAAGCTATGCTATACTATGCTATGCTATGCTATGCTATGCTAAGCTATGCTATACTATGCTAAGCTATGCTAAGCTATACTATGCTATGCTATGCTAAGCTATGCTATGCTATGCTATGCTATGCTAAGCTAAGCTATGCTATGATATGCTATGCTATGCTATGCTATGCTACGCTAAGCTAAGCTATGCTATGCTATGCTAAGCTAAGCTAAGCTAAGCTATGCTATGCTATGCTAAGCTATGCTAAGCTATGCTAAGCTATGCTATGCTATGCTAAGCTAAGCTATGCTAAGCTATGCTATACTCTGCTATGCTATGCTATGCTATGCTATGCTATGCTAAGCTATGCTATACTATGCTAAGCTATGCTAAGCTATACTATGCTATGCTATGCTAAGCTATGCTATGCTATGCTATGCTATGCTATGCTATGCTATGCTAAGCTAAGCTATGCTATGATATGCTATGCTATGCTATGCTATGCTACGCTAAGCTAAGCTATGCTATGCTATGCTAAGCTAAGCTAAGCTAAGCTATGCTATGCTATGCTAAGCTAAGCTCAGCTATGCTATGCTATGCTATGCTAAGCTAAGCTATGCTATGCTATGCTAAGCTAAGCTAAGCTAAGCTATGCTATGCTAAGCTATGCTATGCTATGCTATGCTAAGCTATGCTATACTATGCTAAGCTATGCTAAGCTATACTATGCTATGCTATGCTAAGCTATGCTATGCTATGCTATGCTATGCTATGCTATGCTAAGCTAAGCTATGCTATGATATGCTATGCTATGCTATGCTACGCTAAGCTAAGCTATGCTATGCTATGCTATGCTAAGCTATGCTATGCTAAGCTATGCTATGCTATGCTATGCTATGCTATGCTATGCTAAGCTAAGCTATGCTATGATATGCTATGCTATGCTATGCTACGCTAAGCTAAGCTATGCTATGCTATGCTATGCTAAGCTAAGCTAAGCTAAGCTATGCTATACTATGCTATGCTATGCTATGCTATGCTAAGCTATGCTATACTATGCTAAGCTATGCTAAGCTATACTATGCTATGCTATGCTATGCTATGCTATGCTAAGCTATGCTATGCTATGCTATGCTATGCTATGCTATGCTATGCTATGATATGCTATGCTATGCTATGCTATGCTATGATATGCTATGCTATGCTATGCTATGCTACGCTAAGCTAAGCTATGCTATGCTATGCTAAGCTAAGCTAAGCTAAGCTATGCTATGCTATGCTAAGCTATGCTAAGCTATGCTATGCTATGCTATGCTATGCTATGCTAAGCTATGCTAAGCTATGCTATACTCTGCTATGCTATGCTATGCTAAGCTATGCTATGCTATGCTATGCTATGCTATGCTATGCTATGCTAAGCTAAGCTATGCTATGATATGCTATACTATGCTATGCTATGCTATGCTATGCTAAGCTATGCTATACTATGCTAAGCTATGCTAAGCTATACTATGCTATGCTATGCTAAGCTATGCTATGCTATGCTATGCTATGCTATGCTACGCTAAGCTAAGCTATGCTATGCTATGCTAAGCTAAGCTAAGCTAAGCTATGCTATGCTATGCTAAGCTATGCTAAGCTATGCTATGCTATGCTATGCTATGCTAAGCTAAGCTATGCTAAGCTATGCTATACTCTGCTATGCTATGCTATGCTATGCTATGCTATGCTATGCTATGCTAAGCTATGCTATGCTAAGCTATGCTATACTATGCTAAGCTATGCTAAGCTATACTATGCTATGCTATGCTAAGCTATGCTATGCTATGCTATGCTATGCTATGCTATGCTATGCTAAGCTATGCTATGATATGCTATGCTATGCTATGCTATGCTATGCTATGCTACGCTAAGCTAAGCTATGCTATGCTATGCTAAGCTAAGCTAAGCTAAGCTAAGCTATGCTATGCTATGCTATGCTATGCTAAGCTAAGCTCAGCTATGCTATGCTATGCTATGCTAAGCTAAGCTATGCTATGCTATGCTATGCTAAGCTAAGCTAAGCTAAGCTATGCTATGCTAAGCTAAGCTAAGCTATGCTATGCTAAGCTAAGCTAAGCTATGCTAAGCTATGCTATGCTAAGCTAAGCTATGCTATGCTATGCTATGCTAAGCTATGCTAAGCTATGCTATGCTATGCTATGCTAAGCTAAGCTATGCTAAGCTATGCTATACTATGCTATACTATGCTATGCTATGCTATGCTATGCTAAGCTATGCTATACTATACTAAGCTATGCTAAGCTATACTATGCTATGCTATGCTAAGCTATGCTATGCTAAGCTATGCTATGCTAAGCTAAGCTAAGCTATGCTGTGCTATGCTATGCTATGCTAAGCTAAGCTAAGCTATGCTATGCTACGCTATGCTAAGCTATGCTATGCTAAGTTAAGCTATGCTATGCTATGCTATGCTATGCTATGCCATGCTATGCTATGCTAAGCTATGCTATGCTATGCTATGCTATGCTATGCTATGCTATGCTAAGCTATGCTATGCTAAGCTAAGCTAAGCTATGCTATGCTAAGCTAAGCTAAGCTATGCTATGCTAAGCTATGCTAAGCTAAGCTCAGCTATGCTATGCTATGCTATGCTATGCTAAGCTAAGCTATGCTATGCTAAGCTAAGCTAAGCTAAGCTAAGCTATGCTATGCTAAGCTAAGCTATGCTAAGCTATGCTAAGCTAAGCTAAGCTAAGCTATGCTATGCTATGCTATGCTAAGCTAAGCTATACTATGCTATGCTATGCTAAGCTATGCTATGCTATGCTATGCTATGCTATGCTATGCTAAGCTAAGCTATGCTATGATATGCTATGCTATGCTATGCTATGCTACGCTAAGCTAAGCTATGCTATGCTATGCTATGCTAAGCTAAGCTAAGCTAAGCTATGCTATACTATGCTATGCTATGCTATGCTATGCTAAGCTATGCTATACTATGCTAAGCTATGCTAAGCTATACTATGCTATGCTATGCTATGCTATGCTATGCTAAGCTATGCTATGCTATGCTATGCTATGCTATGCTATGCTATGCTATGATATGCTATGCTATGCTATGCTATGCTACGCTAAGCTAAGCTATGCTATGCTATGCTAAGCTAAGCTAAGCTAAGCTATGCTATGCTATGCTAAGCTATGCTAAGCTATGCTATGCTATGCTATGCTATGCTATGCTAAGCTATGCTAAGCTATGCTATACTCTGCTATGCTATGCTATGCTAAGCTATGCTATACTATGCTAAGCTATGCTAAGCTATACTATGCTATGCTATGCTAAGCTATGCTATGCTATGCTATGCTATGCTATGCTATGCTAAGCTAAGCTATGCTATGATATGCTATGCTATGCTATGCTATGCTACGCTAAGCTAAGCTATGCTATGCTATGCTAAGCTAAGCTAAGCTAAGCTATGCTATGCTATGCTATGCTATGCTATGCAAAGCTAAGCTATGCTATGCTATGCTATGCTAAGCTAAGCTAAGCTAAGCTATGCTATGCTAAGCTATGCTATGCTATGCTATGCTAAGCTAAGCTAATCTATGCTATGCTATGCTATGCTATGCTAAGCTAAGCTAAGCTATGCTATGCTATGCTATGCTAAGCTAAGCTATGCTATGCTATGCTATGCTATGCTAAGCTAAGCTATGCTATGCTATGCTATGCTATGCTAAGCTAAGCTATGCTATGATATGCTATGCTATGCTATGCTATGCTACGCTAAGCTAAGCTATGCTATGCTATGCTATGCTAAGCTAAGCTATGCTATGCTATGCTATGCTATGCTATGCTATGTTAAGCTAAGCTATGCTATGATATGCTATGCTATGCTATGCTATGCTACGCTAAGCTAAGCTATGCTATGCTATGCTAAGCTAAGCTAAGCTAAGCTATGCTATGCTATGCTATGCTATGCTAAGCTAAGCTATGCTATGCTATGCTATGCTAAGCTAAGCTAAGCTAAGCTATGCTATGCTAAGCTATGCTATGCTATGCTATGCTAAGCTAAGCTAAGCTATGCTATGCTATGCTATGCTATGCTAAGCTATGCTATGCTATGCTAAGCTAAGCTAAGCTATGCTATGCTATGCTAAGCTAAGCTAAGCTATGCTATGCTATGCTATGCTATGCTAAGCTAAGCTAAGCTAAGCTATGCTATGCTAAGCTATGCTATACTATGCTAAGCTATGCTAAGCTATACTATGCTATGCTATGCTAAGCTATGCTATGCTATGCTATGCTATGCTATGCTATGCTATGCTAAGCTAAGCTATGCTATGATATGCTATGCTATGCTATGCTATGCTACGCTAAGCTAAGCTATGCTATGCTATGCTATGCTAAGCTAAGCTAAGCTAAGCTATGCTATACTATGCTATGCTATGCTATGCTATGCTAAGCTATGCTATACTATGCTAAGCTATGCTAAGCTATACTATGCTATGCTATGCTATGCTAAGCTATGCTATGCTATGCTATGCTATGCTATGCTATGCTATGCTATGCTATGCTATGCTATGCTATGCTAAGCTAAGCTATGCTATGATATGCTATGCTATGCTATGCTATGCTACGCTAAGCTAAGCTATGCTATGCTATGCTAAGCTAAGCTAAGCTAAGCTATGCTATGCTATGCTAAGCTATGCTAAGCTATGCTATGCTATGCTATGCTATGCTAAGCTAAGCTATGCTATACTCTGCTATGCTATGCTATGCTATGCTATGCTAAGCTATGCTATACTATGCTAAGCTATGCTAAGCTATACTATGCTATGCTATGCTAAGCTATGCTATGCTATGCTATGCTATGCTATGCTATGCTAAGCTAAGCTATGCTATGATATGCTATGCTATGCTATGCTATGCTACGCTAAGCTAAGCTATGCTATGCTATGCTAAGCTAAGCTAAGCTAAGCTATGCTATGCTATGCTATGCTATGCTAAGCTAAGCTCAGCTATGCTATGCTATGCTATGCTAAGCTAAGCTATGCTATGCTATGCTATGCTAAGCTAAGCTAAGCTAAGCTATGCTATGCTATGCTATGCTAAGCTATGCTATGCTATGCTATGCTAAGCTATGCTATACTATGCTAAGCTATGCTAAGCTATACTATGCTATGCTATGCTAAGCTATGCTATGCTATGCTATGCTATGCTATGCTATGCTAAGCTAAGCTATGCTATGATATGCTATGCTATGCTATGCTATGCTACGCTAAGCTAAGCTATGCTATGCTATGCTATGCTAAGCTAAGCTAAGCTAAGCTATGCTATACTATGCTATGCTATGCTATGCTATGCTAAGCTATGCTATACTATGCTAAGCTATGCTAAGCTATACTATGCTATGCTATGCTAAGCTATGCTATGCTATGCTATGCTATGCTATGCTATGCTATGCTAAGCTAAGCTATGCTATGATATGCTATGCTATGCTATGCTATGCTACGCTAAGCTAAGCTATGCTATGCTATGCTAAGCTAAGCTAAGCTAAGCTATGCTATGCTATGCTAAGCTATGCTAAGCTATGCTATGCTATGCTATGCTATGCTAAGCTAAGCTATGCTAAGCTATGCTATACTCTGCTATGCTATGCTATGCTATGCTATGCTATGCTATGCTATGCTAAGCTATGCTATGCTAAGCTATGCTATACTATGCTAAGCTATGCTAAGCTATACTATGCTATGCTATGCTAAGCTATGCTATGCTATGCTATGCTATGCTATGCTATGCTATGCTAAGCTATGCTATGATATGCTATGCTATGCTATGCTATGCTATGCTACGCTAAGCTAAGCTATGCTATGCTATGCTAAGCTAAGCTAAGCTAAGCTAAGCTATGCTATGCTATGCTATGCTATGCTAAGCTAAGCTCAGCTATGCTATGCTATGCTATGCTAAGCTAAGCTATGCTATGCTATGCTATGCTAAGCTAAGCTAAGCTAAGCTATGCTATGCTAAGCTAAGCTAAGCTATGCTATGCTAAGCTAAGCTAAGCTATGCTAAGCTATGCTATGCTAAGCTAAGCTATGCTATGCTATGCTATGCTAAGCTATGCTAAGCTATGCTATGCTATGCTATGCTAAGCTAAGCTATGCTAAGCTATGCTATACTATGCTATACTATGCTATGCTATGCTATGCTATGCTAAGCTATGCTATACTATACTAAGCTATGCTAAGCTATACTATGCTATGCTATGCTAAGCTATGCTATGCTAAGCTATGCTATGCTAAGCTAAGCTAAGCTATGCTGTGCTATGCTATGCTATGCTAAGCTAAGCTAAGCTATGCTATGCTACGCTATGCTAAGCTATGCTATGCTAAGTTAAGCTATGCTATGCTATGCTATGCTATGCTATGCTATGCTATGCTAAGCTATGCTATGCTATGCTATGCTATGCTATGCTATGCTAAGCTATGCTATGCTAAGCTAAGCTAAGCTATGCTATGCTAAGCTAAGCTAAGCTATGCTATGCTAAGCTATGCTAAGCTAAGCTCAGCTATGCTATGCTATGCTAAGCTAAGCTATGCTATGCTAAGCTAAGCTAAGCTAAGCTATGCTATGCTAAGCTAAGCTAAGCTAAGCTATGCTATGCTATGCTATGCTAAGCTAAGCTATGCTAAGCTATGCTATACTATGCTATGCTATGCTATGCTATGCTAAGCTATGCTATACTATGCTAAGCTATGCTAAGCTATACTATGCTATGCTATGCTATGCTAAGCTATGCTATGCTATGCTATGCTATGCTATGCTATGCTATGCTATGCTAAGCTAAGCTATGCTATGATATGCTATGCTATGCTACGCTAAGCTAAGCTAAGCTATGCTATGCTATGCTATGCTAAGCTAAGCTAAGCTAAGCTAAGCTATGCTATGCTATGCTATGCTATGCTAAGCTATGCTAAGCTATGCTATGCTATGCTAAGCTAAGCTATGCTAAGCTATGCTATACTCTGCTATGCTATGCTATGCTATGCTAAGCTATGCTATACTATGCTAAGCTATGCTAAGCTATACTATGCTATGCTATGCTATGCTATGCTATGCTATGCTAAGCTAAGCTATGCTATGATATGCTATGCTATGCTATGCTATGCTATGCTACGCTAAGCTAAGCTATGCTATGCTATGCTAAGCTAAGCTAAGCTAAGCTATGCTATGCTATGCTATGCTATGCTAAGCTAAGCTCAGCTATGCTATGCTATGCTATGCTAAGCTAAGCTATGCTATGCTATGCTATGCTAAGCTAAGCTAAGCTAAGCTATGCTATGCTAAGCTAAGCTAAGCTATGCTATGCTAAGCTAAGCTAAGCTATGCTAAGCTATGCTATGCTAAGCTAAGCTATGCTATGCTATGCTATGCTAAGCTATGCTAAGCTAAGCTAAGCTAAGCTAAGCTATGCTATGCTATGCTATGCTATGCTATGCTATGCTATGCTAAGCTCAGCTATGCTAAGCTATGCTATACTATGCTAAGCTATGCTAAGCTATACTATGCTATGCTATGCTAAGCTCAGCTATGCTATGCTATGCTATGCTAAGCTATGCTATACTATACTAAGCTATGCTAAGCTATACTATGCTATGCTATGCTAAGCTATGCTATGCTATGCTATGCTAAGCTAAGCTATGCTATGATATGCTATGCTATGCTATGCTATGCTACGCTAAGCTAAGCTATGCTATGCTATGCTATGCTAAGCTAAGCTAAGCTAAGCTATGCTATGCTATGCTAAGCTAAGCTAAGCTATGCAAAGCTATGCAAAGCTATGCTATGCTATGCTATGCTAAGCTAAGCTAAACGAAGCTAAACGAAGCTAAGCTAAACGAAGCTAAACGAAGCTAAACGAAGCTAAGCGAAGCTAAACGAAGCTAAGCTAAACGAAGCTAAACGAAGCTAAGCGAAGCTAAACGAAGCTAAGCTAAACGAAGCTAAACGAAGCTAAGCTAAACGAAGCTAAACGAAGCTAATCGAAGCTAAACGAAGCTAAACGAAGCTAAGCTAAACGAAGCTAAACGAAGCTAAACGAAGCTAAGCGAAGCTAAACGAAGCTAAACGAAGCTAAACGAAGCTAAGCTAAACGAAGCTAAGCTAAACGAAGCTAAACGAAGCTAAGCTAACCAAAGCTAAACGAAGCTAAACGAAGCTAAGCGAAGCTAAACGAAGCTAAGCTAAACGAAGCTAAACGAAGCTAAGCTAAACGAAGCTAAACGAAGCTAAGCTAAACGAAGCTAAACGAAGCTAAGCGAAGCTAAACGAAGCTAAGCGAAGCTAAACGAAGCTAAGCTAAACGAAGCTAAACGAAGCTAAGCTAAACGAAGCTAAACGAAGCTAAGCGAAGCTAAACGAAGCTAAGCTAAACGAAGCTAAACAAAGCAAAACGAAGCTAAACGAAGCCAAGCGAAGCTAAACGAAGCTAAACGAAGCTAAGATAAACGAAGCTAAACGAAGCTAAGCTAAACGAAGCTAAACGAAGCTAAGCTAAACGAAGCTAAACGAAGCTAAACGAAGCTAAACGAAGCTAAGCGAAGCTAAACGAAGCTAAACGAAGCTAAACGAAGGTAAGCTAAACGAAGGTAAACGAAGCTAAACGAAGCTAAACGAAGCTAAACGAAGCTAAACGAAGCTAAACGAAGCTAATCGAAGCTAAACGAAGCTAAACGAAGCTAAACGAAGCTAAACGAAGCTAAGCTAAACGAAGCTAAGCTAAACGAAGCTAAGCGAAGCTAAACGAAGCTAAACGAAGCTAAACGAAGCTAAGCTAAACGAAGCTAAACGAAGCTAAGCTAAACGAAGCTAAACGAAGCTAAGCTAAACGAAGCTAAGCTAAACGAAGCTAAACGAAGCTAAACGAAGCTAAACGAAGCTAAACGAAGCTAAACGAAGCTAAACGAAGCTAAACGAAGCTAAGCTAAACGAAGTTAAACGAAGCTAAACGAAGCTAAGCTAAACGAAGCTAAGCGAAGCTAAGCGAAGCTAAACGAAGCTAAACGAAGCTAAACGAAGCTAAACGAAGCTAAACGAAGCTAAACGAAGCTAAGCTAAACGAAGCTAAACGAAGCTAAGCTAACCAAAGCTAAACGAAGCTAAACGAAGCTAAGCGAAGCTAACCGAAGCTAAGCTAAACGAAGCTAAACGAAGCTAAGCTAAACGAAGCTAAACGAAGCTAAGCTAAACGAAGCTAAACGAAGCTAAGCGAAGCTAAGCTAAACGAAGCTAAACGAAGCTAAGCTAAACGAAGCTAAACGAAGCTAAGCTAAACGAAGCTAAACGAAGCTAAACGAAGCTAAACGAATCTAAACGAAGCTAAACGAAGCTAAACGAAGCTAAGCGAAGCGAAGCCGCTCTAAACCACTCTAAACCACTCTAGCCACTCTAAACTACTCTAAACCACTCTAAACTACTCTAAACCACTACGCTAAGCGAAGCGAAGCCCTAAGCGAAGCTAGGTTTCCTTGTAAAAACCATGAGTTTCATCGAGTTTTCTGAGTTTCATCGAGTTTTCGTTAGATTTATGCAAATTAGTGTTCTTGTAGCAAACTTTTGAAAATAGTGGTGGATGTGGAATTTTATGCAAATTGGTATATTGGCTGCAAACCATTGAAAATACTTGTTTTATGCATGATAACGTTTTTTCAGAATTTATGCAAATTAGTATTTTGGAAGCAAACCTTTGAAAATGGCGGCCTTATGCAAAAAAATTGGTTTGCTGTAAACTTATGCAAATTAGTAGCGTCCTCAATTTTCAAATTCGAGCGGAAGCAGACGTCTTGTCAGTGGTCACATTGGTTACCATGGAGTATATTTATCGGAGTAAATATTTGAATTTGCACTGTGATTATATTACAGATGTCTCCTATAATACTGCTCCATGGTAACTTATTACTAGCAGACTAATAATGAGGTAGAGTAGTTCGCATCAGTTCAGTCCTTAAGTTATGAGCGCTGATCTGTCAGTCTGGGAAAAAATTTCTTGGCGTGAGTCGGCTTCGTTCGTGACGGAGAAGTTATTTATCTACAATGTTAATTTGATAAATTAGAGTTAATTTTAAAACCAGATGCTTAATCCGAAAGGCGGTAATAACGTGAAGAATGTAGGATTTCGCCATGTCGCTTCGAGATTAAATTGGTAAGTTAGAGAACCAAAAAAGTTTATTTACGACCAAGGCTAAAGTTCCATGCCTTCAAATCGAAAGTTCCAAATAATTTTATTTTAATGCCGTTGGATCATTTGAATGAATTAACAATTTTGATTTACTAATTTCTAACAAATGTTGATAATCTCAGTCGAAACAACCGTATTCGTGGCTCTCCCGAAAGATTATCACCTACAATAATCCCAATGGCTCATCAAGAGGAAGATTTACAAAACCGTTGTTGCGGTGGCCGTTACTGGTTCATTAAAGACATATGCGGCATAATTTGCGCGGTTATGACCTGGTTTTTGGTTTTATACGCCGACTATGTTGTAGTATTTGTCATATTATTGCCAGGACCGTATCCCTATTATAGCGCCATTAACTTTGTTACTTATCAATTTATTGCTTCGTTGGCCGTCATTTCTCATATGAGAACTATGTTTACCGATCCAGTATGTTCTATTTTATCATTGTATAAACGCGTATTGTTTAGTCAGGACTGAATCCCCAACAATGTTTGCGTCCAATTTTCAGGGTGCAGTTCCTAAAGGAACAGCCACGAAGGAAGCCATTCAGCAGTTAGGCTTAAGAGAAGGTGTTGTTGTTTATAAATGTCCAAAATGTTGCAGTATCAAACCGGAAAGAGCGCATCATTGCAGCGTTTGTCAGCGATGCATTTTAAAAATGTACAATATACTCGTTTATTTTCTGAGTTGAAATTTGAGTGTAACCTTTGATCCCTGTGTTTAATTTAGGGACCATCATTGTCCTTGGGTCAACAACTGTGTTGGTGAAAAGAACCAAAAGTTCTTTGTATTATTTACTGTAGGTTTTCTATTTCATTTCCGTTAAAGGACTTAATTTAGTTAAATTTAATTAAAATTAACGCACGCAGATGTACATAGCCACAATTTCAACATACTCTTTCATTTTGGCTGTCAGCCATTTTGTCATGTGCGTTAACAGTGAATGGAAAAGTGCGCAGACGCCAAAGATTTTATTACCGTATTAATTGTTAATGATTTTAAATATGAAAAATTAGAATGTTCGGCCCATTCTCCGCCAGTGACGATTGTCCTGTTGTTATTGCTGATTTTTGAGGCGTTGCTCTTTGCAATTTTTACCATGGTTATGTTTGGGACTCAATTGCAAGCAATTTGGACGGATAAAACAGTAATTTTAACCATAAAACCTTTTTCTTTATCAGTTTCCCGGAGTTGTTTTTAGTTTTCTTTATTTCTTTTTTGCAAACTTGTTTATGCTTTTAACATTACTTAACCAAGGGAATAGAACAACTGAAAAAGGAGGCGGTCCGCTGGCAACGCAGATCAGCTTGGAGGAGTGTTCGAGCTGTGTTTGGACGTTTCTCCTTGGCCTGGTTCTCTCCCTTTACGAATCTACCAATTGGAGGAAGGGTTGACGGATCTCTACACTCAGTTTAACCTTTAAAATCATCGAGTGGGTAAAATGAAATTAACTATTAACAATCGGTGCGCGTTTGGGGATATTAGTACCGTAAAGCCAAGAAAGTTTTGCTGATAAACTTTTTGAAAGACAAAGCTTTTGTTATAAAGACGCTCTCTGGAGACAAAGAACTTTAATTTTAATAATGTTTAACTTAAGTTTAACGTTAATTGATTATATATTATAGAATAGTGTTTATACAATCTGGTTTGACAAGTTTTGACGACATTCCAGGTTTTAATTTAATTACGTTTTACACAAATTAACATTTATTGGGCCAAAAAAATAGGTTGAAATTAAATTATAAAATAGGTTAAAAAATTAGGTTTATTCATTTAAAGTTGCCATCTCCCCAAAATAGGTTAGGTTTAGAATGTAAACGCTAAAATGCATCAAAAATTAGCGAAAATTTGAATTTCCCCCTCAAAAAAATCGGGAAATTGGAAATATGTGTTAGATTAGCATTAAAAATACCCCAAAACATAGCAGTAAATAGGTCATTTAAATATCTCGAGAGGTTTGTAGGTGTAAAGCGAAACTTATCATCGCTAATTGTGAGTCACAAATGACAAAGCTTGGAGATGATCGGAACATTTAGAAGCTTAGTGACGTAAGTAAATAGGATTTTTAAAAGATATACACGCAATAACCATTTACATTTGGAACAAAAACAGTAAAACACCCTCCAAAAACACATTTTAATAGAGAAAAATTCAAACCTAGGGCATTTTATCAACGTTTCCCCTCGACACTCAAAGAAAAAAAAACACTAGATTTTTAAATGTTACAAAAATTACTCTTAAGTGTAGTTTACACGCGAAACGTAACGTTGGCTTTTTCTAAACGTAAATTAACGCTTCTATGATGAATGTTTATCATTTTCTACAACAAACAAACAAACAAAGATATGGTAATAAACATTGTCAGGAAATATTTTTTAGCAGCAACTAACGATAATTGTGCCTTGAAAAATGTATTTAATATTTATAATACAAAAATATGTTCGTAAAATAATATTATTAATAGCCGTCCTTATAATTCCCCCAAAACAAGGAAACAAAAAAAAAATCCCCCTAAAAATGTCCCCCTCCCCTCCCCCATAGGCTGCAGCATGCGTATATATTATAAAAACGGAAACGGCGCTACTATTCTGTATAAAAAAATGTAATATTTAATTGTAAATTAATTATTATTATGGTGAAATAATAATGTTTCAGAAAAAAAAAGAAACTTTTATTTAATTGAAATTAGTTTTTTATTGTGGAGAGGAATATGGGATTGCGCGATGCAATTGGATTGAGAAGTTGTTGTGGAGTTGGGCCTTGGCTCAACCCATGGCCACCATCTTGGATTATTTCAGAAGCCTTAGTATGACGTCATACATGCTATTTGTCTGACGGGAATACAGTGGTACTAAGCGGGAAGGAGCTACAGGGACGTGACGGCAATATTGGTACTGTAAAATGTATGGCCTGAGCTGACGTCTTCCAATATGGTCGCCAAAACTGAGGTAAGAGATAGGAGGATGTGACGTCACGGGAAAGTTTGTAGTAGCAGACGATGGGGCTCTAATTAAAACGCAAGTATTTTTAAATATAAAGACCATAGTTTATTTAATTAATATTTAAGCATCGTAATTACATAATATAAGCGTATAACATGTATCCGTTCATTAGATTCAAGAGGTGTTAGTTTAATTATAGTTAAATTTGTAAGAAAATTAATAAGTCCTTCATTTAGAAATGGAATCTTTCAATTCCTTCATTAGTACCGAGCCAATGACCATTTTCTCGCAATTAACGGCGATCTGTCCTTTACCGTTATCTAAAACTTGTACTGATATCAATACGGGGGATTTAGTTGATAATGTTTGTCCCGCGAAACGTAGTTTAGTCGGGGAAGGATCGATGCTTGTTATTTGAAGAACGTTTGCCGTTTCGTAGACTTTAGAGATTAGCGTTTTGTCGTTATTGTTGCAACCTTCGGGCAAACTGACTTGACTAACGTTCTCGTTCATTCCTTTAAGTTTATCTTGCCAGTTGCTAAATTCCGATTCGCTCAAAATGACTGGTTGAATTATCTCCCCAATTGGCGCCTTGATGGTCAATTTGAACGTACGCTTGTCGGTTTTTAACTCAAAACCAGCCGGGTTAGTGCTTTCATTGTAGTCAATCCCTAACGTGGCTAACGCGGTCGAGTTGGGTGGCAATGGAGCCATAGCGGGAAAACCCTTTATATCGACATTTCCCTGCTTCTTATCAGGGATCGATATGCCTTTAATGGGATCGGGACTTTCGTTCTTAAAGGTTAGCTCGATGGTGGTCATTTTAGTCGAGTAGATATTGCTGCTACGCGGAAAACGGTAGGTGACTGTTAACCCGTCACCATTGTAACGATTCAATAGTTCAATCTGTTTTTGCGAAACCCAAGCGGGTGCGACGGCGTTAAGTTGAGGTTGGGTCAGGTTGTTGTCCAAGTTGCGGAGATAAGAGGCTGCTTGAATGGGAATTGCGCCGGGTGTAATTGAGGTCGTTTGCATAACTGGGACCGAGACAGAGTCGTCCAAGTCTAAAAGGAGGTCCAAGTTGGATTTAGCTTGTTTTTGCGGTTTAGGCGAAGGTTTCTTTCTAATGTTTGCGTTGCGATTATCGGCCACGCTTGACGACTCGTCCGAACTGATGTCGTCTTCAGATTCGCTTTCAGAGCTTTCCTCCGAACTGGATTCTTCCGTTGATTCAACCTTCTTCGATTGAATTTTCTTAATTGGTTCGCTTTCTTCCCCAGAAGATTCTTCGGAACTCTCCTCCGATTCTTCGCCACTTTCGGATTGGCTTTCGTCTTGGCTACCCGATTCGGAATCCTCTCCGGAACTTCCTCCAATGTACTCGTGAGATCCTTCGTCATCCGAGTTTGATTTACTACCCGAACTGGATTCTGTTTCACTGTAGAACGAAGATTTTTTCACAATCTTCTTAGGTTTCTTCATAATTTTGGCTTCCTGCCACGGCGCGGCCACTTCGACGTTACGTACGCTGGGATCAGGGGCCACTTCGGGGAAGTCTGGCAGTTTTTGGTAACCGCTCGCTCGACCATTGATGTAGTGAGACAAGGAACCCAAATGGAATTGGTCCCGGTCCTTGAACTTTGATTGGAGGATGGGAGCGGGTTTGGTAGCTAGTAGAACTCTCTTGGCGTACTTGGAGAGGACGTGGTTACCTTCTCCTTGAGGCATGATCAATTGACGAAGGAATCTTGCGCGATCTCTGATGTCGTAGTTTTGATCATACTTAGCCAGGCTAAAAACGTATTGACACAGAAGTCGCGTTTGTTTCGGGTTTGTGATAAAGAGTTTCGCCGCCAAATTCAGGGTTTGAAGTTTTACGATGTCCTCCTCAGTTACGAAGGTTTTGGCCACTTTCCTCAGGACATCGGGAGCGATTTTAGGGACCCGATCGGCGTACTCTCCCAGTAACCATAAGATGGAAGCCCTGGCCATGGGGACAGCGATGGAATCAACCAGTTTGGCCATATGAACAATAATGTTCTTGTATTCGCTAGGTTGAAGTTGCAGCAGTTTCTTGATGACAACGACGCTCTCGGCAACCACTAACTCGTTTCGATTGGATAGTAACAATACTAGTCCGTTTAAGCAAGTATCCGTCACCTCCGAGATAGTACTGGCGCATCTTCCTATGGCTTGTATTGTGGCGGCCACAAATTCCATATCAGGGCTGCCAACATACGTTTGGAATTCTCGAAGGATGACCGAGACGTTCGTTTCGGTGGCTAGGTTGGTGAGAACCTCCAGTTTAAGTAGTTTAATGTGTGTCGGCTCGCTGGAACGTACGAAAAAGTTCTTCAAGTACGGTTCGAAGATTCCCTTGTTGGTCGTGGTAATGGTGGCGATGTTGCTCAGGACAACGGATTGGACTTCGCGATGGCTATGAAGTAACCTGATTAGAGCCTTGGCGATGATGTTAATTTCGTTCTTAGGAGATATGTAGTAATACAGTTGGGCCACAGCCATAACGACGGCCGCGTTACGACTTTGAAGTAATGGTTTACAGTTTCTAAGCAGTAACCGATGGTCAGGGTCCATGACGTAAGCTTTCTCTTCGGATTCTTCTTTACCCTTTGATTCGTCCGAGTCATAGAAATGTTTGTCGTCTTGGGCTTCGCTACTAGCACCGCCGTTTTTATTAGGGTCCATGAACTGCGTCCTAGCGTATCTGGTCAGCATATGGATGATAATTACTTGTCCCCATTCCTCAACGTCCACCAATAAGTTGCACAGCTTCCTGTAGTTCTTATGGATCAGTTCGACTCTTTCTGGACAGACTTCCTCAAAAGCCATGACCGCGCTGCCTACCACTAGTGTGGTTTTATCAGAGAGTAGTTTTTCGATGACTTCAATCAACTGGTCCCGTTGCTCAGGGTCTAGGCTGTACAACTTGGGAATGGCGTGGGCGGCCGTCTTGCGGACGTAAGGTGACATGTCATTGGCGGAATCCTTAATAGCCAACATCATGATGGGACAATGACGTGGACGCGGATACTAGATAATACTCTAAGAGCGCTGGCGCGGATTAGTTGGTTAGGATCTTTCAAAGCTCGTTGGAAAGTACTGATGGACAATAGAGCCAAATCTTGTTGTTCCTCGGCATATCGTACCAGATAGACATACACCAGTTTTTTTACCTTAAAGATAGTAAAACCATAATCATATTAACTGCTGGTCATAAGGACCAGCGCCAAAAGCCCCTCCCCTTTTAGACAGAATAAACAATCATCATCCAATCACCAAGCCGTATGCCGTAATTATCCCAAACTGGTATGTACTATGTCTTACCTCCAAGTTCTTGGACACAACGTTCTTGACCACAGCTGGAAAGAGGTCCGACGCGTCTTTACCCTTGGCCACCATTCCAATAATTCTTTTCATAGCTTCTAATTTCAAGCCATCTTTGTTTCCATCTAACATATTCTTCAAGTCCTCGTGTTTTCGAAAGTCCGTGGCGAAAAAACCACCGGCCGCGGGGTCATTGGCGTATTCAATTGAGTTTTCATTGGCACCGGGTCCTTGGGCCGCGTAACTCCCATTCTGCGCCATTTTATCACTGGCCGACGGACCCGACGACGTTAATAAATACACATGACGAGAAACCAGAGATATAGCCATAACGACAACCTAACTTGAACGTAATAATAGAGAGGGCTCTTCTACTTCTAACTACCTTGTACCTAAATCAATACTGTTTGAATAACCTGTACTTGACACGTATTCATCTATCCATGAGCCGCTTTTATACGGAAATTTACGCCTGACACCTGTCGGCTATAAAATTCCACCTCGTGTTTCAATTAATTTAGATAAATTTAATTTCAGGGATGTTTATAGGTTCTTGGGTAATTTTTTATTATGATTTTTTAATTGTAATAATTATGAAAATTATATTGAAATTGGAGCTCCATTAGGCGCGGTGCTAGGGAACTTATGTAATGAAAGCGGATTAAAATAGGGGGATAATTGTAGAATAATTAAAAATTAATTACCAATAATTAATAGATGAAAGCTCTATATTATTATAATAAAATTCAAACTTAATGCCATTTAAATCCCATAAACAAACCACTTAATTTTCCCACGCTGCTAGTTTTAGTTTTAGTTATATTATTTAATTTTAACGATGTCATTAAAATTAATTAAATGCTGGGTAAAGCCCAACACGTAGAATGCGGTAGCGAGCGAAACAAAGGGAAGATAATAATAAATCAAATATTACTATAATCTTTATTTATAGTGAAGTTTAATTCAAAAATAATTACGTATTTGAAAATATGAAAAATTTACGTATTGCATGAATGATTTTGAAGACATCCTCAGACGGAAGATCGCTCTTTTCCCTAAAACCGAGGTGACATTTAATAGTAGCAGATGCGTCTTCCTCGAGTCTAAAAGTTAACCTTGAAAATTATGTCGTGAAAGTTAATTTTGTTATTCAAGGAAAAACTTGTCAGAATTACTAAATTAAACATCCTATTTTTCATGATATTTAATTTTAACTTCATTTCGATTTTAAAACTCAACGATGATGGAAGTTGTCGTCAATTTCTCCGCAAATTTTTAAATAATTTGCCCCCCAAAATGGTGAGTCTCTCTTTTTTGTATAAAATAGTTTTAATGTGAAATTCATATTGATGAGAAATGCCAATTTAACATTAAAAGTGTCATAATTTGAGAAAGTTTTAGTCTAAAATGTTTTACGTGTCAATATTTTTGTCAAGCGAGTATACTCTAATGTAACAATTTTACTACCCACTTTAGGAGTTCAATTGCAAGTACACCGCGAT